>VXBL01001764.1:683541-758427 GCA_013400195.1 Aramus guarauna
CCAGGTTGGATGGGGCTTTGAGTAGCCTGGTCTAGTGGAGGGTGTCCCTGCCCATGGCAGGGGGGTTGGAACTAGATGGTCTTTGAGGTCCTTTCCAACCCAAACCATTCTATGATTCTGTGAACTGCGGGTAAATTAAAAGTCTGGGTGACAGGAGGCTTCTATCCCTGTAACAATTTGAAAAAAATAATTAAAGAAATTACTTTTGAGTCATATTGGAACTTAGAAAAGGAAGCAATTCTCCTTTTGTAGTAACATGCAGGATGGTTCCTTAGGCTTTTTTTTGTGTTTCAGGAAAAGCCCTTTGAGGAGGTTTAGGGGGTGTTTTAAAAGCCAGTGACTAAGGTTAGTCTTATGGTCCCTCAGGGACACAGGTTGACGTCATCGTTGTAGTGCAGGAGGGGAATTTCAGCAGTAGGATGGCGTTACCCAAAATCGCACGGTGTGACTGCTAACTGGACGTGAAGCTTACACCCCTTACCCCATGGTTTCATGTCTAGACCAGCGCTCCCAGATTAGCTCCCATGAAGCTGGGGTGGGGGAGAGGAAAGAGGGAGGAAACCTGTTGCTTACTTGGCCCTGCGTAAGTTAAAAAGCCCCGTGCAACGTCACGAAGGCACGGGAATGGCATGGCTACTGGTGAAAACGTATGCTTGCAAAGGTGGCGAGACAGTGGTTTACAGTTCACTGACAAATGACTTGGTTTCAATCCAGCTTAAGCTGGAAACAAAACCGTAAGCTGTGAGTGAACTGGATCCTACAGCTGTTCACCAGATCTTGTAGGGCCACCCCCCTGCCAGCCATTCCCAGAGCAAGGCTCTCGCAGCAGGCTGTCCCCAGACAGATTATTCAGCAGAATCCATTAGAAAACTGGATTCGCATTTGCCAGGGGTTTATCGCCATAAGACTGGCCTGTCTGAAAGGAAAACGTTGCTGGAAGATGTCTAGAGAGCCCATGTCCCTGGGGTTGCCTGCGTGTTTGTCAGTGCAGAGCGAGGGAGAGCTGGAGAGGCCGTTTTGTGTTGCACAGAGCAGGCTGTCCTCCAGCCCCTGTTTGGATGCACCGGGAAGGCGAAGATGGGAGAGAAATGAAAGGAGAATGAAACCTCTGCAGTTTTACTGATTTGGGTGTTGGGGTTTAAAAGGCCATTATAGGTTTGCCTCAGGTACTCACATACAGATTTTATTAAACTTTTTTTTTCCCTTGGTCAGGAAAGCTGGGTGATCTCCATGTTAGTTCTGGCATTCTCTCAGCCACCTTCTCCTACTGACTCCTACTGCCCAAAGATGTGGTCCTGCCCCCGATCTTCCCTGCATCGCCCCTGGAGCTTGCCCGTCTGCACAGCGAGCCAGCTCAGCCATCTCGCGTGGCCACAAACTCACCAAACCAAAGAAAATGAGTTTTTCGCTAGATTAGTGAGTCGAATCCATTTATTCCTGAGGGCCAGCTGCAGAGAGGAGCTGGGACTGCACAGTGCAGGCTAAGGAAGGGAGGAGGCTATGTGCAGGCAGAAGGTCACCCTGCCTGGTGGCACGGATCAGCTGGGTCGGCTGTCTCAGAGCCATGCCCAAAGCATTCCTTCTTGGGTGTCCACCAAGATGCAAACTGAACGAAGCTTATCCAGTGGAAAGACCATGCTAATCTCTTTCTGCCTCTCTCATCTGTTTTGCAGTGTGGGATCTCTGATATTTATTTGGGGGATATTCTTTGCTTTCATGCAATTCTACTAAAAGAGCCAGTCAAGCACAAGAGGACAAATCAGTTTAGAAAACAAATTTCATTCATCCTGGTGCTCATAAAACCATTTGTGTTATAACCTGTAAAAATGAATGGATGACAGAGAAGCTATTCCTATTTCCTACTCATGTGAAGTGTAGCCACTGTCAGCAGAGGTGATCCCTCTCCCTAAAATATTAAAGCCAGGGCTGTGGCAAATTTTATTCTTCAGTTCAGTAATTCTGTATCTCACAGCAACAGCTTTCACAAGTTGCTGACTATTTTAAATGCCCACATCTCACAGTAAAATGGATTTAAAAAAAAAATTATTTTACCTCATTTGGTCTGTTAATTAAAGTCAACGAAACTTGGAAAAGTACTTCAGGGAAAATGTATGTTTGCTGTATCTCTGTGGGAGAAGAACAAATGCAAGTGTATCACACTGGGGATGTGATAGTTTGTTTCCTGGGCAGAACCTCTTGTGCTGAAAAGTATTTCAAGGAGAAGGTGCTTCAGGCTCGGGTAGGGTTACATGTTATTCTGACAGTGTTCAGCAACTCAGGCACATGAAAACCTTCTCATCTATTTCATGGGAAAGATGCGCAAAAGTGCGGCAGTGTTAGCCTCGTGCTGCTTAACTGCACTTCTAGTCCTCGCCTGCCAATGACAAACATGCTTGAACTGTGCATATTTACAGGGCGTTTTGTTAATCATCTTTCTTTTCTAGCAAAGATTAAAGAGCTAGCCAGACCCTTGCAGGCTGCAGGAAGCATTTGTTGACTAACCATGGCAGGAGCTAATGAATACTTTGTCTCCTGCGGACACTGCTGTATAAAGAGATAACAAGAGGGAGCACCACGCGTGCCACCTTGCCCATCTACTTACAGTACCTCAGCCAGCTGGTGATTAAAGCCATCTAGTTTCTGAGGGCACCAGCAGAAATGGTCTGGAATTTCATGCTGAATTGATTTAAGAAGTTACTGCTTCAGCTGTCAGCTATGTTTCTTTAGCAGGGATGGTTGAAGAAAATGAAAGTGGACTTCCCCCTCGTCGCTGTTCACAGCCTAGTACGGTAACTTATGCTGAAATATGCTGGTCATCCTTTTCCAGAGGTGGCAACCTCCAGCGCAAGGGCAGGATTGACAGTTTGGGGTGGCATCTGCCACCAGACATGACCTGCTTGGGCTCATATGCCCACGCTGCATTACGTTAGGTTTAGGAGACTGGTCTTTGTGGTATCTCGCCAAGAACTTCACAAAAATAAGATAGATTATATGCTCACATCAACAGAGAGTATGCAGCTTACCGGGATTTACATGCTATAGCAGATGCAATTGCCTTTTGCGAGGGGAGGCAAACTCACGGAGTTTCACGGGTGCACGTGTCTGGTACATTGTCACGGGCTTCCCTCCCAACTTTAGGAAGGGCAAGTGCGTGTTTTAGCTCCCATTTCGAAAGAACCCATCTGAGATGTTGTTTTTCTTTCCTTTTATTGTAGTATGCTGTGTTCCCTGTTTCGAGGAGTTCAAGACTGGGCTTTCTGGTGATGTTAACTATTCTTTGCCTGTAAGGCAGGGTTTAAAATACTTGTGTTATTGAAGGTATTTTTCTGCTTATTCACAGAAGTGGAAGGAGGGGAAGGCTTTTCTGTTAGGTCCATAAAATAAATTCAAGTCAGACAGGTTTTGAAGCTTCTAGAAAAGTAGGGGAGTGTGTTGCTGTTAAAGGACTAGTTTCACTGGAGCTCTGAATGTGCTGCTGTCAGTCATTAAGGTTTTTGCGTTCTTCAGGATATGGTCCCTGGGAATAAACCCCATCTTTTTGTAGGCTAGATGCCATTTGGCATTTTGAAGAGGTGTAAGCATATAGCATTCATGGAAAAAAGTATTGTTTAATCTTAACAGAAACCGTGCATCACCTAAGAGAAGAATTTATGAATAAATATTAAATGGATACCTGTTTTTCAAGATTTGCCATTTCCTATAAAGTGTGATTGATTCAAGTCACTCCTATATGGCCTGTTCTGCAGCGACTTGCTCATTGTAAAGAGCTCTGGCAGAGGCATACCCTCATCTCCAGGAAATTACTCTAACCCATTTCAGGTATCTTTGGTTTGTGTCTTGATGGCTGGCAACGCAGCCAAAATTACGGAGATGACAATTGCCTACCAAACCCCCTTTATAGCTTTATGATTCGTCAGTTTACCATGATGTTACTTACTGTTACATTGTTTTGGTTTTCTGGTAGCTCCTTAGTATTTTCTACTAGTGTGGAAAATCTAGGTTATTCATTCATTGAAAATGTCAATATAGCTACTATATCATTATCTTAATAACCTGGGTCAAATGCAGCACTCGTGCACCGCTACAGATCAGTCCCACCTTTCTCATAGCTCTCTGTCAGAGTGCATGGCCTTCCGCCTCAGAAAATGCTGGGCAATTGAAAATTACTTTATTTCCATACAATTTCCCTCTCTGAAATGGCTCTTGCTTTCTGCACCGTCGCCCATCGCATACAGCTAAATGGACAAGCTTGAAACGCTTGTCCGTATCCGTATGATGCACATGCCACAATGTGTCATGTATAATCTGAAATTACCAGCAGACATTTATCTACCCTTTTTCTGTTTGTTTGTTGATAGGTTTTCTGTGTGTGTGTGTATTTGAGCTACAAGTGTTATGTATATTAATGTTTTTCTAAAGAAATCTAATGCAATAGATTCATTCTGTTTTGAGTGGCTTCTCCTCCCTCCATTATATAAGTATATAATAATAACTAAATAACAAATTTTGTAACAAGTCAAATAAGTGTTGTTTAAAATTCTCATTTGAGGAAGTGGTCTCTGCAGGTGCTATATTTTTCTTTAAAAATGTTGGCAGCATGAAGTAAAAAAAAAAAGCAAAAGTATGCATTTTTGAAAGAGATTGAGGTACAGAAAATAATACTTCAGGAATAATTTTGTTTTAATAACCTTCATTCTTAGAAGAATTGCTTCCTATTGTTCTTTGCCATTATTGTGTGATTGTGGGTTTTTTCCTAGCAGGTAAGAATGGAGACCTTGCCAATCTCTCCCTTACATTCACCAGTTAAAAATAATACCAGTTGTTCCTAACTTATAATAGGGTAAGGAAGAAAAGGCTTGGTCCCAGAACTAGTAAACAGTGAAAAATACTCTGGAGAAGGATGAATGTTTCTGCATTCTTTTTCTTCAGCTCTGGGCAGAAGGCATGGCAGGGGCTTATATGCATTTTTTTCTCCCGTTTCTCTTGCTGATGGCCATTAACACTGTTACTTCCATTATCGCGTTTGAATTAGTGTGCCTTCCTGAGAGAAGTTTCTTGTTTACATTGCGGCATCTTTGAATATGTTTCTGGTCAATGTTTTCTGTTGAGCTTTTGGCTCATTTGGGTTATGCTAAATATTGAGTTTGTTGGAGGCCTTCTGAATCTAAAAAATAAACCGGTTATCTGAGCTGCAGCCTCAAAGCGAACTCCTACAAGAAGAGATTTTATGAATATGTTGCTCTCAAATAGCGGAAGTCAGTTGGAAATAATTTCTTCTTCTGAGGTCATTTTAAGAAGCAGGTTGCCATGACAGGACAAACCTACGGCTTCTCTGACATCCCTTTGCCCTAGAGTTAACTGCGCAAGTCTAACCACCGCTTTCAAGAGGAGCATTTCAGTCTTTGAACATTTGACTTCAGAGTCCTATAAACAAACGTTTTGGGCATGTGACACAGTAACACACATCATAGTTCCCTGAGCACCTTTGCTTTTTGTGCGGTACACGCATGAATGCGTGAGGTCAGATAGTTAACCATTGCTCTTATTAGGGCTGATTTTTGTGTTTGCTTTCCAAGGAAATTACCTAGATGTATGTTTAAGAATTGCTTGTAAACCTGTAAAAATGTATTACTATGTAGATTTGGTATCCATAGCTTTCCGTTGTGCTGGATTTCTTGGGCTCTCTGAGGACTATAGCTATAGTTAAAGTGCTGCAAACCATGGTAGAAACCTAATGGTTAGCTTTTAACCCAAGACTCGGCTGAGTTCTTCACAGCTGTGTGAAGGCAGCCACATCGTGTAATACTGTCATCTCATTAGATAATCAGTTGACCAGATACATCATTACTTACAAATTCATTGTAGGGAAGAATCTTTTCTGTTTCTGATCTGTGGTTCAGCTGTGATACCAAACTTAAAATCAAGCAAGTGTGTATATATATTTAGATGACTGACTGCTGAATGCAAGCCAGACAGAAGCAATTTGCACATTGAAATGTGACAAGCTCAGTGTAGAATTTTAATCAATGAGACGTTTTAGCTCATCTCCATTTATTATTTATGCTTGAAGACTAATATCAGATTGAAATACGGCAAACTTGCTCTTCCCAGGGGAGAATTTGGAGAAGGTATATAAAGATTCAGGGTGGTGAGGTTAGACGTAGTGAGGAGCACTCCGCCCCATTACGCCGTTAATCAAACTGGTTGTTTACGGCCAAAGGTATCTCTGTTACTGCCTTTGGTGGTAGTACAAACCTTCCCAAAATACTGGCACTCTTCCAATTGCTCATGTTAGCATTGAATTCCAGAGACAAGACTACTGTTGGGCCTGCAGTGCTTTGGTTTACAGAAATTAATTACTTTGCTGCTCTAATTTGTGAGGTTAACTGACTCTTGTATGGAATAGTTGCACCGTTCTTCACTGCGTTAGTGGTGTCAGAGAACTTTCCTAGCAGCCATCACCTTTCACAGGACTCTGATGAAACTATCACAGATCACCTCACAGCACAGTGTACCTCACCCAAGTGCCCGGAGGGATATGTATTTTGCAACGGCAGAACATGATTATCTACTTGAAAATAGCAGGACAACATCCTTTGACTCTCATTTGTGTATAGGTATCATCAATCGTTCCCAGTACTTTTAGTGCACGTAATATGAAACTTACAGTTCAAGTTTTCTACACTTAATCAACAAATATGAATTAAAATATCTTATAATAAAAAGGAATTCTTATATACTAAAAAGAAATCTATGTTCATAAAAGGAACATTGAGATCACTGGCAACTTCAAAGATGAATTTGAGGCAGAGAATGATTGACTTGTATTAATAGGGGGGAAAACTTTATTCCCAGCTGGAGAGGAAACAGCACTGGCAGAAAATCTTTGAAGCATTTGTTCATAACAGAACAATCTAGTCTTTGGGGTTCTGTTAAATGAATTAAAATCAGCTTCCTTTCTCTTAATATGCTGAATTAACAATAAGAGATTAACAGTATTGAGACGGAATTCTAAGAGTTCTGACTCGGTTAGCTCTTTGTAAGTGGATAAACTTTATTTTGGCCAGTGTGGAACAACTCACTCATTACAAATAAGTAATTCAGGATGATGAAGGGGGTTTTGCTCATAAAAAGTTCAACTGCATTATTTAAATACATTCCATACATTTTTCTCTCCAGCAAGCAGGGAAGAAAGAAGAGGTGCCGAGGCTGTTCTCTCTCTCAGAGTGGTTAGAAATCTCTTAACTAGCATTATAAATCCAAAAAGGGGCAGAAGGATAAGGAGATTCTCGAATTTCCAGGTGTTTTACCTGAGAACATGGGCTATTTCAGACAGTCTTCAAAGAAAAGTAGGTTATAAATATGGAAACTGCAGTAGCCATGTGTGTGGTTTGGCATTAGCAAGTAGAAAAACTTGCTGGTGGTGTTTATATTTATCACAGTGAATAATTGATAATCATCAATAAATCACTTGGGCTGATGGTGAGCTTGAACCATCTTCAGGCCTGCAGCTTCAAAGGTACCTTACACAAACCTGAAACCCAGAGTAGGTGTGTGAGGAATTGCAGACGAATGTTGCTGCATCAGTGGATCAGCTGACCATGTTTCTTACCCAGATCATGGCCTGCACAACTGGTAGCATGCCCCATGAAAGAAATTACTGTAATTGTCATAATAAAAATAATTTAACAGATAACTTTTTTTTTTTTTAATAGTCAGCAGTCCATAATGATTGGGTGTACTGCACTATAAGATGGTTAGCTCAAATACACGCATTTGAAATGTAAGTAGGATTTTTTAGGGGCTCATAACTCAATATGCATTCAGATAATTTTTTAAACTGCATTCATACTTTAAGCAAGTCTTCACATACTGCTCCTTTGGGATTTAGAAAGACAGTAATTATAAGGTAAACATACACTCATTGTTGAAATCACTTGTTGCAGCTTAACAGTGTCCGTGCAGATTTGTCTCTTCTTTCTGAGGGATTATGTGAACTTAATATTTGGGTTCTCAGTCTGCCACCCATCACAATTGCTAAGCTCCACTGTAGAAACAGAAGATAATTTGAGTAATCTGTATCGGGTAAACTTGTTAAGTAGAGGACAGGTGCTAGGGAGATACTGTCCTAGGAGTTCATGATGGCATTTTCATAGATTATTTAAGACTATTTTTCTCCTGTATAGTCCTAAGCAATTGCAGCTTAGCAGTTCTCTTCTATGACTGTTATCTCCAGATCAGGATGGTGCTGCTTTTGGGCAAATGCTGAGATTAAGAGCAAGACAGCACACAAGTGGTCAAACATCCAAAATTAGGTGGGAGGAAAAAAAAGGAGGGAGAGAAACAGTAACACCTCCCTCCTTCATCACATCACGTGTAAGTTAAGCTATATATAATCCTCTTATATTACATGGGAAATATAAAATATTTAAGAGACATTGTGAGAATACTGTAGTTGTGAAAGATACACTCAATGATTTTTAATTTTTTTTAATTGAAATAAATCAATTAATAAAATTCCCCCAAAACCGAACATCTAAATTGGGCACTCTATGTGCCAGTTCTGATTTGAGCATCCATTTTCCTTTCAGAAACTCCATTTGTGACCTGAACATGCATCAGAATAAATAATGAAGCCATTTTTGCATGATGTTGGAAATTGTCCTGCAAGAGTATCCAGTGCTTTAAGTAAATTATAGTGCTTATGGAAATTATGAGAGAGATTAGATTTAAAAGCAAACAAGTGTGAGCCAAAGATGAGAACAGTTGTGTGAAAGATCTACATAGTAGAGTATCTACATAGGTCAACGAACTATGAGGACAAGCACAGGAACCAGGAATTGTATGAGTGATCCCTGTATGCCCTGCACCTGCCATACATCCTCCAGCTTCTGACAGCTGAACATTTAGGGATTTAGTGGATCCCAGCTTGTTTTTGTTTTGTTAGCTCTTGATGGACCTAGTTGTGTGTTCTCCTAGTGAGTCTTTTCAAGTAGTGACACAGAATGTAGCTGCAGGGAGAGCTGCCTTCTGCATATCTGACCTCGTATGAGCTGTTGGGTACCTTGTCATTTTTAGTAGTGTGAGGTGTGGTGCAAATAGTTTTCTATTCACTTTCTCTAGACTACTTTGTTTTGTTTGGCCTTGGTCATATCCTTCTGCACCTCTTTTGCAGTTTCACCTGCAAGGTCATTTAGCCTCATGTCTAAAGGTTTGTTGATACAAATCTCACTGCCCTTGTTGCCCATGTACATTTTTTAATTCTGTGGCCTTTTTCAGGACGTGCAGCATATTTTGGGTAGTTAAATCTAGCTTAATATTTTTCAAAGGAGCAAGGTAATTATGTAGTATCTAATTAGTTTCTGTCTCCATTAGTAGATCCTGAGGCGCCCCTCAAACTCTGCCTTTGTCTTCTGCAAATTTGCACCGGCCTGATTGTTCTGGTGTAAATCAGTGTGAAGAAGCACTCCCTTTCTTTGTATCCTAATCCTGGTTTTAATTGATTCCCAAGCCAGAAGGCAAGAAATGCCCTTCCCAAGGCACCTTGAAGAGATGACTCTAAAAGATGATGCCTGTTTATGTCCCCACCCAGTTAACATGGGATAACTGCACAGAGACATGGATTTTTTTTCTTCCTCCTTTCCCATTGCCTTAATCTAGGCGGTTGGGAACAATTACCAAGGCTTGAAAGAAGTTTGGGGCAGATGTACGAGTAAGAGAATTCACCGGCTTAGAGTACAGCCCCGACCCTGTTCCCCAGTGGGAAGCCATGTCCATACCTCTGGCCTGTACTGACAGCACAAAAGCAAGGTCTCAGAGCATCTTTTCTCCAAAACCTAATATAGGGCGTCTGCACTTTATGGAAAAATATCATGTGCCGCAGAGTAAAATAGACTGTATTTTAAATTTTTGAAAACATGGATATGTCCTTTAACTGGCTGTTGTGGTGGGGGGCTGCTGTTTAAGTGCTGGTACAGTGGAGGCAGGCACATACGCTGGCTGGTTTGTACGCTGCAGTTCAGATCCTGGAAATGGGTTTGTCACACACCTGAAAAGTTTGTCTGGAACTGGCTTATTCGGGGAGTTTGTAACTTTTTGTTAATATAAGATGCTTCTTAGTACATTGTGAAAGAGTAGGAATAATTTCAAATAATGCTTGTAATTAAGGCTGCATAATCCTTTTATTTGGTTAGTGAGTTTTCCAAATTAAAGAAGTATTTACAGATATTCTTATGGCAATTTTAATGGATTTCTGACTTGAAAAAACAGATTTGAATTTAAAATTGTGGTTCAGATCTGTCTCTGAATTTATCTTGGCTATCATAAAACCAAAGGCAGAATGTTCTGTGTTTGTATTTTAACATTGCCATTGCCAACAGGCTGATGAAAATCTGGATACATTTTTGGAACTTGCGTTGGGAATACTTAATTATTATTGTGTTGTTAAAACTATCGGTAGTTGAACCCTTCTCGTTGCCTTGTCGTTCTTACAGAATTATCAGCAGTAGCTCTTTTGAAATTTCACATTTGCTTGTGAACAAACAAGACTGAGAAAAATCGTATTGTCAGGCAACTCAGGACAATGATAATCTCAGTCTGAGCAGTGATATTTAATTACTTACTGCCTAGGCAAGCTTGTAAAACAAATTTAATTACGTGCAACAGACAGGCTGCTGACCTCCACTTAAAATCCTGTGTACATAGGATGACCTGTGGGTCTGACCTGAGACTGAAAGGGAAAAAAAAGGCCCAAATTTCCTCTTGCATGCCACCAACAAGCAGCTGCGCTCTGTACTCTCCCTGGGGAAGCAAATGCATTTGCTGTCTGCCCCACAGTTATGACAGAGAAGCCAAAAGAGAAATTTAACCAAGGCGGAGGTTGAGATGAGTCAAAGTGCTTCTGGCCACAGGAATACGGAGTTCAGTGCACTGGTTGAATAGATACGCTATGTTCTATCTGCCAGTTCCTGCGTTCAGATACAGCCCAAAATGTTCGTTACTACAGGCTTTATTTTCATCCTGTTGTAGAAGCAGCAGCCTGCTGTTGAATTATGGTGATGAAGATGGGTAGTTTAACTGAAGATGAGCTCTTACGACAAGGAACTGTATTTAAGTCTTCAGAGGTCTTTGCAAGAGGGAGTGGGCTGTTCGTTTGTTTACCTCCGTGCTACAGGATTGCATTGCAATCCAGAACTGAACGTGCTTGCCCAGGCAGAGCATCGCCGAGGCGCGAGCACAGTGCACTCACCCAGAGCTTGCTCTGGAACTGGGCTGTAAATGAGGGGAAGGTGGTTTGAAAAGTGCAGAGTAGACATGCAGTATCTTTTTAGGGAGTAAAGAAGACAAATACATCCTGGGAAGGTCTTTGTGTACAGAAGCGGAATGTAAACCTTGCAGCGAATGCCAAAGGAGAGAGAAGTCCCCCAGATAGTGGCCTGGGAATGAGGAGAACGGATTATCTTGTTGCAGATGCAGGGCTAGCGGTCGAGGTTGCAAACATGCTTCAGTGCTTTTTGCCTTTGCTTTTCACTGAAGTTCTGATTCCAGTCTCCTGTGTAAGACTCCGACCCCAAAGCCGAGCAGATGCATCTGGGCAAACCGCAGCATTTACCCCTCCCCAGCAGCAGCTTGGCCCCATGTGGGAAATGGCAGCCCACGGCCAGGGCTGCTGAGAGGACATCGCTGCTTCTCAGCGGCTTCGCTTTGTAGCCCGGTGTGGAAATGTAAACAGTCACCTATTGCAGTTTATGTTACGGTGTGGCACTTTATCATAAATGCTTGCCAAGCCCAGTTTATATTGAATTAATATATAGACCTTGTGATTATATTTTGGCATTAAATTAGGCAGCAATATTTGCTTTGCCTGAAAATTGAGCAGCTGCCTGCCAGTGTCATAGATGTGTGCCTGTCCTTGTAACTAATTGCATTCTAGGAATATGTATACAGTGAGAAAGAGGGAGAACCCCGTAGAGTTACCGTTGCTACTCCTAGCGTATCTGTAATGCACATGTACACGCACGGGAAAAATGCATACAAAGAGATGCATATGAATATAGGAAACTACATCTTTTTCTTATAATCCTATATTGTATGTTTGTGTCCTTATATGTATGTTTTCCATATAAAATACAAGTTTGTTTTTCCCAATATTAAACTGCTTGATCAAAACTCCTTATACATCACTACTGAAGATTGAGATATGTATTATGGAGAAACCAAATTGCACAATAAAATAGTCTTCCTCCCAGGAAAGTTTGGAAACTTTATAGATCATCTGCTGCAGAGATTGCTCATTTTTACAAGGAAGCAAGAATAACTCTGGTGTTACTTACCGAGGGAAAATAACGAATCTTTTTCTCACTGAAATGAAGTTAGATGAATTTCCAGGGAGAAATAGTGCAGCAGGAATATTGCGCTACCATTTTTGAGCCACGTATGACAGTCCAGTGTTGTATCTGAAAGTTGTTCTCTGTAAGTCCTGTCCTTTGTATAATTTTGGCATGCCTTTTGTTCTTCTCCCTTCATAGTGATTCTACTTTAAATGAGCTCTGCAGAAAAATTTCCTGTCAAGTCTGGGAAAGATAATGCAACACCTTAATTTTCTGTATTACACAATGTTCTGAAATGCTTGCAGAGGGATCCCAGTTCATGCTTCGAGTCAGCTGGAGTAATTAGGGCATGATGCAATTGTTTCTTTACAGGCCTGAAGCCATCCCAAGAATCACACGAAGGCTTATTCCTTGTTAAAGGTTGCTTTAACCCTTGGCCAGGTGGGTGTCATGGGCTTTGTTCAAACACTTTGAGCTCCGTGACAAATGGAGTCACGAGATGCCAAGTCGCTCAGCTCACAGGACTGCAGCTCTACATGTCCCACTCTGAATCTTTAGGACAACTAAGCACTGTTCAAGGAATGTGATTTTTGAGTTGTGTGGGCTTTGTTTGGGGTTTTTGTGTGTGGTTTTTTGTTTGTTTGTTTGTTTTCCTACAGAAGGCTATAAATACCGTTCACAGTATCAGAATCTGAAACTATTTATTTTGGCAAGCCTAATATGTTGTCATCTTCCCTCTTCCTTCTGGAAAATTCTGGCCTTTCCACGAGTTCAATTCCATGAGGAGCACTGTTTCTGACTGCTGAGAAGAACAGTAAAAATCTGCAAAGCTGTCTTCACTCAGATTTGAGAAAGAAGTCAGTTAGAAAGTTGATTTGTGCTACATGCTTCTTGTCCTTAGGATGACAATGATTTTGCATTTTTAAAGAATTAATAAACTCTATGTTCACAGGCATGCTTTAAATTTGGATGTTGTGCTTCTCAACATTTGCCTGCCCTCACTAAGGTAGCATGAACTGTTTCTCTCTGACTATTATGGAGAAATATTTTTTGAAATTAAAAGGTGCTTTGGGGTTTTTTGGTTTGTTTTTATGTCAGAAGAGCTCAGGTCAATAGGGAGGTTTTTGCAGGTTGTCCATGTAGAAAATGTCTATGCACAATTAATGTCTTTTTTTTTTTTTGATCAGAAGCCTGCAATGATTATTTTAGGCTTTGCTTTTTTTCCTGAATATATTTATCAGCTAAAGACCATGTTTACTATCTTTGCAGCTCCTTTCCTGCCTTTGACTGTTGAGGCATAGAAAGGATGTGCTATAGTGATCCAAATCCAGATTCAATATTAACCTATTCTGTCAACATGTATGTTGTCTTCTGTATTTATACTGCATCTTCCATGTCTGGAGTGGGAAGGTATTATCTCTCCTACCTTGCAAACATAAGTTGCTTATTTTTGATTTTGCCTTAAGAAGGCAGAGAGGACTTGTTGAACACGTCTTCCCAAAGGTGTGAATGGCCAGTTCTTTAAAAATCATTTTGTGGCAGCAAGATGCAGGCATTTTTGTGCTCCCTCTGCACACATCACTAGCTCAGATAAAAACCTGACCTGAATAGGTATGTGCCAGAACTGTGGCCAAAGATTGGAGCTTAAATAGTGGGAACAGATTGAGAGCTTTCACTATCTGTTTTCTTTCTTTGTTCTTATAATAAGTATCAATTTACTCTGATGTTCTTCATTACCTCTAGATTAGCCAAAAGCCTAACTACATCATTACTAGCAAACAATGGGCATTGTATAGATTTGTAAATAAACAAACATATAAATTAAAACAGCTGAAGGTCTATGCAAACTTCACATACAGGATATTCTGGCATGAAACTTATTTGTAGTAGCATTTCAGCCTTTTTTACGTCATGTGCAAGGTAGATTCTCCAGCAGCAAGTCTGTGTTTGTTATTGATTTTGTTTAATTTTCAACTTTGGACCCAAGCTGTTTAAACAGATTACTCTCTGGTTTTATCTGAGTCAACTTCCTCGTGCTTTCATCAAAGCAAAAGAGATTATTTGACTTTCTGTCTCTTAACACAGCATTACAAGAGAGTCGATTGTTAAGTGACAGTGATGGATTCTGTATCAGGGAGTGGCCGCTCTGTTTGCGCCTAAGTCCCCTGTAATAGTTCCCTGGTAAAGACAAAAACATCTAATTCTTATTTATTTGGAGGCTATTTATTAGTAATAATTACAATTGTATTTACTTTTTATAAATATATATATATATATAGTATTTCTCTTTCCTAGGTACACAATATTTGTGAACTGATTAATACCCAGCAATAGGAGGTCACCTTCTCTTGAGATGGGCTGGCAATGTAGTTGTGAGAATGTAATAGTAACTAGCACTGACAGAAGCTCTGGGCACACACTGCGTTTTCTGGTGGGAGCACAATCTCCTTTTATCCTTGGCATTTTATTTATAAGAAAGTTAAGATGGAGGTAGTGAGTTAACTAATTTCTCAAGCAGCTAAATCTATGGAAAATACTTGGAAGATTCTGCTGGGAACATACAGAAATCCATTTACATTTACGTTTTAGTTCTCTCTGCAGGAATGGTTGGGTTATAGGTGTAGAATATGGGCTCCCTCAAGCAGGGTAGCAGGTAAAATCAATGTGGACAACATCAGATGCTTTGGAGATACACAGCATCGTCAGTGACTGTAGTGTTGGCAGATTGTGTCTGCATCTCTTTCTCTGAGCTCTCTTGGGCTTTGTGCTCCAGGCTGAGGAGGTGAAGTGATAGAATACCTTCTGTAGGTTCTGAAGACACTTCTTCCTAGAGAGGAACCAGAGATATTTTCTCCTCTCATTTAAGTTGTGGAAAGAGGACTTTGAGCTGTAGCAAATGACAGCTCCCAGACACAGCCTCAATTCACAGCTGAGCAGGCAGGGAAACCCTTCCAGGGTTTTCATGCAGGAGGCACATGGCTCCTTGTGAGCAATGCAGATGTATTAACTCCTTGTTACGGCCCGGCTTTTCTTCGCGTTGCTGGCCTTTGGAACAAATGGTACTTTATACAGAGACCTCGGTGTCGTTAGCCCGGGGAGCGCGGCGGTGCAGGTGATCTCAGCCTGTCTGCACTAAACCCCAGAAGCCCACCACAAAGTCATCCTCCAGATGGGGGTCAGGGATTCCTCCCAGCGAGGGTGGCCTGGACGGGGCCCAAGCGAAGGAGGGAAGTGCGCAGAAACAGGAGCTGCAATAAACTCGGGAATGGGGCGGGTGTAAAGCATTCTCGTCTGTTTTAAGTTTTTCACGTTAGTTGCTTAAAAAGAGCTGCTATAAATGATCAAGGCATTTGCAACTATTGAAGGAGCGTTTCTGGTACGGCTCAACCTTGAATACTAATTGGTTGTATTTCTGTAGGAAAATCAGCACAAGGCTGAAATTGCTATGCTACTAAAAGATGATGTGCCTCAGCGTTTGCTTCACTGTGTATAGTCTAACATCTGGACACATTGCAGTCTTATTTGCAACCTAGAGTAGGTCTACATATACTTCTTTACTATAAAAATTCTGCTGCTTCGTTTGTGTAGTTATTGGCGCCGATACATGTGCAATCACAAGTTGTTTTTCATCATTATATATTTCACAGGTGAGATATGGATTAAAAAAGCGTTAATCCCAAAATTAGAATATCAGTCCTGGTTCGGATGCTGAATTGTTGTTTCTCGGTTAGTGGTCAGTAAACAAGTTAGGAAGTAGCTAAGCTTTTTGCTGGCCAAATTAGATCTGGTTAGGGTAATCACAAGATACTTGTGTTTATCCTCCATAGCATGTTTGTTTACTGAGAGTTTAGTGTATAGTGCTGAGAATGGGGGGGAAAAATGGACATGCAAGCTTTTTGCGTTTGATATATTTTTGAGGTTTTTGCTTATACCATGTAATGGTACATAAAATAGGATCACAAATGGTAATTATAATGATCTGAACAGGCTCACTCTGTCATATACAGCAACACACCTACCTTCCTTTTTTTGTAAAAATATACCCCTAAGTCAAAGCCTTTCTCTAGCATAAATGTCTAGAATCTTATTAAAATCTGATCTCATTAAGTATGCCATCAGTGTTAAAATAGTATACCCTAAATCTCAGTCATTTAGAAATGATCTGTGCCTGAAAAGATTAAATGAGAAACTCGCCAATTAGTATAAATGTGTTAGTGGAGTAGAAAGTAACTTCAAAGAACTTGATTATATTTTTGTGTTTTTTGATATATATCTTTTCTTTTTTTCTGAAATACTTCTAATTTGGAGACAACTTTTAAAACTTCTTTAGCATAATATTGGAATATTTGAAGCTCCTTTATCACTTGTGTGCAAATCAAATGGAAGGGGAACATCTGACACATTTGAAAATATTTTAAAACAGTCTGTTTAGTTTTTAAAGATGAAAGGATTGAAAATGAAATGCAAAGTCTTAGTCGGCTTGTGCTCTTCTGCTGCACCACTGTTTTCTTTTCTGTGCGCTGCGGGCTGGTGTTGGGTGCAGCATTTCATGGTGTTACCCAACCCTTTTTGTATGGCAAGCCTTACTATGAAAACGCCGTGTTTTGTGTCTGCATCTGATCATCTCTGCTCACCTTTGCGAGATGTTTGGGCCCATCTTGCGATCAGACGGTGTCAGAGAGCACTACAGAGTTCAGTAAACCTTGAATTCCCAACCTCCATCAAACTGGCAAGAAACTGAAGCCTGGAGTCCTGCAGAGAAGGCCCCCTCCATCACGTGAGGAGCAGGGTTGCTTTATTCCCAGGGCAGATTTTACCTAGGAGCAGCTGGCATTTCCAGCTTCGAGTCTTCCTTATTTGTGTTGCACAACATCTGGCAACTAAAAAAAAAATTTTAATAAAAAGTAGCATTAGAATAGAGAGTCACATGCTGCATAAGGGATGTCTTGGAAAGAAAGCAAGTATTGTGTGCAACGTCCCCATGCTGCGGCCTGGTTTTCCTAGTAACAGATGCAGCCTGTTTTTAAATTTGGGTTATTTTGGTGATTTTTTTTTTTTTTTCCTTTTAAACAACGTTTCCTAGTCTCCACAGAAATTTAAGCAACACTGAGGCTTGTTTTGGCCATTCTGCAAGGGACACTGAGTAATTCAGACTTAAACCTTTTGACTGTGCCACTGCATACTGATGATGTCAGTAGGATTTCTTATCATTGCTGAACGTCCTTTGTGTTTTCTGCTGGAGTGGGAATTAAGGAAAGAGCAGTACATCAAAGCAAACAGTGTATTTTTGTAACACCACGTGTATAAATATTGGTGTGGTGGTGGTAGTTTCCGTATTAAGTGCCAGCAAAGGTTTAAAAAAAAACAACCCACACGTCTCAGAGCTGTAGGTCCAAAAATGCATGGTAAGGCAAATAGGTGAATAAACCGTTTAAATAGTGAGGGTTTAAGTGGGAAGTGGAGGGGTGGCATAAATACAGCCTCATGCTCTGCTTGGGGAACAGGAGGAAGCCCAGATGTATGTAAAAAAAAAAAACAACATAAGGCTCTTTTCCATCTCATGCTATATCAAGTTCCTCCCTCCTTAGCTTTTTTAATCCTCCAGCATTTTTAGAAATTATTGTTTTATGAAAAATGTAAATGTAATTATATGTAATGAATCTTTATTATAAACTTACACATAATTATGTAGTTTTCAAAGATAGGCTAAAAGCCATTACTGAAATAAGAAAACACTTTTGTATCATCTCTAATAACGTTTTCCACATTCCTCTATTTCGAAATAGAAGTGAATTGGATCAGCTTGAGGAAGCTGTTCCTACTGGTTCCCAGCTGTGGAAGTGTCAGTGGAGATAAATGTCATGTCCTTGAATATTACCCTTTCCCGAGTACCAATTTACACACAACTTCAATTCCAGTTTGCCAAAAACAAAGCTTTCAGAGGTGTTCGTCTGCTTCCTCAGCGAGGTTTTGAGGTTTCGCAAAATGTTTGCACAGGGAGGTTCAAGGCCCGTGTGACGAAATAAAAATAGCCCCAGCTGTTTCAAATGGCAGATTTTCTTTGCCTTCCCTTTGGAGGGGCCGAGGTCAGGGATATACATTTATTTTCTTTGTCAGTGCAGGTTTTCACCGCCCTTCCAGTCCTGTTTCTGTCCCCTGGCCAGCTGGGTCATTGGTGGCTGATGGCCGAGAAGCAGAATTTGCTTTTCTGATCAGCCTGGCCGGGGCACCTTGCAGGAACCTCCTGGGGCTGGAGAGGGGCAGCTGGAAGCCCAGCTGTTGTTCTTGGGTCAATTTTTTTTGTAATATGTACCAAATCTGAGTAGACTTTCATCCAGTTCGTAGTCTTGGGATGTATTAAATATCGTTTCTATCAGGTTTATTTACCCCTCAGCCCAGAAAACTGGGAAAAGTATCCTGCCTCGTCCCTCAAACCATCATGTTTTATGTGGAGTTTTAATGAAGCATTTTTGCGTAGGTGTGTTTTCTAGAAAGAGGAAAAAAGCTCTAAGATTCTTTCTTCTTTTTTTTTTTCTTTTTAAATTTGAGTCACCCTAAAAGCTGTTTTTGCAGACAAACTGCTTTTGCTCATTTGCTTTTGTGAAAGATGTGTTTATGTGAGTCCTGCATAGACCTCCTGGGTGACTTCCACAGGGTGCAGGACCCTCTCTGCTTTTGCATCACGTACTGAACCTTGTAGAAGTTACCTCTGGGTTATTGTAACACCGGTTTTCCGTTAAATGACAGACTATGAAAAAAGTTTAAATAAAATGCCTTTGGGAGTAGTAAATGACAAACTTCTCCAAACATGGTTTACGAGAGCCTTGCAGCCCAATCTCCTAAAAGAAGCACCTGCAATCTGGCTTTATAGCTGATACACAACTAGCTGGCAGACAAAAACCTTGCTAGGATTTCAATTTACAACCTCTGATACGTAAGGTTCTTTCTTCCTTGTAATGCTTTAAGCTGAAATTGAATTTTAAATTAACTTGACACTATGCTGTTTTCAAGTCAGATAAATAACCGTGTTCCTTTTCCCTCCATTCATAATATATTTGATATCTTACTATGAAAGTATTTCCTGAATTGATATTAATATCATACATTTGCCTGTCCTTACTTTCTTTAGGAAAAACTGGAACATAACTATGTAGCTGTAAGAAGTATTGTTTGCACTTTGGCAATGATACGGTTTTGTAGTTTAGGAATTTTCCAGTTTTATTTCTGTTGCTCACTGTAAAAACTTGTGGTTTATTTTTGTGATGTTTCACATAACATTGATCAAACAGTGGCCTTCAGAGTTACATTCTTTGAGCGACATGAATGTAGGTAACTTCCATTCGCTTTAATTCATCAGAGGGCCACATTCTTCACTTCAGTACCCCATTTACACCTTCACAATGTCAATGAATCAATGTCTCAAGTCCCCAAACTATCATAGTTTGGGGTGTTGGGGCGCCTTTTTTTTATATTTTTGTTTGTGTTTTTTTAAGCGGTTGGACCCATACTGTATGGGTGTAAGTCCTTGTACAACATACCAGGTAATTACGAATGTGGTCAGTAGTGTCTTAATCTGACACTTGGTAGCATAAATCTTTGTTACACTTGGTAGATGACACCACTGGGAAGAATATTATAAAAAAGCTGCCTTAATTTTTTTTTCCCCAAAGTATTTTTAAAGAAAAATAAAAAAATACCTGCTTTTCTGAATGTGCATGTATAGTAGAAAGGAAGACTTTTACAGTAGAATTGTTTTGTGGAGTGATTTTTTTTTTCCTAATTCTCACACCTGTAAGTGAACAAAACTTTCTCATAAAACTGTATCTGGAAGAGCTCGTAGTAAAGGACGTACAATGGCATCATTTACGATGTTGGCAATCCAGGCAAAATGTATTTCTTCTGTTCCTGGTCAAAAATGCGGCTAATGCTGTGGGTCCTTCTGTGTAACTTGAAATAAGGTATCAGAGCACATCCCTCCCTCCTTTCTTCCCTTCTCCCCCAGGAAGGTGTTCTCCAAACAGCTCCCGTTTTGTACCATCCAGCTTCCTGCAGGGCACTGGCATTCCAGCAAGAGTTTCACCAGCCCCAAGGCTTGAACAGGGGTCAGGACAGACAGAAGAAAAAATTACCAAATGCTTCCCCTTGTAGGCTTAGGGCTAGAATTGTAACCAGGGGCTTTTGGGAGCATATTAAAGACCACTGCTTTCCTTGCCCACTCTTGCCCTATTCCCTTGCCAGCCAATACCAGTATGACCCGAGAGCCTGGTGCTGTTTTTATTACCATGCACAATGAAGAAATATTTGGAATATTTCATTTCTGTGAGTGTATTAATGAAGGAGGAAAAAAACAAAAATAAAAAAACCCCAAAACAAACAAACAAAAAAACCCACCAAAACCCCTCTACCTTAAATAGGACAAGAAGTTATGCAGACCTGCCGGACTCAGCCAGAAATTCTCTTAGGCAAAGGAATGCCACGTGAAATTGGAAAGTTCTCCTTTGGCCAAATAAGAGAGAAATACCAGAGCCTTGTTCAGTTGCTCTTCACTGTCTCACAGTCCCATCACCTCTCCTCTCCCTTTCCCCCGCACTCCCCCGAGGTATTCAAATGGAAAAGCTTTCTTTCAAAGGTGTTGTTTACATAAGGCAGGCATTAAGCAGCAGATGAGATTTCTTCTGATCAAAAGCATCTTAGTGTACTCTCCCAGAACTTAGCTAAGCGTGCAGAAAAAGGACTCTCGCTCAGTACCCTTTGCAGTTACGGATCCTTTCGGTGGACATCGTCATTGCACATTCGAGGGGCGTGTGCCTGTAGGTATCTAGGCATATTTGTTTGAGTCTCGGACAGGATATATGCCAAAGAGATTAGACTTCATCTTTCATCCCGGGGAGAAGAGAGCCTAAATGGGTTTATCATGGGGTTTTCATTCACTCTGTCATTTCTCCCTTCTTTATAGTTCATTGCTAGACTTCTAATTTTTCCCGACAGCAGCGCACACCCCTGCAGCTGGCCCTGCATAATGATTCCCTCCTCCTAGACTGACACAAGAGGGGATGCATAAATCTCCGCCGTCAGGGTGCCTCCTTTAGCAGCCACTGCCCCCTCTCCCCCCTGGACGAAGATCTGTCCCCTCGCTCTCATTTACCTCCCACTAGCTTTGCCCGCTGAGCCAAGATGCTGACCGTGACCATTATCCTGCCTATGCTAAACACCAGGAAATGGTTCTTTTCTGACAAAGATACAACCATTTGTTTTTTTCTTCTCCTAATGACAATTATTAGTGGAAATTGGAGAGCCATTGGCAATTGTATTTGACGCAAACGTTATACTGTACAGCAACCAGCTCCTGTGAAAAGCAAGACCTGACCAATGGTTTGAATTAGGAGCAGGAGGATGAGAAGGACTGTCAAGAGCAAGAATTTTGACTGAAATACAGGTCTTTAGGAGGTCTTAAGGTAGAGATCCCCCTGTTCTCTGAGGCCCTGTATTAATTCAAAATGATTGCTTCAAACCATCGGGTAAGAGCAGCGCTGTCAAATCCAGGGCTGAACTCGCCTAGCGCATTGGCAGTTTATAAATCAGTGGGGACTTGTGGACTGTTTACAAAGTATTGTTAGAAAATCTCTTCCCTAGCCCTCCATCCTCACTTAGAGCAGTGGAATATAGCAGCTGGCTAAAAATCAACACAGGAATAGTTTAAAAGGCAGCAGTCTCTGCTCCTGTCCTGAAGATGAAAGCAGGCAGAGGAGGAATGTGCAGTGTAGGGGGAAGAGCTTCATCATCCATTACCGGCAGCAAAGGGATAGGTAAAGGTCAGCCTCTCTTCCGAGGGTCTCTTCCACAAAATACTAGATTTCTCAAATAGGTATTTGGTGCTAGCAACGTGCTGATAGTCTGTGATATTCATAGTTGCTTTGAGAATTAAATGATGTTTTTCTTCAGCTACAAGTGTTTGGCTGTTTTCTCGGCTGCTGTCCTTATGATGATTCATATTGCAGTTATTTTAAAGAGGCGGATAAACTACAATTGTTTATATACAAACAGAATATGGCATTGGCTGCCAGAAACCAATCTCGCTAATATTTGGCTTGCTAGGTTGCCTCCTCGTTTCATGTTTTGGCTATCGGAGAGAGCAAGCTTAAAATTAATTGAAGAGAGTTTCTGTCTTTCTGAGTGCTCTCAGAGCTAGTGGTATTTTCTCCTCTGTAAATGCTGGCAATTGATTATAAAATGTCAGAGGTGTTAGCAGTGTCAGCGACCTTCATCTAGCCAGCTGGAATAATAGGCAAGACTTGCTTTAGGACATGCTGCGGTTGCTGACAGGTTTTGTTGCATCTGCAGCCAACTTGGTATCATTAACAAAGAAAAAAGGGTGGATGGAGGAGAGTGGATTGTAAATGTAACAGTGCTCATTCCACTAAATTTACTTGAAAAATGATCATTTTGTGTGTCCAATGCCATTTTGTACTCTTCATGATCTTCTAATTAAGCCTGAAGGTTTTGGATCCAGGCTTTGATTTGTTGAGAGTGCTCCGTCTAGAGAAGCAAACAAAACTTCCTCTCTGCTGCTGGGGGCTAACTCGTGAACTGATTTCACTTCCACGCTTTGGTTACTATGCATTATTAGGAATCCCGGTCTCGTGACTTCATGTGCAGAACGACATCCCTGCAGCAGACCTGCCTGCCAGCTATTCCCAGGATGCTTAAATTTGACTTTGCATCTCAACTACTTCCACTTAATATAATGAGCTTTGAAGCAAGCTATGGAGGTGTTGAAGAACAAGCCCTCCATGTCTCACAACAGTCTCTTAGACTCTGTTTGAGGCTAAGGCTCAGCTTTAAAACTGGTGATGGTGTTTATTTCTTTGAGATCATTTTATTAGAATAAAGCTGTAAATGCACTGTGTTGCACCTGTGATTCTTGAAAAATGAAGGAAGAAAGAATGTGTATCCTCTTGCTTGTTAGTCCCATGTGAGTGGTTTTCTAAGGGGATTATCTTTTTCTTGCCTCAGCGTGCCCTTGCAGCAGTAGCAGTGATAGAGTTTGATGGCCAACGTGCTCGTTGCGATTAGGAGAATTTATCTGAAGTCCTTGGAGGAGGGGAAAGGGAGAGGAGGGCAGAGATGACAGGAGCGTTAGACTTTGAAGAGCACCAGGAGTCAGGCTCTGTTGAACTTGAGGAGAACTTCACAATCCCATATGGCATTCCTTCACCTCAGTGATAGAAAAAATCTGTTTATTTTTTATTTTAATATCTTGTATTTATGAAGTTTTAGGACTGGAATTCTTGCACTTTATTCCCCGATTATCTAATCTATTAAATAATTACTCTCTCCCTCTCTAATAAGAGCAGGTACACAGTGAAACGGAAAAAGATCTTTGGGCATTACACAAGTTTTTCTTGGGTTTAGTATTAATCAGGATATATATATATGCTTAAGGATTTAGGGTGGGGGGAGAAATCATAAGAAAGTTTGTCTTTCGAGAGTCTCTTTGAAAAGTCAGCTTTTTACTACTCAGTAAACCTGCCAGCCAGCTAAAACTTTTGGCCCGTGGAAGTGATGGAGGCAGCGGAGCTCAGGGCTGGGAGCTGGCTGTGTGATGCTTTGCAAGGGATGCGGGCTCGTGCGTGACCTTGTGCCTTGGCAGAGGGAGGAGGCGTTACTGGAGGACCGTGCTGGCAGGGAGAGGTGTGGAGCGTGCGAGGAATCCCGCTGCTTTCGCTGTGAACCGATCTGACAGCTGCGTGTGACACGAGAGCTCAGACTGATTTTAAAAACAGTGTCCTGACTTCAGTATTGCAGAGAGAAACTGTACTACTGTAAAGTTGGTGGTTCTTTGACAGTAAATACCAACACTTCTTTTCCCCAAGCCCTTCCTTAGCATTACCTAACAGAGGACTTGGGATACATTCTCTTTATTTTCTTACCAAGCTAGTTTTACCGAAATGTTAAATCCTTTCAATTTGTGACATGTGAAAAGATATTTCTGCTAATTTAAGGAGTTTCCATGTGTAAAGTGCTTAAAACGCTTATAGATTTGAACTATTGAAAGACTCCATGTTGGAGAAGATGCATATAGTAAGAACGGTGGAAAACTTGAAAAAAGGTTGCCTTGTGTTTCTGAGAGGTATAAACCAGTCAGTGTTCCCTTTAGAAAAAATCATAGGATAACTTGGATTGGAAGGGACCACCAGAGGTCATGTAATAAAACACCCTGATCAGATCAAGGCCAGTGAGATAAGGTTGCTCAGAACATGTAAAGTATTTAGCAGTCTACTCTCCATAGCTCAAAACTTAAATATGTGGTGGTAAGTTTCTTGGCGTTTCTGAAAGGGAAAAAATTGAATTGTAATACGTCTCCTTTGTCTTCACCTTTCAGAAGGGAAAAAAAAAAAAAAAGGAGGCTGAGGAAAGAAGTCCTTTACTATGCATTTCCTTTTATTTTTAGATGGAAATAAAAATTTCATCAGGCTAAACCTTACTTCCATACTCAATTATTCCCCAGAAAGTTGAAATAAGTACAGATTCTTTTCAAGAATATGCCCCTAGAAGTTAATTTCTGAAGCGAAGGGAAACTGCAAGATGACATTGCTTTTGAAAATTGAACCTTAATAAAGGGCTTCATTTAGGTATCTATCCTTGAAAATGGATGTTGAACTATGTAAAGATTAGGGAGAAAGAGGAAAAAAGGAGATGCAAGAGAATGATAGTAGATGAAAGTACATGGTAATTTAAGTCCTTGGTTAATGCCCCTGTTTGAAATTAGCACTGGCTTATTTGGTCACCCAACCGCTGGCAGCTCAAAGTCAAATTCTTACCATAAAGTCTTCTTGCCACAGATTGGACTTGAGTAAGATTGCTATGGGTCTACGTTATCTTCTAGAAAAGCGTCCCCTCCAAGGCAGAGTTCGGATGCTTTGTAAATAGCTTTCTAGTGCTTTGCGCATCCCCAAGACCTCTGAAGTTGAAAGGGCACCTGGAGCAGAGAAAAGCAGAGACCCATGCTTATCTATACCTGCAGCCGTAATGAGTTTCCCCTCTTAATTAAGGCTGTGTTGAATCTCCAGCAGTCAGTGTAAACATCCATTGCTGGGTCTTGAATGTGAAGTGTTGCATCACTCCTGTGCTGGGGGAGCTGAGAGCCTGTTCTGTTCTTCCAGGTGAGAAAAGCGAGGGGGAACGCCCGGGGCTCGGTTCTGGGGCTCGCCTGGTACTCGCTGGAGCACAGCTGAACAAGACTAAACACTGACACTGCCTCATCTGCTCCTGAAGCCCCGGCAGAAGTGGGTTCCTTTCTCCCAAGCCGCAGTGTGCACGTAGACTTCTCATGTGAATTTTTTGTTTTCAGGTGAGCTTGCTTTTTCCTTTTTTTAATATATTAGAGTTTTCTAAATGGGAAATTAAATTCTATTTTTCTAGACAAATTTGTTGCTATTCATCAAGACTTTCAGACATTGCTGGAGCATATAATAAATGTTTATTAATACTAATGGCGATAAAACTTCTAGGAGCCAATCTTGCAAGAGGCATTACAAATTAGCAAAGGAAAAAAAAAAAAGAAAGAACAGCTTGGCAGAAGTTCTGCATTCATAAACCTATTTATAGATGGTATGCTGGGTAGGAGAGCAGGTTTGTGCCTCTGCCAGCAAGATGCTCCAGCCCACTGCTGTGCTAGTGCTTGCCCTAATTTTGCACTTACGTTCTGAGTCTCCCGGGGGATGCTGAACAGATGTGTGATTGACCTGAATCTCAAAGGTGCGTGGGTTTGACTGCATCTCTGAAGACGATCGGAGAGATTCGATCAACTTCTTTTCCAAGACCTGTTCACGTTGATTAGCATGTGTTGGCTTGACAGGTTTCTCAGAAACCAGCTTGTAAAACCTTCTTCCAACTAAGAATTTTCTTTATCCTCAAGTGGCCAAAGAGACACGAAGCAAAAATTGACAGAGGGGTTGCACAAACATGGCTCTCAGTCTGTTCTTTAGGCGCAAAGTGGTTTAAAACCGTTTTGGCAGCTCACTTGGTGCTGGCGACGCTCCTGGAAGCGCTGCTGTCGGGAGCGCTGATTCCCGCCTGGCGTGAGCGTGGCGGGAAAGGCGAGGCATTTCACTGGGATTGCCCGTGCCGCCTTCATATCGGTTATCGGGAATAATTGTCCATAGACTGTACTTTTTGGAAGATAGCACTTATCCCTTCCAGCAGGCGAAACACGGCTCTCCTGTCTGACACCAAAGAGAAACAAAACAGAGGGAGAGGAAAATAAAATTTATAAAGAGCCAAGTTAACAAAACGTGTATTCTAGTGTTTAGCTAGTATCTGGCTGCATGCCAGATTGGGAGGGGTTTTGGTTAGGTTGGGTTTTTTTGATGCTTGTGTGCATGAAGTTTTACTTCACCTTAAAAATTAAGGGAAAAGGGAGGGATCAAAATATAGTTCTACATGCATGTGAGCCACAGAATGAATAAAACTGAAGACAGCTGTTCTGAAACAAAAAAGTACATTCTGCCTTTGCACGTTCATTTATGTACCTAAAATCATAATTTTTCAAAATGTCAAAAAAAGCATGAAAATAGCCACTATTTAAGCTTATTTAGAAATACACATCAGGGAAGATGAGTCTCGCTAAGGAACAAAGGTGGGTCCCGGGAGGGGGGGATGCGAACGTAAGGGTGGACTCACTGAAAGCAAGTAATAGCAGAGTAATTTTGCTGTGGAATTTTAAACCAATTATGTGAATAACAGAGGATATGTTCTGAAAGTAGCCAGAAGTGCTTTCTTGTGGGTACAGCTAACATGGTTTCAGAAAGCCTCTGCCCAGCTGGGGTTAGCGGCTCCCACAGCTGAGACGGTGCGAGTGCTCGCGTGTTTGGCTGTACATCGTCGCCTCGCTGCAAGTTGGCTTTTCTCATCTGCCTCTCCTATGGTAAATCTTCCAAAAAATGCACAAAGGTGTTTCTGAAAATACCCAGTGCCTCAGCTTGTTTCTACGTCTGATTGGAAAGTCTGATCTTCAAAAGATGTTTGGTCTTAGATTTTGCAATGATTAAACATTCTGATAAGTTACATTAAACTACATCAAGCTTTTACTGAAATTGCTGCAGGTTTCACATAACTGGACTGATTAAAGGTAGTATTTCAAGAAGGCTTCACTGATCTAGTTGTTTCTTGAGCTCCGTTCCTTTGAAAGGAAGATTAGCATCCTTGTGCTTTTTAATAAAATGAGCCGAGTATTAAAAATCCACTGTCAGCAGTTTGGCTTGAACATCAGAGTATGTGGCTTATTGCTCTACAGAACATGGAGGATATTAAATGTGGATATTAATTTTGTTCGTTCCTCCACAAAGAAAGTAGAAAATCCTCATACAAAAGGGGGAAATAGTTTATGGGTTTCTTCAGCATTGCCTTGCGTAGTATGCAATTATGAACTTTGAGGCATATGGATATGAAGTGTTTCTTGGTGTTAGCTGCGTGTAAATAAGTATAAATCAGGTTGGTTGTTTTTTTTTTTTTTTTCTTTTAAACAACTTTTGAAGTACCTACATGGTAGTGTTTAAAAAGAGAAACAAAAACTATGAGATCTCTACTGAACTTTCTTTCCTTTCTAGAAGCTTTTCTCAAACTTTGTTAATCTTCAAAGTGTTCCCTTTAAATGGGTGGCCAGCGTAAGTGTTTCTGCAAATTCATTTCATGTGAAGATTTTGTCTCTAAAGTTGTTCAAGTAAGCGTAGCTGCAAATCTGATTCACTTGTGTGGCAATGAACTTCACATGTAAATCGCGCTTCTAATAAGTCCGCATTGTGCTAGAAGATGGTAATGGCTGCCATCAATCAGAGGGCTGGTAAAAGTTATTCTCCCCCTCTCCCCCAGCCTAAATGAGACAGCAATTAAATGCCCTTTTGTTGAGTGATAGCTGAGACAATGGAAATCAATGTCCAAAGCACAAACCAGAATGGCAAGTCTTAAGTATAAGCTAAGCCATGTATCCCAAGGGATTGGCATGTTGATTTGCTTACAGCTGAGAGGGTATATGAAAGGAATAACTGGGAGTGTAGACAGCAGGAGAAGCTGTAATGCTCCTTGGAGCGAAGCCAGAAGGGAATATGTGCTGGGAAGACTTCTCAATGGGGCCATGCTGCCATCATCTTGCGTCCGTGCAACCCAGGCTCAGCCGGCAGTACAAATTTGATCCAGAACAGGCCCTGGCATAAGATCATGATCAGAAAATATGACACCGAGTTTCTTTGTGGGATGTTTTTATGCTGGCTGCTCAAGAACAGGCAATATCTGATCTGGTATGAAGTCTGCTAATACAAACTTAACCTTTCAGCTTTTCTGAAAGTGCTTCAACTGGCAGGGTGAGTTTATACTCAACCAGGGCTGTTATTGCAGTAGTTTAGATCCCTGGAACAGGATTTGCTGCATTGTCAAGCTGCATGCTGAGAACAACATCCCCCTTCTCCAAACGCCATCACTTCTGTTCCTGAGTTCTTACATGTTTTGCCTGTCTTCTTCACTCCAGACCTTCTCCAAAGCTCGTTATGTCAATCGGCCACTTCCTTTTGACTCCAGCTCACAATTCTGCCTTAGCTTCATTGCCTTGCTGAAAGGGCCTTAAGTTACTCACATGCACAGGGCTGCGTTGTCTCTAATCTGTGTGGGGGTTTTGGTTTTGTTTGTTGTTTTCTTTTCTGCTTTTGTGCAAAACTGTAAATGCATTGAGAACAACAAGCTATTGCCTTTACTAATGACAAGGCACACTGCTATCATCCACCTTATACGCTGCTGGCGGAGATGTGGCTATGTGATGCTTTCCAGCAGCTCAGCTAAACCGAGAGAAAGTCTTCTGCAAATTTAAGGCTCCAAAGAAGTGTTATGGTAAGAAATTATTTTTGTGCCTGAGACGTATTGCACACAGATGACCAGAGTCATCTGAAGTAACACTAGATTTTGAGTAAAAGAAAATACATCTGTTTAGAGAGTTCTGTATTGAATTTATTCTGTGGAGCGCTGTATCTGTCACAGCTCTTTTGAGGGCTTGAACAAAGGAAACCAAAACTACCTGTATTAAGAGGTCTACAGAAATTGGCAAGCGTTAGGAATGGACTAATGCAAAGCCTGCTAGTTGGTGTTCATTGTCCTTATTGCTTGGTGTTAACACATTGCCTTTTCCTCGTGTCCCCAGCAAGGAGACACTCTCTTTTCAAACTCATGTTTCGTCTTTGATTTTATAGTATTGACAGTTACTGTGAATGACACATTTCACAATGCTGTTGTCTTCATGTCAATACAGGTGTTCACCTCTGACATTAACTCTGGTTCTAGCCTTGACTTGCACCTCACTTTTGCATCATGTTCTCTATTAAAGCAGAGACCCAAGGAACCAGGAGACACTTTGTATGGGCACAGCAATACACTGCCATGTTACTAGCATGAGTATAATGCTTTGAACCTTTCAGTGAAGACCTTGGATTATTAATATGATCTTCACTATTACCAATACTGATACCTTTTCTTAAATATTAAAGCAGTTTTATCAATAAAGACACAAGAATAAATTCTACAATGTGGCCAAGATGATAATAGGCATAGAGAGCGCAAAAGCTATTTGTACTGCTTTATATTTAATTATTCTGTGTGTAATTTTGAATAATCACAGATTAGGGTTTTTTAAGCATCTACTTCTACATTGCAAGCCTTCAGCTGTCCAATAAAGCAGAGCCATTGAGTGCTATTTGATGTGTCCATTACCTCCTGCAAATGCCTTGGAATACAATGGGGTGGCATGCAGACTTCAGAGCTGTCATGACAGGTATTAAGAACGTGTCAAATCCCAGTGATGACTGATAACATATCTGTCATTTGTGATGGGATTATTAGGAAGAGGAAAGCCACTAGGAGAAAGATACTCTAGGAAAAAAAAAAAAGGGGGAGGGTAAGACGGGAGGAGAGAGGATTTACTGTTCTTTGGAGCTGCCTGGTTTAATTAAGCCTTGTCTAGTCCATAAACAAATCTATTAACTTCCTGAATGCTTTGGCAGCTTACGCACTTCAACACTGCAGCAGTAATTCCATGGAATTTACGTTTCTCTTTGGTGGTTAGATGAAGTTTGTTGACCAGTACATGGAAACAGCTAGTGCAATGGTACTATATTTTTTTTTACTATATTTTTTTTACTATTTTTTTTTCTAATTGAGAGTTTAACAGAATATTCTGGAAGAAAGAATTCAGTGGGCATGTAAGATGTTTCCTGCATGGAAACTCTTTATAGAACTGAGGAAGTGCCAGTGCCATTTGATTTGCATCTTTGGTTAACAAAAGGACATGAAGAACTGCTTTTTTTTTTATTTGGGATGTGTATCTTGTGTGAGTGTGGAAAGAAGACTGAGGTTCATCCCACTTGTAAAATTGGGTTCTGTTGAACGGGTCCGATGCGCCTAGTATACAAACTGATGCCTTTCAGGTTTTTTAGGCTGGGCTGTAAACACATCAAAGGTCTAAAAGTGGTTAAATGTTAAGACAAAAGAAGTATCTTATTCTACTGCCTTCTGGTGCTCGGGCAATGCCAGGACAGAGGAGGTGACCTGTGTGCTTCTTGCTGTAAGTCTCTTTGGTGCAGGATTATCTCCAGGAGTGGTAGAACCAGTGTAGCTCTCTCATGTGGCCACTACACACAGAGCTCAATTTGGTGGGGGCATATTAGATGTCAGGAGAGGGGGAGACTTCAAGTTCAGTGGGATGAGACAGCTATTCCTAGCTGTCATATGCTCCCTTAAATACCCTTTCAGCAGGATAGCCTTTGAACAGACTTGTAACGCTGTCCTCCTTGCCTTTCTGTCTTCTCTGCCTATTTATCTGTTGGCTTTGCATGAAAAAGGACCTAGTCTTTATCTCTGCCCCTTCCACAGGCACAGCCAAGGTGCTTATATCAGGTCTCCCAGGGCCCCCAGTCTGTTGGGAAAGCAAAGGTAGGGGAGGTCAGCCCAGTGCCCAAGTGGGCACTCAGGTACCACCGGACTGTTGCTGGAGGACAGCTGCCATGTTGGATGTGTTCAACCAGGGTGGCTGCCAGCTTGGATGATGCAGCTGGTGACCATACACATTGGTTGATGGCTCAGGGAGGAGCAGATGTTCTGAAGGTAATAAGCAGGAGGCCAAAGGACGGTCTTGGGTTTGGGAAGCAGAGATGGAGAGCAGAGAGACAGAGAAGACCTGTGCGAAGACCAAGCTGTGGCTGTTGTTGCATGGAATGAAGGATGTTTGATTGATGTGTAAATGATCGGTGGTATGTGAGAAGCATGCAGTGGCCTCGCCAAAAGGCTAGGGGCAGGGAGGAGGCAGTGGGTGGGCCACCAGCCTCTTGCCCCTGCAGAAGGACATGCCAGAGCACGTGGCAATGGCTGTGTGGTGCTGTGGATGTGAGCGCAGGCTGCGAGCTGTGGGGTGAGTGACAGCCAGGGCAGTACCTGCCATGTGCTTGCTCACAGCAGGATATATCGTGTGCACCGTAGGGGAAGGTGTGCACTGGGGCCATTGCAGCATGCCCATGGGCTCACACCCTTGCTTACCTCATGGTAACTCACTCACCTGCCCAGGCCCTTGGGAAAGACCTTTGGGGTTTTTTTGCCATCTCTAAATCCACGTTTACCCCACCCATAGAGCAAAGAGCAACCTGAAGCAATGACACCAGGCTTTAAATGTGATGTATTGCGGCTTAATTCATTTCTCAAGGTAGTGCTCTCAAGGGCCTTGTGGCAACCATCTGAAAACAGCCAGTGATTTGGGTACCTCAACCCAAAGCTGGTTTAGCCAAAGAGTTGTTAAAGGAGCCTGATTTTTTTATTATTATTACTTTTTTGTCCCTCCAGAAGCAGCACCCAGCATTTCTTCAGAGTAGCTGAACTGTGCACCCCGAAATCATTAATCACACTGTCCAATCTTGGCTTCAACTTCCCCCTTTATACATAGAAGACGACCATACAGGCTGTTAACTTTGTGTCTTACCGACTGGCAGTACCTCATTTCATACTGATTAAATACAGTTTCATAAAGAGGAAGGGCTGTGGAGGACAGTGCTGCAGCGAAGAGCCTTCCTCCACTGGTCACGGGTTTGGTTTTGCCTCCAGGTAGATCGAGCACAGATGTTCATGTGTATTGACGATGGGCAGGCTACGGTGTGTGACTTGGCTCTTCAGCGGCTGCTCCTTCAGGAGGAGACACCAGCACAAATAGGGACTGCTCACAGCCTACTCTTTTTTCCCAGTGCTCTCATTGTCTTCCATCATTTCCCATATTTAATAGATTTACGTGGTAAATGGTTTTTCTGTCCCAAGAAAGGACTACAGTAAAGTGCGCGTGAGCTTGAAGTACTTCTCTGAGGGAAGCTATTCCTTCCCTGTACTCTCTTGCCCTTCCCCAATTCACTGGATTTTCAGTTTAAAAGAAGAAATGGGAACACTTATCTTGGAGGTATTGCAGAAGTTGACTTGAGACTCAGCTATTTCTTTTTTTCATTTTGCTGTACAGGGAGTGTCCTGAGATAACAAAGAAAATCATGAGGTTGGGGGAGTGACCTCTGAAGATCATTGAACTTTTAATAAAATTCCTTTTTCGGTCCAAGATCAACACTGCCCTGCATGGTCTCAGTTCTGTTTTACATGTGCTCACACTTAGCTGCAGTCCGGTTCTTGATTTATTTTTTTTATTTAGTGGTAGGATTAGAAGCATCCTTTGAAAACCAAACCACTGCTACCCTCCAATTTAAATACACAAGGATATCTTTAACCTGGGGGGAAAAAAAAAACAAAAAAAACCCCAAACAAACAACAACAAAAAAAAAAACAGCAAGGAAACCCCTTTGTAAGTCTAAATCTTGAGTTCATCGCAATTTGAATGAAAACTGATTTCCATGTTTGTTTGGACAAAGTAAATTACAGAAATCAGCAGTGGTGGTGGTGCTGTTTTGGGGAAGGGGAGCTGGAAGGCAAAATATTGCACAAAGACTTTTTGCTGATAACAAACAAGCCCAATGGGAGATTTCTGTTTTGAAAATATGTAACTGCTGACACGAGGATGTTTGTTAGAATATTTTTAGTGCTTGTAAAGGCAAGGAACATTCATTGGAATCTTGGTAATCTTGAATGAAAACACATGTTAAGCTCCGGTTGCCCTGCTCTGGATGGTAGTGTTAGACTCTGTGTAGGAAAGGTTTTTCTCAGCTAACAGTTGCCTCTATTGTTTCCACCTCTAAGCCTTTTATACAGTATTTAGAGGAGAGGGAATGAGAGAGAGAAAGAGAGGTTTGGTCATAAGGAGGATAGTGTGCTACACTAATATCTCTGATAAGACTTTTCAAGGTGGTGGTTGCAAGTTGAAAGGTTGCAGCTAAGCCTAGGTAAAGATAAAAAAATAGTACTCATTTTAATTGTGGTGTAAAGCATCAGCATTATCATATGAAAAGCGCCAGTGATGCCTTGACTTGCTTGATAAAATAAGAATCTGTTCATGGTAATGACCATTAACTCACTGACAGGATGATAAAGAGATTACAGGGTTCAGCTTCCTGCTTATAAAGAATTGGTTGGTGCACGTGCTATTCTGCTAGTCCCATCTCAGTGTATGTTGTGGAACAGTCATGGAAAACATTTTTAATATTTTTAATGTGCTACCTGACAGCATGATCTCTATAGTATACAATTTTCCGTTCCTCTGACCTCTTACACACCAATTGTATTGGGAAAACATTAATTAAACGGGAACAATCTATTTATTGTGACATGAAGTTGCTTTTGTCGTGGTTCCTATTGTTCAGGTTCCCGAACAGGAATGAAAGAGCCTGCTTAAAGATGCTCTCCAAGCACTCTGTTTAAGGATGGCTCTTTGTTCATAACTGCCAAAAACTAGCAGCAATCTATAAAAGGAAAAATTCCCTTCTGTGAGATTTCAGTCCCTTGAGTCTTGATGCAAAATGTTTTATATTAATTCACTTCCAGATTTAGCTTCGTTTAATTTTAGTCTCGGTCATGGGCCACCAGTGTGTTTTTTTCTTCTCTAAATGGACTATGCATCCCTTGGTAACACCTTGAAAAGATAATTTTTTGAGTGATGCAAAGAAAGGTGAGACCTTATGGCAATTCAGTGGGAGTCCTGTTTATACACTAACCTGTGATTTTTATTTTTTTTTTTATTATTATTCATTATGCAGTATATTACTGAAGAATACCTCAGTGCCCTGAACAGGGAGGAATGTCTGTAGAAGTTACAGTGCTGGTAGTGGCTGTTGCGTAAAGACCATGAGGCAGATGGAACAGTTGGGGGTCTAAGGAGAAGATTTTGAGATCAGGGTCCAACAAAGTTCCATCCCTCTGAAAAGACTCAGAGCCCCACTGCTTCTTACTTCCCCAGTGATGTAATTTAGCTTGACAAAACCAACTCTGTCTCCTTGTAAGCCTTGCCTCTCTCATGGCATGATACATGGTATGACATACAGCATCTTCAAATGGAAGACAAACTCTCTCTTCTGTCTTAAATATAAAAAATAGTTTTCATTCATGGCTAGGTGTTAGCCAGTATAGTTACCAGAAAGTTGCATAGTTGAAGTGCCCTATAAAATTCTTGTCCATCGTATTCCTACCTTCTTACTGTTCCTGCCTTTCTGTTAGAAATTTTTGTTCTCTGATGTGTTAGACAGATCAATTAATTATGTAGCATACAGAAAGACAGTTTGCTTTTCTTCACTCTCCTGTCCAGCTGTAACCAGTTCCTCTGTCACCTTTCTAAGTATGCTCCTGCTGGTTTTGAGCATTGCCACAGCGCTTGTGTTAGTGATGTGTGAAATTCCCTCATTCCCTTTTCCTTACCAGCCTTCATATGCATTCATATGGAATAGAAGTGTTGCCATAAATTATGGGACAGAGGGAATTGCAACGAGAGAAAGTCTGAGAACACCACCCCAAGCCTATTAGTCTGCAAAGAACTTAAATCACAAGATTTACAAGGGGTGCAGAAGTTGATCTGAGCAGCTGGATGCTACTTGCTGCTTCAAAAAGGTGGAGGACCCGTTCAGATCCCACTAGTGCCAGAGAAGAACGTGTGCCCTGAAAGACAGCGGGGGAGTAACTAAGCTCGTAGGTTAAAGGTACGTGGCGGGGAAGCTTTGCAGCTGCACTCCTCTGGCTCCCCTGCTGCCAGTCTTAAGCTGAGCTTAGTCAAGACTGCTTGGAGTCAGGTGTTCACCTGTGTTGCAGTCGTGAGCAGCTTGGGCATGGTCTCAGTAGTCAGTGTTACTCCAGACTTACAGCCTTTTAAGAACGTAAAACCTATTGGCTGTTTTAATGTGCCAGGGATCTTTATTCCCATCCTTTTCTGCCAGAATATCTATGAGAAAAATTGATTTATTTTTTTGTATAAAGAGCTTATCCCACCTGATTCTTTTGTTGATGTCCCTGCTCTTTGTTTGCGATCTTACTTCTTGCTGGTGACAGGCATGCTGAAATTTCTCCATTTGGGAGAAAACTAATTGAATTCTTTCTATGTCTGGAATACTGAATGCAGAAAGAGAAGCCCGTAAATTGCTTAAAAAGCATTGTATAGTTTAAAACTTACTTGTTAGCCTGCAGTTATCCATAAGGTCAGTCATCTGTATAGTTACTTGTATTACTGCATGTTTCATATCTGGCAGACAAAAAATGTTGTTTATTCTTTTCTTCCTGATGTGAAAGCCATTCTCAGTCAATAAGCTGTCAAGCTACCCTTTTGTCATCGTCACTGCCTAGTTGTGTTCTTTTGCATCAAGTCTCCTAAATCTTGCCGGTCTAATGTGTTAAAATCTTTGACAAGAATGTTCCAGTTTTGGAGCACTGAGAGCTTTGCTTGTTCTTCTTCATGAATGCAATGAAACGCTTCTTGGTGAAAATACAAATGCAGCAGAAACTGAAAAATTCAGACTTCCTTCGTAATCAATAGAGGAAAAATGGACACTTCTGGACTGTTCTCCACCACAGCCCTTGAGCTCTCCACCTTGGAGAAGATTAATTGCATTCTCCAAGTGCCTGGTTTTCTCGGCTGATACAGAGAGATTAGTTGGCTCACTACTGCAAGAGCTATTTCCACACTGTTGCTACGGAATTTTAGGAAAGACGAGCTCCGGCATTTCGGTTTCAGCAATGAATAGCACAGCTAAGCGAGAACCTGTATCTCTTCTGCTGTGTTTCTACTTAAAAATAAACAAAAAGGGTCCAAAACCTATTTTGCTTGTGCTTCCAGTTCACTTGACAAAGTTGATCTGTGAGGTCCTCTCTCCTCTTCCCCCACCCCAAATTTGGGGTTTTGGAGGCAAGCTCAGCTGCAAAAAGACAGCTTTAAAGGTTGAATATTCAGACTGAAGCTGAATCTGGTGAAGTACTTCAGAATAGGCTGTTTGCATCCTTTTCCTTAAAAATATTGCACGGTAGTGCTAGGAAAGTTTTACCAAATACATGTAGTAAACAGATTATTCTTCTCTAACATTAGCCTTTTCCCTGCTATGCTTGGGGAACTCAGTGCAAATTGACTTTTTGAGACTATGTTCGCTGTATTTCACATCTTATACTTGTGATAAAGCAGAAAATGGGATACACTGTTTAAGATCAAAATGATTTTGACTTCTGCCTTCCATTAATTTGTATTTAGGGCTGTGGGTGGTCTTCTGAAAAGTTGTTTGTCCTAGAGGTGGTCTCCAGCTTTGCACAGAAGGCAAGGATGGAAAATGTATAGGACAGTAATAATTTCTGTATCTGTAATATATTACAAAAGATTTTTTTCCTCCTTATCATAGAATCATTTTGGTTGGAAAAGATGTTTAAGATCATCAAATCCCACCACTAACCTAGCACTGCCAAGTCCAACCACTAAACAATGTCCCTAAGCACCACATCTACATTTAAATACCTCCAGGGATGGCGACTCCACCACTTTGCTGGTGGTATCAGTGCCATTGTCCACCTATGTTTAGTCTCACACAGCACTGCCTTTTTTTTTTTTTTTTTTATATGAACGTACGTTATATTCTGCAGTGTGTATTAGAGAATGGTGTGCTCATGAGGCTAAAGCCTTGTGTCCTCTCCATGAAGAGCTGAGCTGCTGGGGGATGTCGGTGCGGGCAGGCAGAGCTGGCTGGTCAGAGTGGCTGAGCCATCCTCGTCCGGTCAGTGCTGGCTCTGCCGCAACCCAGAGTGATGTGAGCTGACCTGGGTAACTATTACCACGCACAGTGCTCAAGGAGAATTACAGTGCAAGGAGATACTTTACTTGACAGAGCAAAGAAATGACCTTGTGGAAGAATGACGTGGGGGACTTGTGTGTGCTTCCTGCGCCGGCTGTGCTGGGGCGGGGTGGTGAGTGTTGGAGGGCAGTGGTGATATGGTACCACTCCAGCTATCACTTGAAGAAGCTTGTCCAAAGCCCCTGAGTTTTAATCCTCTAACCAGGTTGGTGCTTTTGCTCTAGCTTCTGCTATAGTTGTATGAGATTTTCTTCTAGCCATTAAATGTCCAGTCCCTGTCTCCATCGTGCTGATTTACTAGCTTTGACAACAGTGTCAGTCACTTGTACACCGTATTTTCTTTTCAAAATTTATTTTCTTTTATTAGTTTGCATGTTTTTGCAAGGTGAATTGATGTGCTTGGGTCTATATTGTTTATGATTTAATTTTATTCATTTTCTTTCTTAAGAAAATATTCTTAGGCTTTTCAATTTTGTTTCATATGGAAGCTTTCCAGAGCTGCATTGCATGTGTTTGATTTTAATTAATTATGCATCAACTAGCAATGTGTTTATATAAAAATACATAAAGGTAATATCTTTATTAATTTAGCACTGAAATGCACTTTTCCAAGGTGATAGGCCAATAATACACTGTTTAAAGGGCTCTGACTCATGATTGCAGGCAGATTTATTTGAGTAGCAGAATAAGTTAGTTTCAATCTGTGGCTTTTCACTGCTGAAANTGGCAGATTTATTTGATCTAGGGGACAGAGTAGCAGAGTAAGTTAGTTTCGATCTGTGGCTTTTCACTGCTGAAAGGAAACTGTTTCCTGGACCATCTGCATCCCTTCTCTCAGGCTCTCGCTGGGTACTGGTTAAGGTGAGCAGTTTTGGCACCTCTGCCCAAATGCATCCTCCAGTGCAGCATCCCTGAAGGTAGGACTTGGGGGGTGACAGCCCCCTGGGCTCTGCCCCGAGATAGCCCAGCAGGTCTGACGGGGTGGGCACCTCTACAGCTTTCCCCTCGAGAGTCTTGCTCAGTCCGGAGTCTGGCTGGAGCGAGTGGAAAAGTCCTTCCAAAGTCTCTAATTCGCTTGCAAAATTGTATTTTGCATGTAAGCAAAGCAAAAAGGGAGCTATATGCCTGTATTTCAGACCAATCTGACTTGCTCATGGCCTTTTTATCACACAGTGGAGCTTTTCCTATCCTGGTGCTCCCAGCCAGCTGGCTTGTTCTCTGGAGGCACAGGGCAGGATTTCTGAACTCGCTCAACGCTCCCCTTCTCTCAAAGTGCCAGGGTCCTTTGATCTTCCTTCCCTAGACTTGGCAAACAGCCCTGCCATCAGGATCCATGTGAGGAGTCCTTCAAAGCTATAAACCTGGCTAATTTGTTGGAAGGGAGGCTTCTGAGTGCCAGCAGTTGTCTCACCTTTCCTGCCTCATTACCCAACAAGCCTTGTATGGCTTCCATGTGTTTTTGAACTGGGTGTTTGAGCGGGCAATGAAACAGAACAGAAGAAGAAGATGTAATGGTTGGGGGGTTTTCCCCCTCCCCCCCCCTTTTTTTTTTTTAGAGACACAAATGCTTCCTTAGCTCAGCTCACACCAATGTTTTCTTCCCTCTCAAAACATTTCTACATTTATATGGTAGGAAGATACCAGTCAGCTTTAATTTGACGCCCTGCCCTGCCCTACCTCAAAGTCCAAATCTATTTGTCACTCTACCAAGCTACCTTTCACCCATAGTTTCCAAACACCACCCAGGCATTTAAAACCAGGAATGATCACAGTATAGAAACAACAAAGTCTCTTGCTTAATTTGTTTGCATGTGTGTGCATTATCCTTGAAAAGGTATCTTCAAATGCAACACATTGTAGTTACTTGTCTAGGTGTTTCTATTTTAATCTTCTCGTGCAAGAGGGAAGTCCCATGACCATGGCCAACCAAAAAAAGTTCTCCCTTCTTTATGCATGGACTTCTTCCAGTTTAAACCACCCATACATGATGTCTCACTCCCTTTGAAGTTGATGGAAAAGATTTTTGCTCTGTAAATACTCAGTATATGGCCTAAACACGCACTGCTCTGGCTCCCAGAATAGTTTGCAATGGTTAGGATCCTTGCACCTTTTGAGGACTTGGGTACCTTTTTGTTGTGAAGAAGTGGCTAGACCCACTATTTCAAATATGTCTTCACTGAACCCTGATACCACATGAGACCATTTCTTCTGATGGTCTCCAACATGACTAGTGCTTCCACATTTTTTGTTTCCCTTGCATTCCTTAGCACGAAATTTACCACAATGGAGAAAAGCTATGCTTCAAAGAAACCTGTAATGGTTGCTAGTAAAAGTACATAAATGGTGTATCACTTCCAAGCTGCCAGCTGAATAGCTTCCCCCCACCTTCTCCCCTTTCACTTTTGCTATTAATAAGAAATTTTCATTGCTGTCTCTGCTCTCTCTGCCACTAATCCCATAGAAAAATTTCAGCTTGAACTTGGAAGGTAAAAAGGTCTTGCAGGTGACTCCAGACTGGCAAATAAGAGGTCAAGTGTTAGGTAAACCAAACAAAAAAAAAAAACCCAGGCTAAGTGCTGAGATTTTACTCTGGCAAAATCCTGTTGACTTTACAGGCCATTGCTTTGAGTAACAATTAGTAAAAACTTGATGTGGGACAGCATAGAGATGGCTGCTGAGTGAGTCCCATGTTGCTGGTTCTATACACAGTTGCATTTTCACATATTCTTTGTTTCATCTTCCTAAGTCAGTAGTTTGTAATTCAGAAAGCCAAGAGGGCAGCTTCTTTGAGGGCAGCAGTATTAAAAGTAGTGCTTCTTTTTTGGCAAACTAGAAACATTCTTGTGTGTGTTTAAGAAAGATGGGCTGGATATTTTTGGACGCTCACTAATTCAGTTCAGCTGTGCTTGTTGTTTTGTTTGCTTGGGTTTGGAAAATGAGAGCAAGGGACAATATATAGAATTACACAAAAAGTAATTCTTTGTGGAGCTGCAGACCACCTTGTTCATATCGTCTCTGTATATCAAGAAATCGATCATTTACTGTGTCTTTTAATTTGTAATTCAAAAATGTATCCTTGTAATGGGTGGACCAGTTCGGTTTTATCGAAGTAATCATCTGAGGGTAATATTCTCCTGCGTAGCTAGTGGTATACCAACTCTTGTATCTGCAGTGTCTGTTTATCTTTGATGTGTTTATGAATTTACTTACACAGCAAAAGGTAAGAAAGCTTATGGAGGGGAAAAATAATAATAATAATAAAGAATGGTAACAAGGCTTGTGGAAAACATTGCTACAGAAACTCCCTTGAGGGACAGTACCCCGAACCCTGAAGCAACTGCACGCTGCAGAAATAAAACCACATTATCATGAGCTGATGGATGGGTTTCTATGCACAGGAAAAGAAAATGGGGATGGCTGTGGGACAAGCTGGGGCTACTTTTCATCTTTACCCAGAGGCAGCTGCTCAGTTTGCTTCATCCAGCAAGGAGCGGAGGCAGGAGCAGACAGGATGCCAACCTTGCACACAGTTATAAAAGAGTGAAATATGGTGCGGGAGGAGAAAAGGGAGAATGAAAGTCAGGAAAGCAAACAAAAGGCAGAAGGATAAAAATCTATTTGAGTTAGTGTGAAGCCCCAGAAAATCTTTAGGCCTCCAAAGATAAGCAGATGCTATTCTTCTTGGGCTTGTTTTTCTTTCTGGTGGTGCTCAGCATTTCACATCGTCTGTCCTTCTTTGTTACAAGTGAGTGAGAGAGGTTATCTCCGTTTTGAGAGGGCTCTTTCTTTTTCAGCCCGAGAAGGTGATTACTCAGGAGAAGGTTCTTAAAACCCCGATAAATCTTGGGATCCCAACAGATAGTCCCAATACATTTAACGTTTTAAGCTTTGCTTTAAGACGGTGTGTTTCTACTGCTCCTTTACTGCTAGCAAGGGATATACTTTCCTTTTAATGTTGCATCTGTTAGCAGTCAATAGCTTAACCAACAGCATCCCCAAAATCGTACCAAAACCGTGGGTTTAGTGTGCTTATGGGCACCTTGAGGTTCTTGACAGAACTGGATTATTTTAATTGACATAATGAAGTGAATGTGCTGTACAAACAAGAGAGAGACTGTTTTCAGGTTGAGGCACATTAGTTTGCAGGTAGCAAAACCTAAATTGCAATATATTATGCAGCCATCCCTAGAAGATGTGAGTTGATAAGGTTGTGCAATACGTCCCTGCTCAGAATGGCATGCTCCGCTTTGCTGTCTCCTTAAACCTGCTGCTCCCCTCCGAGCACCCAGAGCAGCCGGAAGAGTTAGGGCACAGACCAGGGATGTTGCTATATGTGGTTTACTTTTATTAAGAAATAAGTACGAAGAGATCTGGGCTAAATTTGATGATGGTTTTACAGTGCATTCACGATGCCTTAGATAGAGAGGGAAGTTATGACGCCCAATAAGTTTCCTTTAAAAATTGGAGCCTGCGCTGACTTTTGAAGCTATGGAGTAAGTGCCTTTTTGCATGAAATAGTTTAGGCTGGAGCATCACAGCTGCGGATGATAAATACAACTGGCATAACCTGCTGGTTATGCTTCTGGGGTGTTGATTTGGAATACGGTTTTGTCTGTCAGAGGGAGCGTGTGGGTGAAGCTTCCTGTGGGTCACTGCGACTCTGAACACTTGCTCCATAGCTCCAAAACAGGAGCACAGCTGCGAGGCAGGAGGACTTTGGGGCATGTGTGGGATCCTGCCTGCTTTTAAAATGTATTTCCAAGGTTGTTAATGCACATAAATCACCCATCCCTTCAGGGACAGCTGGCTTTGTTTTAAGTTTGCTAGGTATGACACAATGTTGGTATGATACAACGTCACTGTAGAGCCAACAGTCCCGCAGGAAGGGAGCTGAGAGGTCTCGGGCCTGTGGGGAGAAGAACCCTACTTCAACACCAAATTAGCATCTTTGGGGTCAACTGCATAAGTGTAAAAAAAATAACATATGCAGAGAGGAGGCAGCTGGCTGGTCAGAAAGGGGCACTGCAGGGAGCGCTGCGTGGGCAGGAGCCAAGCAGGTCTGGTGGGGTCTCCATGCCAGCCACCCCCCAGACCGAGAGCCAGGCCAGGGACAATCCCAGCTGCCCACGGCTTCTGTCTGGTCTCGGGGGACGTGGAGGGAAAGATGGGGAGAGGAGCCCAGCCATGACGGGGGGCGGAGGAGCAGCCTGCATAGGCATCTCCCACAGCTGGGACGGGGCTTCCCCCATCCCTGGGCTGCTCCGATCTTCCTCACAACCCCTTCCTGCGGGATCTCCTCACCCTGGCTCCTTTCTGCATCCCAGCCTTGCTCCCTCCACCCTCTTCCCTCTGTTTTTATTTCCCTCTCCGATCCTGGCCTAACTATCCCCCACCCCTGGGGCTGAGGGGTTTGCTACCCTCGCGCCGTGTTCACCCTCCTTGTGCCTCTTTGCAGTTCGGTAACTGCGTCGGTCACAGAGGTAAATGCAACCGTAGGTTGGTTTTATTGGAAGAGATCGGCCTAGTGTAGATGATAATTCATCACAGCCCTCGCTAGCTTCAAAACCGCATCTATTAAAGCAGGAGTTTGGGTGGGTTGTTTTTCTTTTTTTAAAGCTGGTTATATTTAAACTAGATGAAAGGGCAACAAGTGGTTAAAAACAGCTTCAAATCACTGGCTCGCAAGGACTTAAATAGTATAAATACACAGGAATAATTTGAAAGATGTCTCAGGTAATATGAAGATGTATATATCTGTTTAACTGCCTGGGCAAATTAGTGAATTAATTGAAAGGGAATGTTAGCTCGTTAGCTGAGCAAGCTAATGTCAAAAAACCTGCCGCTTTCTTTTAAGACTTACAGTGACTTTTTCCAGAATAATCTATTACTGAAATGGTGCTTTGGAAGGCAGCCTCCGAACGGAGACAAGCGTTCAGATAAATTGTCAGCTTCTGTATGTTTTTAACTGCATGTTGGAGTTAAATCTTATGCCATAAAGTGAGGTTCATTCTGCCTCCCTGCCCCTCCACATTTGAGTTCATGCTTTAAAACACATTTTTGGATATGAAATAAAAATAAAAATCTCATGTTTAAAAAACATTATGAGCCATTCTTAAATATGTGCAAGTGTTTATATATTTTTATATCTTTATGAAATGACTAAAATTTATTCAGTAAGAGTCCGGATGCTCATGGTCAAAAGGAGTACTCAAAAATGCTCAGTGTCTACCCCGGATAGGGAAGATGGACATCTTTTGGCATTTTGGTAATAAAGCGAGAGGGAGGAGAGCTGGGACTTCAGTCAGCGTTCATAAGACTGAGCCCTGAGTAATAATAATACAGAGCCACCCTCCTGGAAAGAAACCACGCTGAATTAGTGTCACTGTACTTGTTTCTGGTTTTGGGACCTTGCGGTTATTTACCGCCTCTTCTGAAAAACAGAGAGTTCCTCCAGCAGAGAGGGAGGAGGATTTTGAAGGCGGGAGAAATGCTTGACATTCCCGTGATCCTGTTACTCCTGGAGCTGGGAATTTGCAAGACGTTGATGGAAACCAGGAAAGCAGAATGTTCTGTTGTTCCAAGTGGATTTGGATTTAGAACAGTAATCTGAATTCCTGTCCAATTCAAACTGAATGCATACCGTGAAAGTTACCACTTTTATTATAATTATTTTTGCTTCTCTGGGAAAACAGAATACTTTAAAATAGCATGCTGCAATTCAGTGGCCTAAGCCTGCTTTTAGGTGTCCTAATTCTAAGTTATAGTTTGTCTTCCAAGGACTGACAGAAACCTACTGCAACTGCTGATGTGGAAAATAAGAACAGATTATCTCAACAGTACCTGAAAGAGAAATGTGTAATGGCAGACTTCAAAGCCAACCTCATAGGTGTATGATTAATTTGGAACTGTTGTTGTTGTTGCAAAATCTTGTCGTGACTATTTCTGCAAGTGGAAATAGTATTAAGTATATATCAGAATTACCATACTGTGGTTTGATCATCACAGGTGTGATGCACTATAAATGTGCAACTTTCTTGAGCTGTAAACCACAGGCTGCGTAAGTGTTTTGGGATAAAATATTTATGCATTTAGTGTTCAGCACGGTTGCTAATTTAGACTAGTCATTGGAAAATGATGTTCTCTTTATTGTGTATTGTTAAAACATAAGTGCTGCCATTTGACTTTATAAACACTAATAAAAAATGGTAGGTTTAATTCTTATTATTTTTAAAGAAATACACCAAAATACCTGTCAGTCTCTTCTAGTATGTGCAGCCCCTTTAAATGAAGATGGCCCTGAAATTAAACTTCTGACTCTTAAGTGGGTAATTGGGAAAGAAAGCCATAAATCGCTTCTTCATTAGGCAACTTGCAAGACCAAGAAATCAAATGGGGAGGGATATTTGATTGTTAGGGTTTTTGTTTTGTTTTGTGGGGTTTTTTTTGCTTAATTGGGCATTTAGAAAAGTAAAGATTTGGGAAAGTGAGGGTAAAAAAAAGTTTTGTCCACAGTTAGTAAACTAATTTTATGATAGCAAACTATGTATTTGAATGGTGCTTGTATTTTGCATATTTATTAAATGAAACGGACAATATCTTTATTGGAGTATCCCTTGAGAGAGGACACCTTTTCGCTTTTTGAAAATATTATGATTTTATGCAGCATCTCAATGCGTTACTTATTCCATTTTGGTCTCTTATTAACGCCTTTGGGGAACCAGGGGCTTTTTCCCCAAAACTCACTAACTGTGAGCTCTCAGTATCAATCTCCTCTATTTTTCACAGCTGCCTCGCATCTCAGTGCTATCAGGGGATTTCCGTCTAGTTTTTGCCTATGCAAAACCATAATTCCCCTCTCTGCTGGTCTACTAACAAGAATACTGAATGGCTGGGAGAATATTTTCCTGTCAACTCCTTTGCTGATGAGCGGGGGAGATGCCATGTTTCTTACGGGAGAGGAGATACAAAAGCTGATGAATCCTTTCTAAAGAGAATCTCATTTAATGTCTGAAAGTTGCTTGACCAGATATTATTGGCTTGATGGATGACAGTCCCTCTGGAGCATATACAGATGAGCCGCCTTCATTATTTAGGAGCATTCATTAAAGTAAGCAGCAAAAAAACCTTATTGATCTTCCAGATTCACCTCTGTGGAATTAGAGGAGTCTGTTGTACTAGGTGAGAGTCCAGAACTATTTTAATGTTTTTTATGAGGATGTAACACCAAAATATGGTAACCTTATATGTTAGAATATTGTTGCCTAGGTGAACACCCTTTTTCAAAGTATGCTTTCTCCACCAAAGTATGAATTTTTAATTTTGTTGATGACAAGGGAAAAATACAGCTATCCAGGGATATAATTAGTCAAGAGTAAGCATCTCACTTTAATAATTTTTTGCCTACAGTCCTCACTATATCACTTTGGGATGTTAAATTAGATGAAACTATGCTGAAGAGTTGTGAGTTGCTTTATCCAGGTTAGAGCTAGCCTTGCCAACATATGGTGCAACCAAAAGCTTCAGTTTGCGAACTCCAGGCACATAATTTGTGGAGCAGCCCGCCTGTGAGAGTTTAGGGGTGGAAAACAAGCAAAAGCATTTTGTCTGTCGCCTTTCTGTCGGTGTACGGTATGCCAGGGAAAAATCGGAAATCTTTTGCCTGCAAGAGAAATGAGCCTCACTTACTTAGAGTGATGTCTAATAGCTAGATTTGTAGACACCAACCAGCTCTTTAGAAGGACCGTTTCCAGTAAAATATACAGGGAGTATGGGGAGGGGAGGGGTGCTCCCAGAAGTCTGGAGCAAATTTTGGAGAATGCCAAACCACATGTCTCCCATCCTGTTCCATTCCTGTGAATTTCTTAGGTGGATCACTCATATTTTGTGGAAGCTGGAAATAACTAGGAAGTAAACAATCCTCTAGATAACTTTGTTCCATTTGCATCTAAAGTAGATATAGCATAGCAGGTCTGACTGGGAAGGAAAGGGGATGGGAAGTGGAAGCATTAATTTAATTAAGCAAGTTAAATTTGTCCTTCTGACTTAAAGTATCTTTCCATATATTTTTTTCATTCCTATATGTACTGATGTTATTTTTCAGTTGATGCCCATATGCTTCTCATCAATGTACTGTTCTAGGTCTCCCTCCACCCTTCTTCTGCCTATTTTCTATCTTTATGCTCTTTTCTTGCAAACTACGTATCCTACCAGACAACATGTTGCTATAAAACAGCTGCACGGTCCTCTTTCCTTTCAGAGAAGCGGTGTTGCAATGCTCCAGACAGGGATGGTCTCTTTTATTTACCTTTAGCAGGAAAAACGCAACTCTTCTAAATGCAGGTTGGTTCAAGAGCGAGAATGTGGAGGTAACGGGTCAAAACAACAAACAACCTTGCTTGTCGGAGCCTCTTCAAACACTGGGTGAAGCAGGCAGCCGCTCGGTGCCCTCGAGTCACGCAGGAGGAGGCTTGCGTCATGTTGATCAATCCCCTGTTTCATTTGGCAGCCACCTGTCGCTGGAGCAGGAGCATACTTTCTCAGTCAACATAGCGTTATTAATCGCTAATGTTGAAATGGATATACTCCAAGTCAAGTTAAGTGCCTTTAATGCTTAATACTGAACATTGTAAAACGCCTTACCAGCAAAAATGTGCTTTTTTTTTTTAATAAAAGGCAATGTTGCTCTCTCGACTTGTGCTGAACATGCTCCCGCTGAAATGATGCTATAGATGATTAAATGATCAGACGCAGTAGGGTGTCCAGGGCACTGGCCAGCCTTTGGTAGGGCTTGAGGTCAGAACTACCTGGTTTCTGAGATGAAGGACCTAACAGGTCCAGAAGGAAAGGAGAGCAGTTCACATGGGCATAAAACACACACTGCCCAAAGTTTTAACTTGGATCGCTAGGTACCTCCACAGCAGACATGATATGTGGGTATGTGGTAACCATATACGGTGCCGTATGTCAAGTTTGTTGGCAGTTTTAGATGCTGCTTTCACTTGTTGGATGGCTTTGAAACCTCTGTCTCTGTTGCAGCACTCTGTGCAAGGGTGGCCTTCACACTCCTCTGTCTGTTTGTCTCCTTATTTTGTAGTTAACAGGAATTCCTCCCTTGTTTCTACACCTGCCACTGGAAAAGTGCACAACCAGCTGTGTTCTCCTTGTCCTGCTTGGTGTTCTCATGCCACGCTGCTTTCACCCCTGTGCTGCATGAGCACCTAAGAACTGCAGCTCCAAGAGCAATTTTGTCATCTCTCAGGCCTAAAGCCAGCAGGCAAACACCTTATCAGTATTTTCCCGATCCTTTAGCAACAGGACCCATGCTCCCCTGCCCCCTCCCGTAACCAGATCTGGCACCAGTTTCTCAAAGGGTGTGGTGGATGGAAACCTCTGGTAGAAGAAACCGCACTGACCATCTTATCATAATGACACAGTAGCAGAGAATGTAGGATAGACTGAGAAGCAAATATACCATGATATTTAAAATAAACTATATCTCATTTGGGTCAATTGAACAATCTCTTTTTAAAAAAGTATTAAGTTTTCATGACTTTAAGCTGCATGAAACATTGCAGTCATTCATCTTAAATGGTTTTACTTTCTTCCTGGTCTTCTCTTCTTTGTAGGTATTAGCTTTTCTGTGTGAAAACTAAGCCTTTCTTAGCAGAAGGGTGCTGCACTGAAGTTCTTCAGCTGAAAGTGTATGTTCTACTTGTCAGCTCCGTTAAAATGTTTAAATGGTCAATGGGTTTATGATTAGATTTCAAATGACATTAATCACTCCAGAACGCAAATTGATCTGTATTTTTGTTGAGAGCTTGTGTAGCTACTGAAACCTTCTTTCCCAGACAGTTTTTAAGAGGGAAAGGCTATGTAGCACAGTGTCTGCATCTCACAGGAGGCTAGTTTCGCTTGAGGAAAAAAGAGTTGATTTTGTTTTTTTTAAAAAGGTAGAGTGAATCAAATATGTCTCCTGATAAATGATTCTCTTACATGTGTTAGATCTTACATGTCTTATATCTTAAAATGACATTGGGCATATTCTTGTTGTGTGGCTTTTTTGAAGTTTGGTGGTGGTTTTTTTTCCTTCTCTAATGGGAGCAATATATTCTGTTTCTACAAATCCACAGTTCAAGAGATTTCGTGCCAGAGCACCATGGAGAATAAAGATCATGCAGTAAAGAGCTACCTTCTAATCAGAGGAGCTTTGCAGTATGTGGGTGGGGGATCCGTATCTCCTCCTCGACGCAAGGCGAGGCTGCAATCCAGTGGGATATCTCAGCCACCCATGACATCGCAAAACCTCTGGCTGCACCGTGCATTTCCTTGTTCCACCTCTTGAATCAGCTTGTGACCTTGCCTCTGTAGAGCTGCTGCTCGTCTCTGTGCCCGGCTGTGCCTCCAGCCTGCAAAGTCCTTCTGGGGTGGGGCAGTTAGTCTTGTCCTCCTCACTGTCCTCCTCCTCGCCTCCCAAATGGCTGAGGGAAGTCACTCTTGGTCGCATTCTTGGTCACACACTGTCTTCTTGTTCAGCTGTCTGGTCACATCTGATTTAGCACTGCATTTTTATTTGGAAAAGCAAAGGGCTGAAGGTTGCTGTATGTCACGTACTTTTCAGGTGCCTAGGTCTCTCTTTCATACTGTCAAGTTTTCTTGGGTTTTTGTTGCTTTTTTCTTTTCTTTATTCATTTGTAAATTGTATTTGCTGATGGTCTAATGTAATCTGCAAAGAGTTTTGTTTGTATTGTGCACAATAGGTAGAAAAGGAGCCTTATTTCAGGAGAAGTAGATCCTCATTGTTGTGTATCTAATTAAGGTTAAAACATTTCTGCTCACAGAATGACTTTGTGGATTTGATTTATTCCCTTTCAACCAGACTGAGACTTCGATCGGTGATGAAATCTCTGTACATTCAAACAATACTGTTTTGTCTCAGTCTGTAAAATAGTTTTTTGGTAACTTTCACACTTTCTAAGTAAAGCTTTTAATTTTTACTCCTGATAGGCAATAAACTTTGCAGAGGAATGTGAGGTAATTGCATGGATGGATTGATTTGGAGCTAGATAATTTCATGGTTTGTTCCCTTGGTTAGAGGGTAGGAGAGACAAGGATGAGAAAAACAGAGAAGATGTTTTAAAATGCACTTTTCAAATTTCTTGCCTAATAGTGGCTGGCACTGGTGTTTGAATAAAGATGCACGATCTGGACTTGCATAACGTGACTGCAGTGGTTTTGTAGGCACTTATATTTTGGAAGATATTTGTGTTTGGTGTGTCTTTTCTGACAGTTTTGCTGACTTCTTTCTGATGCAGATTCATTTGGAAGTTCCTTGTTTTCATTTTGGGCTTTTTCCTCCCTAAAAATACTGCGGCAAGTAATAAGCACAAAAAAAAAGCTTCTTCTGAAAACCCTCCCACTTGAGCTGTTAAGAGCTTAAGTAATATTGTTTATCACTTACACAAAATGCAAGATAGAAATGACTTTTTTTTATCTAAGGATTAGTGCAGAGGTTTGTTTTTTGAAATGGTTTGTTGCGGTCACTGCAGATGCTAAAAAATAAATCTACCGGTCTTTTCAACTCAGGCCATAAATGTTAAAATTTAACTTGGTTGGAAACTGAATTTTTTTATTCATTCCGTAGATGAAAACTTGTTCTGGAAAAGCTCATAGTTTTGTGTTTAAAAAAGATTTGGCTTAGCAAAATTTCTTCCAGGTGAAGCTTACAAATGTTGCAATGTAGTTACTGGTCAGGACGGAGGGGGATAATTGCGACTTCTACATAGCATTGCTCCGATGTAGTTTTGGAGATCTTTAAGCACTCTGTTGACTTGAAAAGAGCATCTGGGCTTGCCAGGGCTGAGGTCTCAGTGTGGCAGGCTGGGGCGGTGAGTTTGTGCAGGCATTATTCACGCCGCTGAGCGCTTACACTCGCGTGAGCAGGCTCGCCCCAAGGAATGAGTGTGACAGACGCCAGAGCGGAGCAAAGGGCGGCCGCAGCAATGCAGGAAGCCTGAAGCCGCAGGAAATGAGCACGTGATGCTTTTTCTGCGGCCGATGTTTTTAGAGCTCCAAAATAGCCACCTTGATAAATAGTGTTTAGGTAGGCTGGATTTGCTCACGTGGGATGTCTGAATGATAGACCAGTGCCAGCACGGTAATTTTATTTTTTTGTAATTCAGCACAGAATTTCAGAACTCTTTGATCCTTGGTGATAGCAGGAAGGAATTTGTCCTTCTGTCATGACAGTTTTAATTTTATTTTTTTTAAATAGTTCTGTGTAGTCTTATGTAGCATTGTGGAGCAAACCCTTCCCCTGCCTCCTTCCCTCTGCTTTCCTGCCACCCAAAATATATTAGGAAAATTTTGAAAGAATACAGGGACTTTCGAGTTTGTCTGAATGTCTGCAATAATAATTTTGTCTGAGCAGAGAGGAAAGGATGTGAATCTAACAGTTTTCCAAACACTCTGAACAAACTCATTTGTCAGATTGTGAAAATGTCGAGTGCCAAGCAAAAAGTCAACAAGTTAATTCCTTAAGACAGACAGGTTTGGTTTTAGGGTTTTTTTTGTTTTCCTTTATAAAAGAACTATGCTGCCTACATTTATCCTCCAGCCATGGGCTGAATTCCTTTGTAATGAAGTGAAACTGTTCAAATCCTGTTTTACCTGTTCTTCATCTTCCTATTTCACTTTTCTTTTTCTCGTAATCTTTTTTTCATGCATGTTTTACTCTTGTTCAGAACATGATATTCATATAAGCAAATAAATCTCCTTAGGGAAAAAAAAAAAAAAGTGTACCTGGTTTGCAGTTACTGCTTTTAGCACAGATTTATTGTCCTGAGCTTCTACTGGTGGTTACTTCTGCTCTGGTAGTCTACCCAGTTCAAACTACGTGTAGACTTAAATACATCAAAACGTTGCCGTCAGACACCATATTACCAAAATAGCTGAAATCAGTTGGAAAACTGTGACTCTCCAGGATATTTAGATCAACATCTGTGTCACTTGTTTATGTTTCTTTTTGTTGGTCTTTCAGAGTCCCTGGCTGGAGGGGTTCAAATCACAAAGATGCATGTCTTAGAATGGGCTTTTTGGAGAACGTGTCCATGTGTCTCTCCATCCATGTGTGCATGCACGTGGTTCAGGTTTCCAGCACCAGGATGTTAAAATTGCTGTATTATTAATTGCTATATAATGGCTAGCACTTCTTTAGGCTTGCTGCAGTATTTCTTTAATGCAGTCCTTTGGTACTCATCTTTCCAAACTCTGCAAAATGATCCCACCTCCTTCTCTGTACAGCAGCACAAGCTGTCAGGACAGGTTTTCTACTCTGGCATAGCAAAACCATGTAACTTGTCCTGGGATACAGACCAGAAGGAAGAGAAACTCAGTGTTGGGTAGAAAGGGAGTTTCAGTCAAAGCCCTGGGCTCTACTGAGTGTAGGAGTACAAGTCATTTTCATTTATTATTCATGTTGTTTGAGCTCCAGTTTTACTTCAAGCCTTGTTGATAAGAAGTTTTGGAGATGTGCACTTGTAAGTTTGTTAAGAAGTTTGTTATCCTCCCAAATAGCCAGCAGCTAAGAGCGTCTCTTGCCTGGCTGAACTGATCCTTTAGGAATACATTTCCCAGGGCTGACCTCGGAAATGGGTCTCCTGAACAATGTCATCGTTATCTGCCCACGGACAGGAATAACAGCAGGCAATCTTCTTGGGCTGCCTACAGGGCACCTACAATATATCTGTCTCAACAGCCAAGTCATCCGTAAATGACTTCTGAGCCTCTCAAAAGATGTGTAATACGTGGGGAAGCGTGGGCAGAGGTGACTTGCCTGGCGCTTTCACACCCCCTCATTCCCTGCTGCTTGGGTTGTGGTGGTGACCTGAAAAGGGCTTTTCTCCCCCTGATTCCTGGAAGCACCTAGAACCCTCTCCCTACTCCCTTCGACGTCATGCCCCCGGCACAGGGAGAGAGCATGGATGTCCCAGCTGCAGTGCCTGACCTGCTCGGGGGGACCTTTCACAGCTCCGAACACCTCAACCTCTCCAAAAGTTCTTGGCGTGCTCCTCCTGCTTGCTCGGCCCGCATGGTCTGAGAGCGCTTTTGTTCACTCATCTCCTTTAGGATGCATCAGCATCAGCTTTTTCAAGTAAATTGAAGCCATAAGGACTAAAAATTAATCTTTGCTGAGTGAGTGCTGTGGGATGCCCGGCACGCATGCCAGGGAGTGAGCGCTCCCTTTAAGAAATGCATGAAATACCCTCGTACGCTTGACAGGGCCAAAGACTTCAGTGTCTGTCTCTGTTTTCCCGCCAGATCATCCTTCCAAATAAATAGCTTGTTTGACACAAAAAAGGATAAAGTTAGCTTGAAGGCTGACTTGGAGTCAAAGTAGAGGTACCCTTCCTTGTCTGGCACCGCTGGGGCACGTGGGTTGCTGCTCAACTGATTCCCAAAACCTACAGCCTGGAGAGCGGCGTGAGCGCCCCGACACGGGCTCCTGGCTGCCCTTCCCAGACCTGTAATTCCTCCTCTGTCCACCATATCCGTGTAGCTGCTCTCCTGGACCGTTTCCAGTCCAGATCACGCCAGGCTGGTCTGAGCTCCTTGGTGAACTAATAGGTAAGGAATGTTACGTGCACTTGAGTTTCTCCTCCTGGCAGGTTCTCCTCCCTGTTTGCCGCTTGCCTACCAATTACCAGCACAGCTATACCTGCCTTTTCTTGAGCTCTGACTGTCACCACGTTGACTCTCCTACATTTTATGACCTGCTGCAGACTGAGTCAGCCAAGGGATCCTGGCCAGCAGCAAGAGCATTTCTCAAGCTTTTGCTACAGCTACCATTACCGCAGCACATAGGAACCTCATCGACAGGCTCGGGACCTCTCGTGGGAAACCACAGGTATCTCCTAGAAATGTCCAGCATCTCTCTAGTATTTTTACAAGCTTCCCCCTTACGTAGAAAAGAAGTAGGATGATGTGGTAACGCTGAGCCGATGGACATGTCTGAGACAAGAAAGTCGAGTTCAGCCTGCAACTCAACAGAGTGGCGGTTTTCACTTAGCATCTTGACTGGCATTACTGTGGTTGTGTATTTACATCATATGACAGCGGGATTTTGAATATCCTTGCCTTCAGACAGAGATTCTTATTTGCTAATTGCCTCTTCTCCATGTTTTGGGCCTGAAATGCGTGGAGAGAGGTTGTGGAAGGAGAGATTGCCTGCTGCAGGTGGGTCTGTGTGCTTATTACACTGTCGGGAAAGGAGCTCATTTGGATATTATTTTGAAATTCAAACCTAGTGGGTGGAGGGAGGAGAAAAATTTGTTTCTGTCTCCCTGCTCCATTCCTCCCTCTCTCCTGACATCTATATACACCCTGGATTTCCAACTTTTTTGGTTTTGAGTGTTCCTGCTATTCTGCTTTTCTTTCGTTTGCTTCTGTTTCATTTTAGAAATAGTTTTTTCCCAAACATTTTCCTCCTTCTATGTCACCTAACAAAACTAATTGTTGTGGGATGATCTATGCAGGGACTCACAAATTTCTGCTACTGTACAGCATCATCCCTATGCCCTTTCACCACAAAATGCAGGAAAAAAAAAGTGAACTAAACCAAAGGGCGGCTTGTAGCTGGGAGACCAGAGTCTGAATTTGCAAACTAATGACTAATTTCCCTAAGTACTTGCCTGCTCCTAATTATGTCTAGATGAGATTCTTGGATTGCTTGGGGCAGGCATATATTCTTTAAGTGCCTTGCACATCTACGTCATAAGAGAATAATTCTGAATTATGTGTAGCTAGTGAGATGTATCTACCCAGGATTAAATCTGGCTTCTGTGTTCTGGTTTTTGGGGAGGATGCAACAGCTTGAACTTCATAGTCAGCCTGGGACACTCCAGATTTTCCTTAGCAAAATCATCACGTACTGTATTCCGCTTGCCCTCGTAGAAAAGCTTCAAGGTCCCTGGGGCTCCTGGGTCTGCACTGTTCTGAAAGAGTATGTATTTAATGCAAACTAAATGCTGCGCATATCTCATCAGGGCCCTGTTAAAGTACTGAAGAATGAATGATGGTGGTGCTTTAAAGAAGTCGGCATCAGTCCTTCTGTTGGCAAGTTTTTGCTGAGCCTACTCCCGCCTTTCTTAATTGTTACTGTGTCTGTATTGTAAGAGGCAGTCCCTCCTGAGCGCTCTCATACCCTGAGCAAACACATTTCTCCACCCAAAACTTGTTGTGACACATCTGGTTTATATTGAGACTGCTGGGTTTCTGCTAAACCCTCCAGCACAGAGGAGTCTGAGACATTTATTCTGCATTCCAGCTCAGAGCTATTTGCTAGGGGAAGAGAAAGCAATGCTGTGTCTTTCATTTAAAAAAAAAGAAAAAAAAAAAAAAGACTACCCTTTGGAACGCACCTTGCCTTTTGTAGTAACTCACATGCAGGTGAAGGCTGTAAAGACGACAGAGCCAGGGCTCAGCCCCCAGGATGATTAGCTGTGTCGCTGTGGTCAGCGTGGTATCTTAGTATGTCTCCTACAGCTTCCAAGGTAGTTTGTTTGCTGGTGAGCACTCACTGCTCTGTTTTCTGGGTTTGGTTTTGATTTGTTTTTTTATTTTGCTGCGAGGCGTGCCTTTGGCTGTGGTGGACTGTCTCTTAGAGTATAGATTTCCTATAGCATCACTGGAGTATACACTTCATATGTAAGTCCCGAGGAGAGACCTAATGCATCTTTGTCACTCGCAAGGGCATTCTTACTTTGCAAAATAATTTTCTGGAGTTAATGAGAGGTGATGTGGCCACTGGCACCCCTGTTGGCTCTCGTAATGAAGAAGGGATGGTTGAAGTGGTGAGACAAATTCTAGCTAGGCATTTCTTTTCCCTTTCATTTACATTTTTTTTTCCCTTCAGAATCTTATAAATCACATAAGTGCTATTGAAGATTTAAGATATTTATCCTTCTGTTAGAGAAACAAACCAAAAGTACCCATTAAGGCAGTTCCAGTGAGAGCTGGTATTACTATAGCATGTGTTGTTCTTTATTATTTTGTAGCAGGCTGTAAACACTGTAATATTTCCTGTTGAACTTTGTTACTAAGTTAATGTTCTCTTCAATATTTAGGAGTGCAATTCTTGCTAGCTTCTGACTTAACTAGGGCTAATTATCCTTCTTGCCAAACAGTTTTTTTCAGTCCTTTTTGCCCTGCCTTTAGATGATATGTCAGCAAAAACTTAGTAATAGCATTTGAATTAGGCTTGCTGGAGGGAAGTAGAATGAGAAAGCAAAAATTTCATTTAATTTCATAGGGTTTTTTCCAAGATTCATATTATGTGCAAAGTAATAAAATCACTAGCTTTTAATTAAATTAAAACAATAGTTTGCCTAAATTGTAACTACATAATTTTAAAGTAGCTATATGCATTCAGCTTCCCTTTTAATTACAAATCAGTCCAGAACACTTCCTGTAACATGATGAACACTGACATAATTTTCTTCCGTAAACACCTACAGCTAATGCAAATGGACTGTTTCTTGATTTCTGTTGTGTGCGCTTTAGTTTCAGATTCCTGCTGTCTCTCAGCCCTTTCTGACTCATTCGCACAGTATTTCAAAATGTGTTTGATAGTCCCTCTCAAACGCAAGCAGCAGCCTCTGCGAGGCATGGTGATGTTCCAGCTAGGAAAATCTTTTGTAGGTAGGGTCTGAGCACCAAAATAACACATTCGCATGAGACCTTAATTGTAGCCCTCTTCTAATTCCTCAGTGTCTTTTCTTAATCGATATTAAATAGGCACCTATTCTCCTCACTTGCCCTTTTAGCTCTTTGTTCTTCACTGTTTGCTTGAATCAGTCCTACATAAGGTGGCGATGAAATGTCTCACGGCGCATTTGCCTTACGCGTACGTACACTGCAATCACTTTTTCACACGGATGTACATAAGAACAAGCTTGTGAATGCAGAAGAAGGTAATCTGGCAAATTCCTTTTGTCAGATATTCTGTTCCTTCTGTCCTGTGGTGCATAATTGTCCTTTCGGTGAGGTCTGGTGGGTGAGCCCAGCTCGCTGGCTGGCCTGGCGTGCAAAGCAAAGGTGCCAGACACTCTGTAAAGCAGGGAGAAAAGCTGCAGCAGAAACACCTGCTCCTTGAAGGCCCACCAAAGGAGAACCCCAAAGACACCGGTCATTAATGAATGAGCTTGTTAAACGTCTTCCACCACTAAAGCTACCCTTCATGAAAGGTTTATAGCTCCTTTTTGAGAACATTGTTAAGCTAATCTAAGTAAACTCTGCGGAGTTGCGTCTGAATGTCCTTGCTGCAAGTGGTGTGTATCTGCAGTGCTCTTTCTTTCAGAGAGAATGCTTTGTTGCTCTTTGTCAAAGAAATTTCCATTAAAAAAAAAAGAAAAGAGAGTGGAAGGAATAAGGGAAGATCTTTAATCCACTGGTGGTTGCTTATAGATATGAAAATAGTATAGGTAACTTAAATCCTAGATCCAGGAGGAAGCACAACAAACAGGAGGGTAAATTATTTCTTCTGCATAAGAGTAAGAACCTAAATCACTCTCTGCTCTTTTAGAAGTCTGGAGATATCTTTTATTTTAATGAGAACCATATAGGCTTTTGTGTGTGCTCAAATGCGCAGAATAAATTGAAACTCGCTTTCTGTGTGCTGTCACACATCGCGCCTGGAATGTGGTTGTGCTTCTGGCCTGGTGAGATCAGGTTGAGGTTTTTTTGTTCAAACATAAGGGTAATTCATTCTTCATCGTCAATTGAACTTGAGCATTTTCAAGCCAGCTGCCAATTGTGATACGTGCGCTACTGGCTTTGTGGTGTATTCTTTTGTCACCATGGTAAGAAATTGTGAGTGCTAGTCTGGTGACCTTAACCTTTTTGGAGGTAAAAAGGAGTCCCTTGTTTGTCCGGACTAAAGTTTTCACTGAAGTCTTCAATTTTTGTTCTCGCTTTCCTTCTTTTTTTCTGTTATCTGAAAGTAACATCCTTCCTCTATGTGTATGAACCTTGTATAGCCTAGCAAAAGCAAGGAAATGCATTTATAGGTCTTGGTACCAGAGACCAAAATTTTGTTTCCTTCACCAAGGAAAGGTCACTTTGTCATCCAGTACGGTGGTGTGCTCATAGCAGCTTTCAGGGGGGAATATGAAAGGGAATGCATCTGTATCCAAGCGAAGAAAAAAAAAAAAAAAAGTCACTGTTAAAAGAAAACGTACTTGTGGGTTTCAGTTTTGCTCAGTGCCATCCTCTTTTGGGATTTTTTCCTCCCTTATAAATTATGACAGTGAGGAGGAGACTGTGCAATAACATCATTATCCTAAACGGGTGAGTGTGGGGTCTCCTCTTTGTAAGGGCTTTAAAATGTCAAAAATGAGTATTTTGATATATGGCTTAAATTTGTTGAGTATTGGCACTTCAAATTATCACTAAGAGTGAATCACCCTTGTAACCAGTGTTGCATTCTGTGAGGATAACAAAAGGATTTACAATAATTGTGAAATGTTTTAGGGGTCTTGTTATCTTCTGCCTTACTTCTTTTCTGCGTGTATGTGTGTGTTCCTCCTGTTCAAAACCACTTCTTTTTCCGCTTCAGGTTGTGTTAGAGAAAATGGCTTGTGTGTGTTGTACGGAGCTGCTGTGCTGGAATGAAATATTTGGAAACGATGTGGTTTCTTTCATTGACAAAACATGTTAAGAGAGAATTGCAGATAAAGAGCTGGTGTACCCACTGGTACTTTTCTTTCTTACAAAGTGGGCCAAAGCAGTTATTTTCAATTTGGATAAATTTTGGATCCTTTGCTGTGAGGCATGTTCCTGAAATCTTAAAAAGAGAGAAGGGGGTGGCAGAATGGAGGTTTTTGTCTGCTTCCCTCTGTCCCTTTGTGGAACGCTGAAGTGACCCACTTCTGCGTGATATGGTTAGTTGCAAACCCCAGTAATTCGTGTTTATGCTTGAGCAATGTGAAACAAATGAGTATTGGCCTGCAGTTGGGTCTCGCAGGAGGTGCCTGCGATGCCAGCCAGGATTGCTGATATTTATGGAGTTGGAGGTATTGGTGAAGGCTTCATTTGAAATAGTTTTCTCTCACTACCTTATAAATTTAAAAAATGGAGGGGTTGGTTAGATTTTTTTTTTTTGCTTGCAGTTAAAAGGAGGGGCTAGTGTAATATTCCGGCATTGTGGCTTAGCTGTTACTGTTAACACCACTGGGCATACCCAAAGAAAGGTAGCGCAAAGCATAGGAAAGGTATTTATAGAGTAGTTTGTCAACCTGTCTACCAAAGCATTTTGAAATATGTATCTGAAGTTGAGAATCTATTTTATTATGCTCTGTCTGTAGCTACTGAATCTATAAAGTTGCCCATCTTTCAAATGTTAAGAGAGTAAAATTGGTACGTCCCAAAAATCTGGAGTCGGTGTTGCAGCAGTAACTGTCTAGCCAAAAGACTGAGCTTTTTACACGACTGTCAAAGATGTTTGTTGGTTTGGGATTTTATAACTCTCTATTATTTCTTCCATGGTATTCCATTAGAGACTTCGGGGTTGTTGGTTGGTTGGGGTTTTTTCCTGGAAATTGGATCCCCTACTACTTTTCAAGTATTTTTCGTTTTTTCTCCTCTGATGTATTGCCTCGGTCACCAGATGAGAATGGAATAGATGCTCTTATTAGTCTAGCATGAAAAGTTGACATCTGTTGTGCTTTAAAGCAGATTTCCAAGTAAACTGCAGAGAATCTATAATCCTAGTAAGAGGATGAACTTGACATAATCACTGCTTTTAAAAAAATAATTTTTCTAATTTATTGGATGATAATTCAGTGAAACATGAAGAAAAAAGGGCTAAGGAAAATGTCATGGCTACATTAATGAAACAGGTGAGCACAGCCAGCTTCGTTATTCTGATACAAACAAGTCTTGCGAATCCATAGAGTAAAATCCTGATCTGTGAGTGATACTGAAGACTGGAGTCAAATATGGGGAGAGTTTTCTTTCTTCCACATCTCCAGCATTTAGAAAGAACAGTAACCCAAACACCTCCAGGAATCTAGATGAAGAGCTGGATGAGGAAACCACTGAGAGAGAAAATTGCAGAGAATGTGGAAAATGCGTGATAACCCTGAGAGGAAGAACAACCCTCGTGGCTGGTCTGTAGGCAGTGCCGTGCTTGTGCACCCGGTGGGTGGCCTTCCCTCTGCAACTGCTAGGCGGGCGGTGAGCGTGTAGGCTTCTCTGTCATCTAGTAATAAAGGAGGGGATTGTGAACCTCTTTTCCTCCCCATCCTCCTAAACTTGTAGGCTCTTTACTCAATTTGGGGAATGGTAGAAGGAGAGGTTGTTCCAGTGGAGTGGCCACAATTGGGTAAGAAAGGAAGGAACGGTATTCCTGAGGGTTTTCCTGCAAGGATGCTGCTAGCTCTTGACATTTGCCCAAGTCAATTATATGTTACTATGTACTGAAAAACTTGTTTTAAAGGAAGAGGTTGAGATTTCCAAATCCTAGGTGTATTTTGAGATCTGCCACAGCAAAGTACTGAAAACTAACGCATATTAAAGATAGGCCTGCAAATCTTGTTTTTCATCTTCTTTCACCTCACCTGGAAGTGAGGAGCAGCTCTTTCTGACTACCCACCACCCTTCGAGCAAGACTGGTTTCCCTCTAGTGTTTACATAAAGTTTCCCATACACAAATGTGGAGCACTCCCTGTGAAATGACATAGAGCCATAAGATGCTCTGATGAAGACTGTCAGTGGGATTGTAAACTTCCCACCTCTGATTTCTCCTTTTTTCGCAGTTTCCTTTTAAAATGTTTCCTCCTTGGGAACTTCATGGTAAGTGCCTGAATGCATCAGCAGTGACTTTCATTTCACCTCCTCGAGTCTCTTCTTATAGCAACATCTGGGAAATTCATTTAATTTACTTCAATGTGAAATTACTTTCAATTTGTCAGACATCAGCTCTTTACTTTAAGTGTTTAACTCCCAAGTGAAGCACATATCATTAGCTGATATTATTTCAAGAGTTAAAGTTTGTGTAACTAATATTTTAAAACTCAGCCAAATCCAAATATTTTGGTGACCATGCTTTAATAGCTCCTCTGATTACTGTATGATAAAGAGAGATAATTAGATAGTATATAACAGCGTTGGTTTTTACAGCAACATTTCTTTCTCTGTCAAAAAGCACTGTTGTAATAAAACTCGGGAAAAAGAAACTAGGCAGATCTGTTTAGTTTGCTTTGCATTTTCTACTGACAGGTTCTTAGTGCTTTGGATAGGAGAGGTAGCAGGAGGATGTGACCTCTAATTCCTGAACATTTTGGGTGTAGGTAATGCAAACATCCATATAAATTCCTCCCAGGAAACTATCTGTCTTAATGTTATAGTATGCAATTTAGTCTTCTGCTTCCTCTATTGTTCCACCATTTTTCCCTTATTATGCACATCACCACGGTACATGAATATCTACTGTATAATCTTTTCTCTACCTGTCCTGAAAGTATGCATGCATAGAGTGGAAATTAATTTGGTGTGAAATGCAAACAGTAAATAAGAATTAATGTTTGAGCTTACCTAAGGAGTGGAAGATATATACAATATAAAGTAGTATGTAGCAACGTGTAGTACCCTAACAGCCAAATACCCAGTCTCGTGCATTACTCTTCACCAGCCAGCTGTAGTCTCTGCTTACACCCTGTGATCCTTTCCATAGGGCTTGGCCATTGCCAGTTAGCAGCTGGGAGAGGGGAGGGACTGGGAGATGATGAGAGATCCCTTTTTCCTCCCTAATTTTCACTGTATTGCTGTATTTCTGTTATGTGTATGACAGACTGAAATCCCTCATGGACAGCTCTAAGCCTCATCCACAGACCCCTGAAATAGCACTGACTCCTGCCCAAGAGGTTTAATACTACGTGGTGTCATACTTGTTTTCTTGATAATGATATCGGCAACAAGGTATCCGTAGTTTTGACCCTTTTGAGGGATGCTGTTCCCAGGCTTCGACCTTCTCTAACGGCTCAGCCAATATATTGGGTTTTTCTTCTGAAGAACCTCTCCTCTTTCCCTTCCAAACCAGAGCAGTAATAAGCCTCTTCACCCAGACAGGGAATTAAAGCCACTTAAATCTTTACTGTCCTACCAAAGCAGATGAAGATTATCAATTTACATAAAATGGTGCTGTATTTATTAATATATATGTGCGTGTGTGTATAATTAAGTGAGCCAATGCAATACATGAGAAATGAATGGGAGGATGCCCCATAAACAAGGGTGTTGGTGATTGCTGAATCTGTGCAGCAAAACAGGAGTACTTTGAACACGCCTGGAATTTGGAAAGTACGTATCTGCTCAGGAGCATTACTTGCATCATTGTGTTTAGATGACTTGTTTAATTCAAAGTTAATTTTTGAATTCATGTTGAAAAACAGTCTGCTCATCTGCTGGTACTCAAAGTCTCAGGGAGGCTGAGTAAATACAAAACAGACATTTTGAGGAGTGATACTGAAGTAAAGGTAATTTTCTTACCTTTTAGCTCCTTCATGGTAAGTAGTGCTTATCCTTCAAGCAGGTGCACTGGAAGGTACTGCCAGTAAACGGTGATGAGTTCTTCAAGGAGGGAAGCAATGAATGGAAGATATGGTTATAACTACATAACCGTTTAAAAACCTCTTTCTTCCAATTATGCTATGTGCAACAAGGATTGCAAGCATCCACCGAAGATACAATTTTCTGAGCTGCAGGGATTTATTGATTTATTATACCTTTCTCCCCTCCATGGAATCGGTGGGGAGGATTAACTTTTGTTTAGGCTCAGCCATCATTTTTCACCAGTACTATCACCCCCATTCTCCATCCAAATGTGCTGCTGAAATGTGGCAGGTGGTTTTGCCAGTAATTGCATGCTACTTCATTCCATTTTAAGTGAAAGTAGAGAGTACAGTGGCCTTCCTCTCTCATCACCAGCATACTTCACAGCCGTGTGGTATTGACTGAGAAAAGGCAGAAGAGTGGACTCCCATTTAAATTGCAAAGATGTGTTATGTTGCTGTATGTTCCCTTAGGAGCCAGTAACTCAATTTCTGGGCAAAAGCTTCTGACTCCAGCATTTTTTCATAACAAAAAAAAGACCCACCAAATTTTTTTTAAAATGTCCACAAATATTTTTTTTTAAATATTATCAGGGCACTTGGCTCGGGAGAGAGGTGTTACAGAGTGCACCATAATTAGCATGTTTATTCCTTTGATCCTAAGTGTGCTCTTTATTGACAGATGGATGCCCCCTCCCTGGAAGTGTTCAAGGCCAGGTTGGATGGGGCTTTGGGCAACCTGGTCTAGTGGCGGGTGTCCCTGCACATGACAGGAGGGCTGAAACTGGGTGGTCTTTAAGCCTCCTTCCAACCCAAACCATTCTATGATTCCATGATTCTATGAAGTATCAAGAGCTGGTTTGCTTTTTCTTTTAACACTTCAGGAGGCGGAAATGTATGCAGCTGGTGAGATTACAAATTTATTGATGAGGGTTTTTTAAAAATAATACGACTCTCCCAAAGGATTTAGAAGGGAAAATGATCTGCCTGTCTTGAAAAAATAGTATCGGGCCTCAGTCTTCAGTGCTGCAGCATTTGGGCAGGTACACAGCCAGGAAAAACCTCCTGGGGTGGCTGCAGCCCTTCGGAGTTGCATGGACAGTGTTAACAGCATCCTAACCATTTCCAGCATGCTGCTGTTCAGGTCTCTAGAAAAGGTGCTGTTTCCTTAAAGTGAGGAAGGGGAACGCTGAAAATGTGATCTGTTTGGCACAAAAAAACCCTTAAAGGTTTGGATAATACCATAGCAGCTAAAGCTTTACATACATGCCAGCTCCAGTCACTGAAACACAAGCGTCCCATCCTATGTGCCCAATACAAGCAGGTGGCGAAAGCGTGCAGCAGAGCAGATGACTGGTTCAATTCCTGAGAAAACATAACATTTACGCTGTCAGACAAAATGCTGAAGACTTCCAAACTTGCATCTGGCATCACCGCCCTGATTGCAGGGGAGGAGAGTGGAGATGCCCGGGAGGCTCTTCTCATTACACTCCACCGAGCGGAGCGGTCGCTCTCACTGCCAACAAACCCAGGATGTTCAAGATCGGGGACTTTTGGTCGATGAAGCCGCTGTCTGCCTTCCTGGGCTAGTCTTTGTTAGGCTTGATAAACGTGCTGTCCTCTTTGCCCACATTGCAGTGGGATGCATGTAATGCTTCGTATCTCTAGCGCATCCATGCTGAATTGGGTATAATTTGTCTCAGTTGGCTTTGAGTATTTGTTCAGTAATCCGGAGCAAGTGTTTATGCACTTGTTTTTATTGACTGTGGGATGACGTTAGCTCAGGTATTGGTAGATGCACCCTCCATATTCAACTTCCATATGGCCTCTGTAATTTTTATGATTGATTTTAAAAAGACGGTATAGCAATGTTTATAATGGAAAAACTGAGGAAAAAATAGTCGAGGTTCCCCTTGTAAGAGCTCTTTGCAGGTTTTCATTCTTCTTTTATCTGTTTCTTTCCAGTCCTTTACAAAGAGGAAGAGCTAAGCCTAACCTGTATTCTTGCAGTCCATTTGTATCTGCTTTGCCAGCAGAAAAACTGTATGCTAATAAAGGCTGCAGAAATGTAGCCATCGTTAAGGGACTTCCTATGTTATCCTTGACTTCACTAGATTACTTTTATCTCCTGAAGATGGATAAGTAATTTTTAAAACATTTATGTAACTAGGTTTTAGGTCAATAGCAGGTTAAACGGTTTATTTAAGTAATCTTTCCTGGCAGAAAGTATGTGGAAAGACCCTCTCTCAGTATTTTTACAAGATTATTTTTGTATCGGTATTAAAGCAGCAAGCAGTCTCTTTGACAGTAGACTTGGAAGATACCCATTATTTGAGAGACATGATAAAAACAGTATAATCTTTTCCAATACCCATACAAAACCAGCAATTGTCTGTTTCTGCCATTCCAGTTATTTATGTAATTATACTTAATGCCACACAGATTTGAGAAGAAAAAGAAATTGTTGCTGCTGTTTCTGATTAATATTTTTCCATCCTGAGATCATAAAACCAGTAAATGCCTCTTATGGCGGTAGAGAGAAGAAAGGACTATGGATTTGCAAACAATTCAGCAGAGGAGCTGAACCAGGGGGGAGAATGTGCCTTTTTTGAGTCTGCCTCATGTCCACATAAAGGCATCATTCCTAAAGCTTACGGACTGCTAGGAAATGCTGCCATCGCATAATATCACTCCTGAGATGGTAATACCTCTATTAAATTGAAGTATGCAGTAATTTTGCACTGGGTTTCAAAGGCGCAGGATTTCACTAGTTTAAACCTGGATATATCCAGGCTATCCTGCTTTGTCCAGTTCTTCTGTGTTACACTCCTGGTGAAACTATTTACCTGTTTGTTGCCCAACAAGTGTTTGAATACCTCCCGCGCTGTCCTGCTTAGCATAACTGGGTTGGCCAGGGTGAAGGAGCTCTAGCTGGTAAGCCCCTGCCCTCCATCTCATCCCACATGCTGGAACGATCCAAGCCTGTTTGGAAAAACCCCTGGAAAGCATGCCAGTGCTTTCAGGCTCCTGGATTAGGGAGAAGGGAACTGGACACGTATCACTTCTACAGCAGAAGGCTCAGGTTAGAAGTTCAGAAAGCTGGTGTATTCATTTAAAGCAGATACAGGAAAAATTGGATTTTATAGGCCCACTCAAGAAATAAATATATGCTTATGGGTTTTATAACATTATGATCATCTAGGTTGCTCAGCTATAGTATTATGCACTTGTACAAATTCACTACTTCGCTCAGTCTTCAAGTTCTGCTTGAGCTAGATAATATCGTTTTAAAAAGACATCCAATCTCAATTTTTTTTAAAAGACTGTAGGTGATGGCAAATTTACTGCGTGCAAATGTAAAAGGTTCCAGTGACTTAATTGCATTCGTTTCTAACACTTCCCCCTCAATTTTAGCCTGAATTTTGCCTCAAAGTTCCATTTTTCAGCTCTGTATCTTGTTATGCCCTTTATTAAATGTCTCTCACTAATGTAAGTATTTATGGACTGTGATCAAGTCATTCTGAACTTTCTCTTTGTGAAACTAAATAGACTGAATTACTTCTGGCTCTTGCTTTAGGGCATCTTTTCCTGATTCTGAATCCTTCTTGCAGCTCCATCCTGAATCCTTTCCAATTTGTCAACATCTTTTGTGCAGTGTGGATGCCAGACATGGACATGTATGCTTGTAATCATTTTGGTAATGCTGTATGAAGGGACAGAACCAGTCCCAGGCATCTCAGCAATGCCAGAGAAACTGGATTTTTGCTGCTCCAGGACTGAGCGTAAAATGAGTTCACGAAGATCAAGGTTTGCTACCCTAATTGTGGAAGAGGGAAAGAAGAGAGAGGGCATGGCCAGGGCTGGCTAGTTACGCCAGCAGTAACAGGAGGAAGCTCAGCTCCGGCATAGGCAAAGCAGGCAGCAGGTCCATGACTACCACTTAGACCTCATTTTGCTTGCTACCCTTTTACCCTGGATAACCTCAACTTTGTCTGTTCCTAATAATGCTCATCTGAAGTGCTACAGTTATGTTTTCTGTTTTGTGTCTTCCCGTCGCTCACGTATTGAAAGATCTCATTAATTGTCTTAGCCGCTGCATCCCTGCCAGCGTTTTAGTTGCGGCTCACCGTGGCCCTGAAGTCATTCTTCAAGTCACTGCTTTCCAGATTAGTTCACCACCTTACAAGTTTAACCTGTATTTGAGGAAGCATGACCTTGCATTCTGTGACTGCTATAAGTAATGTCATTCAAAGAGCCCCACAGAGCATATTTTTCAGCTCACTCCAAACTGACTTGCCCTTAGTCTGGCTGCTGTACCGTTAGTTACATCACCTTTGCCTTGACTGCCACAATGCTATTTTCCTCCACGTCACTTAAGACTATAGATTAGAGAAGGACCAAGATCTCTCTATACACAAATCAACTAGAAGTTTCATTTGGTTCTGGGAGTCCCATCTTTCTGAAGTCTCTCCTATCTAATTGCAACACTTCCATTTTGTGGGCTGCATGCCTCCACTTTACACTCCTCTCTGAGTAGAAAAACTAAAAGGCAAGTCATCTTTCATCTTATGGTTCTTGTGTTGTGCGTGGGGTTCCTACTACTGCAATGCAGTTGAAGATACTGCAGAGGGATATTTAAATTCGAGCCCAGGAAAAAAAAAAAAAGCCTAATTAAAGTGAGGAAAAAAAGTATGAATGCATTTCTATTTTTAGGATTCATGAAAGTTGCCTTAACAGAACCTTTGGGCTTAAATTAGTAGACATTCCATTTTGGAACATTTTGCTGCGTAAATGAAGGGTGAGTTAATTAGGCATTTATTTGAAAAGTAAAACATTCAGAGAAGCCAGTGTGCGGTTTTGGATATGATATTGACTGCATAGATAAAGGGGGCAGAGAAGGGAGGCAGATGAGCAACACATGACAGTGTTGGGCATCTTAGCTATGCTTTCTGCATGCAATCAGGGCGAGACAAAGATATCGCAAAACATACCAAAAATTAATTCAAAATAATAATTTTTCACCCTGCAAACTGTACATTCGTATTTGTGTCAGGAGTTGTAGAATCTCTCAAGAGTTTTGCTTTGCTTACGCCCCCTCCCATAGATGACCTTTGAGGCTTGTGTATTTGTGCTTTTTGCTGCTACCCACATTATGCGTGCACTAAAATAAATAGGGATTTGCTACCCAGGGAGTAATGTCAGCTAGTTGAGGTTTGTTGTGGCAGCCAGCAAAAATAACGAGGGAAAAGGAGAAGTCATGGAAGGCTATGTGGTAGCTGGTGCTCGATGGGCAGCATCCTGCTGACTGGCAGGAGCACAGTCCCTGGGGGCAGCGCTGGCAGATCAGGTCTGCTGCTGAGTCCAGGTGATTTGGATTCCAGAAAGCTGGTCCTTTTCCCAGTATGCTGGATCTCGAAGGAGTTACGTCTGCACATTGCTGGTGGTTACCATGCTAGAGGCTGTTTAAGGGAAGGGGAAAAGAGCATTCGAGTTTGCAAGACTCGTGTTTTCACATCACTGATGCACAGCAACCACTGCTCTTACTGCTGCTTAGTCATCCCACCCTAAAAACTGCTAAAGCAGTTAAAAATTTTCAAATATCAGCAGATTGGGCTTCTGTGTGAGAGCATCTGCTTAGAAAAACTGGATTGTACTTTTTTCAGAAAGCGAGTGACTGGTCACAATGCAGTGCTTCATTCCCGTCCTGGACGTTACCTTGAGCTGCGAGAGCAGGGCTGTTGCTTAGTGTTTCATGTGCTGCATGACCTCCCTCCTGAATGCTGGAGTCATCTGAGAATCATTATCGCCTCCTGTACATGCTGGCAACCTTAATTACCGCATCAGTTCCCTCATAAATATACAGCTAATCAAATATTATGATGAGAAGTAGAGCAAGAGGCAGACTAGCATGACTATGGTAAAAATGTACGCTGGGTAAAGCTTGGAACCAAGCAAAGTCCAGCTCCTCCAAACACCGTGTAGCTATTTAGGTCAGATTCAGCCATATTGTGTTTAGAAAGCATCTCCATCGATCTGAACGACATTTTCCCCTGAGTGATTTGCTGGAGACTAAATTATCCTTTCAGTTGGGATGGGGGGAAATTCTCCCTTTTTTTTCCCCCCATAGCAATTTTTTTAAAGCATGCTTCTGACCATTGCAGCTATGCAATGTGATGTTGTCTTAATTTACCAAGCACAAGCATACATCTGAATTTAATAGCTGCAAAAATTGCTTGTCAAGGTTGGTGATTACAGTTAGCTCAGAAAGGATACAATATTTTACTAAACATTGAACATTAGCATTACAGCAGTGAATACCTGGATCATGGCACTGGAGAGTTTGGAAAATAATGCCTTTTTTTTAATCTAGTCTAAACATCCTACTTCCAAGTTTTACTAACTTCCTTATTTTCTTAAAAATGGACAGGTTCTACTTTTGATGTAAAGCCAGTTGTGCTAAAGTAGGTTACATCTCCCTCCTCAGAGAACTGCTCTGCCCCTGCTATGTTTCCAGTCATTTTAAAACTACGTAGAACAGGTTGACTTTATCCTTAAGGCGGCCACATCGAAACAGTGATAGCACATCATGAGTCACTTTGTTCCATTGTTCTTAATGGTGGTATTTGAAGTCCAGGTGGGAGGGTCTTGATGATCCTATATGGATGGTTCCAGCCTCGTGCTATAATCTTTTAAATAAAAATGCTGAGGTGTTAGTTTTCATAGAGACATAGTAGAGTACAACAGCGCAAGCTTCCCTGGTTTGAGGGAGGCTCCTTGTTATGGTAGAAGACCTTTCCTTTTTCAATTTTTTTTTCCTTTTTCATAGCCATCCTTGTTAGTGCTGTATTGTAAGAATATTTTGAAAACAATCATCTTCTCCTCCTTTTCCTTTTTCTTTTTTTTAATTATTTTTATTTTGAACTACTCGATCATTTTAGAGATGCCATCACAGAGATGCCATCACAATGACCTTTCCTTTCCTAACAACTCTGCCAGGAGGAAATCAAATTAAATGTTTCATTATTAGCCCTATACCATTGAGAAAATCAGTAAGTGATTTTTTTTTTTTTTTAAATCATTCCAAGTTCAAGAATGGAATCTTGGAAAATTATTAAAATTATTCATGTTTAAAAAATGAGATAACTTTTAAATGCAAATAGACATAATGCTGAAATGTAGAGGTATAATTTATTCTACAAATATGCAAAAAATGAACTGTAAGTATTTTTCAAAAGTTCAAACTTCATGTTGCAGTTCTTGCAAGCTTGAAATACATTGTCTTTGTGGCATGCTCTTATAAAAAATTAAATATTATGTTGGCTAAATGGTAACAAATGAGCCAGTGTTTACCATGGTAAGGAGTACATTGGGGACATAACCATTAGACAAGGGTAATTTAGTTTTAGCATTATCAGTTAGAAATACTGCAGTTGAGTGGAATATTTTATTACATGAAAACATCTGTAACCAATAAATCCCTTGGGAAGCTTACGTGACCTGTGATCTGTTTGGAGAAAAATGTTTCGGTTTTACGAGACTGTTCAAAAGCAAGTATGCGCAGCAGGCCGTGTCCCAACGAATCTGGAAAGGGCTCCCTCCTCTTTGTGTACCTCCTGGAAATTTCTGGCAGCCGTAGCAATGTTGCTGCATTCCAGGCTGTAGTTTTCAAACTCACTCTGTAACCTGTGGCACTGAAAAAGATCTGGGAAATGCGTACAACTGTGCACACTACCTTTATCGGTGCCACATGGCGTTTGCACACAATTATCCTCGCTACGAGGTATTCTAAAATTACTGCAATCATAGTAAAGTTCAGATCAAAAAGCACGCTGCAGACATCTGAAAGTATATTTATATTCTATTAAAATGTGCCAGTGATACAGGAACAAATAGCATGCTTAATATATTTTTCAGGCCTTGCTGTGTACCTTTTCATGGCTGCTTTTTTTTTTTTCTCTCTCCAATGAAGCTGGAATATGTCATCCCAACTTAAATTTGCAAAGCAGTCGCCTGTGCTCAGGCCTTCATAGCGCTTTGGCAGGAAAACAAAGTGCCCACTTGCTGAGGACCATCGGTCCATCAAGGTCTGGGAACTGGAGGAGCTGAGAAGATGGGCGGATAGACAGCCTAAACTTGACAGCCCATTAGGTACCTGACCTTCTGCTTAAATGACTATTGAATTCTTGAAGCTGTGGATTAATGCTTTCTTTTGTTCCCTGAGTTCAGAGGTGAGGTCGGCAGATAGGCGTGCCAATTAGAGACGGCTTTGCCACGGGGTGCTGCGTGTCCTACAGCGCGCGCAAGGCTGTACGGCGAGCGGTGTCTTAGCATGCTATTTCTGCAAAGGGGAACTATTGAGAAAAACGGCAACTTCTTTATAGAGAAGGAAAACCGTCACATTCACCCAAGATCTCATTGCATTGTAACACTCCATAATTAGAGGCAAAACTACTTGTTTCTAGTTACTTGGTTACTGCCTACACCCAGCAATCAAAATTGGCCAGTTCATGACCATAGGCTATACAGGCATGTTCCAGACTATAATATGTCAAGCACTTTTTCAGCATGGACTACAAAAGTAATAGGTTTCATGCCAGTAAGACCACAGCATTGCCTTTCTGGCATCGCTTCCACTTCACACTTCCTCCACGCAGCTCTGCAGCCACTGAGGCCCAAACGCAGCGGAGTAGAGGGCATTTCTCAGGCAAAAGATCATTTTTCCATTAAAACAGAGTGAACTAGTGCTGCTTTTTAAAAATTCTGCCTTGTTTGGGTAATATTTAAGCCACAGCATTGCCCATTAAGTATTTTATCAGTGCAAAGGCAGAGCAAACCTTTATAGGAACATGAAACAGATCTGTGGGCTCTTTTGTCTGTGGTGATAACACTGTGCCTGGGATTGGGCTGACTGTGAAACCGAGTGCAATTCATCCCAAAACTTCCATCTGGTCGAAAGATATGAAAAGTATGTGCTAACAGGGTGGTGGCAGGGCATGTTGGTGGAAGGCACAGAATTGGGAAGAACGCAAAAGTCTGTTTTGACCTAGCAAGCAGAGGTGCTGTAAGGAAGGCAGGTCATTCCCAGGATGGAAAATCCTTCATTTCCAGTACCCAAGAGGTACTTCCTGCCCTGCAAAGTAAATTCCTGTAAGACAACAATGCTCCCTTTATGTAAGGAGAGAAACGAGTGTGAAGATCCAGGGAGTGAAACCATGTGCATCTCAGGATTTTACCTCTTATTTGCAAAGAGATCAGGATTTTACTCCAGCCCTGCAAATGGCATGTCTGGCAAGACTGCTTTTCACATTCTCAGCGAAACAAATGAAGCTAACCTGGGAGGCTGGACCTGTATAAATGTGACTTCCCATTTCTAAATGGTGCAAAAGATTAGCCTGTTCTTAGCCACTGGTGAGTGACTTGTCTTGGGAACCAGCCCCCCTGCTCAGCAGGATGGGCACACCAGGGCAGGATGGTCTGGCTGCTCACACCAGGTGGGAACTGGAGCTCTGTTTCTCTGAGGCTGCCCACACCGTGCCCTGTGGTGTGGGGTAGATATTCCCAGGTTAGCAGCAACGAACCACTTCTGTAAACCACATAACTGCATAATATTAGCTGGGAGGCAGGGGCGATTAGCCAATACTAGGCAAATGGTATTCTTCTGGAACTCTCTGCGCAGAGAGCCGCAGTTGTCCTCAGAACTGAAGATGAGTTTCATGGCTGTACTTTATCCATGTACAAGACAGTCCCAGGCAAGGCAAGGCAGACTTTGCACATTACAGTTGGCTAAACTTTGTTTGGAGAAAGTTGCATCGTTTATCATCGAGGAAGTCGCATCATTTATCATTTGTGACCAGAAAGGGTTTTGATTCTGAGATCAGTGCACAGACAATGTCTCGAAATGGGACTGCTTGTTTTGTCTAGTTTTTTGAGTCTGCTGATGTCAGGAGGTAGAAAGTTCAAGTCTAATGTTACTGGCTGCACTCTCTGTTTTCGGCAGATGGGACAAAGAGAAAGCTATGGGGAAAAGCAACCAAAAAAAGGGCAGCAAGAGTAAGAAGGAGAAGGTACATTGTGTATTGAGGGAGGCAGGTGAGCCTCCCATTTGGAGCAGAAATGTGTTGCAAAGTCAGTGTTTTCACAGTGTGAAACTATGCCCGTTGTTGCCTCAAGCAGAGGAGCTGGTAAGGGAGCATGCAGGAAGCTCTTTGACAAAACACCTACCTCATTTCTTAACTTCTCTGCTGTAATTCAGTGTTTAAAAGACAATGAATATTCTCCCACCACAGGTACTTCTTAAATCTCTGACATTTCCTTGGAGAGATACTCTGTGTCCTTTCAAAAACAAAACCAAATATGTACAAATCCAGCTTTTTCTTTGAAATGGTGTAAAGGTTTAGCTGGAGAGAAATTATTAAGTAGGATGAAAGCAGAGTTGCGACATGACAGTGACTGCTTACTTCTGTTTTACCCCACTGATTCCTACGCACTCCAAGCCAAATAATTAAGGAAAGTTATAAATTAACACGTGCTAAGTTTTTCATTGTGCAGCAAGGAATGATTTACACCGTTCTTCCGTTCACATCATTTTATGTCACTGGAGCACTGTTTAACAAGAGCTATGTAGTTCTGGTAATCCCCAGGAAATCTGCATGCTGTTTACTAAAACCCACTGTTTTTTAAAGAAGGAATGTGCTTTGCCAAGGGACCTGTAGCATGTCAGGCTAGAAAAATGCTTCTTTCGGTGGCCAAGAGGAAAAAGTGCGTGCGTGGATAAAGCACATGGCTCCGTGGTAAGCACACAGAGGTAATTGCAAGCCGTGGTGATTTGCTTCCAGAAACAGGAAGGCAGTCAGGCTGCTTTCGTGAATCTTACTCGCAGGTCTGAAGACAGAGGATTCAGAGAAGCACCTCACTTCTCACAGCTGATGACAAATCTTGCTGCTTACCTATGGCAAACAAGGCGAAGAGGCAGCTCTGCTTTTCTATTCTTTCCTCGTTTCATGCAGATGGACAAAATTGTGGATTTTAGTTTGTTCTGAACCTAATATTGCAGGGGTTTTTTTGCCCGGCAAATGTTTCACTTCAACAGCTTAGTGATTATAAATGTGTAATGATCTCTGTTAGCTCTGCAATCCACTCGTATTAATGACTTTTCTTTTGTGCTACTTGGCGCACGAGGTGAAACAAATGAAGAGCTGTATTAGTTATTCATCGGCCGATGAATTTCTTTCACTGTAACTCTGTTTTGGGTTTGTAGATCTCTTTGCATAAACTAATTGATTTTAATAATAATATTCCAAGTGGTTTTAATTAATAATTTAACTGTAATTGTTTTGAGAAGTTCTTTAACCTTATTCTTGGCAGCTGGTACTTGAAAACAGAATTTGGCAATGATTTAACTTCAAAAATATGGCGTTAGTTTTCTGCAGCTGTTATCAAATGAAATTAGTAACTCAAAGGTGAGGAATTTTCTTTGGATGAAAGGTTAATCAAGTCCAAATCCAATTGTGTTCTAATCTAAAATTAAACACAGGAAAAAAAATGTGGAGTAGGGACAGGGAGTTTCCTAAGCCTTTCACACCTTGGCGTGACTGAGGAGGGGAGGGAAGGGGGAGGGAGAAGTTAGTGCTAAAGCAATCACATCTTTTATCTCAAGAACTATTTTCAGCAAGGTATGCTGATCTTATTTTCCATCCTCCCACGCTTTGGATAGGAGTTTCGGGAAAACTTTATACTTCCTTTGCTGGGTATGGATCTAATAGAGGTTTCAGTACCAGAGGGCGACCGACTTTGCAGGCAGACTAGTGGTTTGACTCACCGCAGAAGAAATTAGAGTATGTGGGTTCAAATAGGAAGCTGATTTACCGTGAATTGTCAGAAAATCTCTCTGCTTCCTACGCCAGTGTTGCAGACTTTAACTGCTGTGCATGGAGGGAAATACTGCTTGTCAAATACAGTTTTCCCATGGATGAGAAAGGTTTGTTTGGTTTTTTTTTTTTAACGCTGCAGCATTACAAACAAGTGGGCTTGTGGTGGTGGAGCAGTAGTGCCCTGACCTGCTTTACGGCCCAGGCAGCGAGGCGTGGGACGGAAACAGGGCGAGAGCAAATACCGCTCCAGCCCCGAGCAGCATCCCCTCCGCAGCGGGTCCCGCACGGGTCTCTGGCGGCAGTGGCCAGCGGCAGGGTGGCTCTCTGTCCTTCTCCTGCCGCACATCTCCTTCCTTCTAAAACCCCTGCCGCCCTCCTGGCGAGCGGGGCCCTCCGGTTGGCAGCGGCACGGCACACCGCGGCGAGGATGAGGATGAGGATGAGGCCGGGGCCGAGCCCTGCCGGTGTCACCGCCCGGTGTAGGCCGCGGCCACCGCCCCCAGACGGGGCACGGGGCGCTTCCCAGCCTTTCGTGGAGCCAGTTTCAGCGGCTTTAATTACGTCTGCGGTTTGGATCACTTTGCTTGGCCATTAAAATCCATTTCACAAAGAGTAGTATTCAAGCGAGCAAGGAATATTTGTGGCGGCTGTGGATTTCCTCCAGGCCTCCAGGAAGAGTAAATTAGTTACTGAAAACTTGACAGTTTGTCCTGAATGCTTAACTCTTTCCCCTCCGGAAGCTGCCTTTTCACAGGCAAGTGACTTTAAAAGGAAATAATATGCTTGATGCTTTTTTTTTTTTTTTTTTTTTTTTTTTTTTTTT
>VXBL01001764.1:758457-821513 GCA_013400195.1 Aramus guarauna
TTTCCCCCTCTCCCTGCTCTTTACGGTAGGGCTGTAATTGCAAAACCAGCCAGGAGTGATTTGTTTGGAGAGGAAGTGTGGGAACTTCCTATATAAATATTGCCTTTCCCTTCGTGTGGATCCAAACGCGGTTTCCTCTGCTGGTGGAAAAAAAAAAAAGTGCTTGAACTGAACAACAAGCATTTTCCCCTGCAGCTTGTGTCCCATGTAAACATGAAAAAAGATGTTTCATGAAAATAAAAAAGAAAAAAAGAAAGAGCAGGTTGTTAGCCGGGGAAGGACTGAAGTTGGTTGGACCATTGCATCAACAGGGTGCTTGCCTGGCCATTCCCTGTGGAATGGTGGCTGTGACCGCGGCATCCTCTTCTCGGGAGCGCCGGGCGAGTTAAGGTCCCGTGGAGGGGGAGTAAAGACTGGGTTTGCAGAGCCCGCCATCACAGAGCCCGCTGGGACTTGCTCTGCAAGATAGGGCAGTTTCAGCCTGAGCCCAGCTCCTGTCACAGCTTGGAATGGTTTCTTTTTAAAAAAAAAAACCCACAACATATGTATCTTTCCTAGTGAGGTAGAAACAATAAGCCTGCACCCTTCCCCCAGCCTAGAGATTCCTTTGAATTGTTTGCAGAAGAGGGCTTTGCCCACCAGAAGAGCAGCTGCACCCAGAGAAGTATCTGTGCTCAGCGGCAGCAGGTAGGTTAAGCTCACAGGGCAGGGAGCAAGTTTTAACCCAGCAGGCAAAGCTCTGCTGGACTGTTGCACTTTTTGGGGGTTTGTTTTGGTTTGTTTTTTAAAAAGGGCACAGTATCAGGGTGTATGGGCTCCTTGGCTATGCAGGAGGCCAGCTGACCTGGCTTGCTAACATAAATCAGTGCGGATGATGGGAATCAAGGCAGGGGGTCTGGTTCCCAGCTCTGGAGGATTCCAGATTAGGAAAACTGCTCCTGGAGGAAGCAGCAGGGGGTGGGGGAAGATCAGGCTGATTCTCTGAGAGGCACTGAAGATGAGAAGGGCCCCTCTGCCTGATTTGAAGGAGGGCAGTGTTCTTATATTGCTGATAATTAGGCAGAGTTGCCTTGTTCCTTGGATTTGATGGACAAATGAGATATCCCTGGTATTTAAATTTGGATTGCTGTGATGCTTTCTGATCTGGCCAGCAAGACACACAGCCAGGTCACTGTTGTATTAATGAGAAGGTTCTGGTTTTTACACATTTCTCAGTGGGGAGGATGAAATCTCACTCAAGCTTCAAACCGGGCTTTGCAGTGATTCCTTTTTGCACTTTTAGAAATGAACAAAAGAAATAAAATTTGCAGTGCAATGGGTTATCCTGGGAAAAATCAGTTGCAATCAAAGGAGACACCCGAAACTTCACCGATCTTTCCATCTGGGCTCTGGGAAGACTTGCCTGGCTCGCCATGCTAGGAATCCTCACAGCATCTCGTGCTCTGCTCCAGAGGAACTGGCATCCCAGTGGGGGATGAAAAAGGAGTGGAAAGTGAACCTTGGGTAACTTTGACTTTTAAAATAAAAAAACCAAAGCTCTCAGCTCTGCACTCCAATTTGCTATCTCTAACTGTTCCTCCTGTACTTTGTTCAATGTCTTGCAAATGCATTTAAAACCCTACAGTGTTCAGGGTAAGTTCTCCATCTTTTTATGCTTTTCCTCTCGTTTTTCCACACCGTCCTTTGCTGCTATCTCCTTATGTCACTTATTCTCTCACATCCATGCCTCATTCCCCATTTAAAGATCTTTCTTTCCTTTTTACCTTCCCACACTTAGCATTTTTTCCTCTCCTTTTTTGCACTCCCACTGTCATGCCTGCTCCTTTTTCCAATAAGGCAGTCTGCGTTTTGTAATTTAGGGAGTAAACCTTCTAATTCTTGTGTGAGTACTCCCACTGACTACGTCATGAAGGGACTGCAGGACTGGGCCGTGACTTGGCAGATGTATGGGGAAAGGTAGTGAAGCCAATTTTAAAGCAGTCTTAATTACCTTGGTGGTTTGGATCACTTTGGTTGACTATTAAAATGTGTATTTCTAAGGTGAGGTGTGCACCAATGGCATTGTATAAATAATAAAGAATTTCAAGAGCTTGATATAAAAGACTTTATAGAGGTAATATATTACTTCCAGTCAAGAGAAATGGAGGGCACTTTAAAATCAGTTTTACGAGCACCCTGTGTTTAAAAAAGAGCCTTCTTTTTGTTTAACCTCCTATGCAAGTCTGGGCATGTTTGAGGCTCCCAGGATCCAGTTTCATGTAGTATCCTATTTCAAATCCAGGCCAGAGCAGATCGATCGAAAATCAGTGCTCTCAGAAATAAAACTGCCAGTGGAATGCCTTCAATGACATGAAGATGAAAGGGGGAATGTAATATAGCAGATACTGATTTTCTTTTTTGAGGTGGGAGACTCTGAAGCAGTGTCCTTGGATGTCACACGTTTTACCTTGGTTGAACAGTAGTGGTTGTAGGACTATTTTGGTGAATTTTTGTGTTCTTCAGTTAGTAGTTAACAGCTGTGTTTTGTGAAGGGGGGGTGGTTGGTGTTGCTGGGGTTGTTTTGAGCCAAAGCAGCAGCTGTAGAATATTTTATGGCAAGCACAGAGCTACCTGTAAGTCTGCACATAGCCAGAATAACACAAGAGTCCTAATAATTCTTGTCAGTGAAATACTTGCTGGTATTTTGAAGTGATTGAGCTACTTCAGTACTTTGAAAACTGCTGGTAAATGCAAACTAGTCTAACTGATACGTGTTTATACTGGTTTTTACAGTCAGCACAAACATAGATGGCACTCTGCTTCATTTTCCAGGATCTCTCTCTCTCTTGCTCTTCTCTTCTCTGGCCCTTGGAAACCAAAAGAGAAGGAAGGAAAAAAAAAAAAAAAAAAAAAGAGAGAGAGAGAGGGGAAAAAAACCCAAGAGAACTGAGAAGAGAGGGAAACAGCAATATCATTTTAGGACTTTGAAGGAAAAGGAAAGTGAAGGGAAAACTGAAGTTGTGAGCTTTGGGTAATTCTGAATTGGGCGTAGTTTAAAAATTTGGCTGTGCCAGTATTATGTTGAATTCCTGGAAAACTAGGAGTAAACTTTGTACTGCTGAGTAGCGGTGATCTCTCTCCTGTCACCTGCACTGGGTGATGCTTATGACATGGGAGCATCTTGCATTGCTGGAAGACCAACAGGTTGCACAAATGGGCCCCTTGCATGGAGGCAGAGTGTCATGGTGGCTGGCCTTGGCCCCCTTTGCTGTCAGAGCAATGAGGGGGAGGCTTCAGAGAAAAATTCAGTGTCCTCACATGCTGAAAAAGTGCTGTCTATAGCCAGCCAAGGGAGTAACAGTAAGCACAAAGTGTGGTTGAATTTATTACACTCTGCCCCTTGGACAATAAAGGCTTGTCTGTTTGGGACCTTGAGCATGGTGTGCTCTTCAAAGGTAGATACGTATAAATGTATTTTAACTGAGCAAGGCTAGTTAAATACACAGGCTCATCAAAGTGGAAGTGTGAGTAGTTTCAGGCTTTGCATAAAAGTGTGTTGATTGCTCCCGTAGCCTTTTCCAGTGTGAACGCATTAATGCACACATTAGTGCACATTCAGAACAGCAGTTCTGGCCTTGTGGAAACTCTCACTTCAGTGACTGTAGGATTTCACGTTTGGTCTTCAAAGTAGCACATGTTTTGTAAACTACTTGATAATTAACCTTCAGCTCAAATATAAGTGGCAAGTGTTTACTTAAAGTCAGAGATTGGATTCGTGCTTGCAGGCAGCCTTTATTACTCAGGAAACATGTGAGTTAGAAATGAAAGATCTGCCTCAGCAACTTTCCAAGAAGTCCACTGTGGTCTCCTGACAGATGTGGAGAAAGCCAAGTGCTTGATGAAAAGCCTAATAAGACGGCTGTTGAAAGTCTGCATGTGATCATTTTAAAGAATGAAAAGACCCCGCTAAGCTACTAAAGAGAGGTTCTTTAACTGTCTTTCCCTGTTTATCCAAAGTGTATCAGAGTAAAGACATTGATGAGTTTTTCACTAACTTCTGACTCTTTTTAGCCCGAGGGCACAAAATTAAGATGTTATTCCATTACATAATGAGGATATTCACTTTAACAGACTTCTAACATGAGCAACTGGGATGCCTCTCTAGCCAACAGTAAGAGCAAGAAACCCGGTTTCCATTGCTTTCTGGAAGAGCCTACCTTCTTCCTTTGGCTGTACTGCGCAGAGAAACTACCAGGTTTGATGAGTCACCCACACTCGCATGTGTAAACCTCCTGTACTGTGATCGGATTTACTTCTCACAGAATTCATTTTGAAACAATTTGCCAAATGGCATGTGAAAAGTCATGGGCATAGACTGTACTGTTTATGATTTTGAATTTATCACTTTAACTCCCTGAACTCAAGTTGGAGGAAAAAAATAAATATATGGAGGTATCTCGAATGTGTATTGGTTCACCTAACATATAGAAAAATTCTGTTCTCTGACTTGCATATGGTGTTGAGCTTGTCACATAGACTAGGCAAGGTCACTGCAGGTGTGCTTAAACTAAAGACAACCTGCAGTTCATTTTTCCATCTGATTTGTAAAACTTCATTTTCATGGTGAAAAAAATGTACAACCATTATCGTGCTAAAAGTCTGCCTCTCCTGTTTGCTATTTTAGCATTCACAGGTAACTAATATAGTTCAAATTACTGTGTAGCATGTTTTTTATGGTATGAGTTTAGGACGACGGTGTTAATTTGCAGTCAAAGAAACCATGAGTTTCACTAGCCCTTCCAAGTGTGTGCGAGTAAAATTCTTTGTATTACACCTCACTGTCAGGCATCAAGTTTATGCTTCATAGTTCAGAATTTTTCTAAAATAGCTTTTTCTGCAAAGGCTTAAAACTTATGGATATGATTTGTTAGTATCCTTACTCATGTAAAATTACCAAGCTAAATACAGTGTTGGAAGATGAGGAAGTGAGGTTTCTCAGCTTTTGAGAAATTGGGATTGCTTCTTTGTTGCTTTTCATTGGATTAAATTATTGTGCCAAGTGGCCAGGCAGCTCAACAAGTATGGATCAGCATTCGGTGCCAGCTCAGCACCTTGCTGGTCAGAGAGAAGCCTTATGTGAGTGAATAAAGTAGGGAACAATTTTGTCCAATATCAGTTGTAAGGCTTGATAAATGACGATGTGAAGAAGCTGGAAAAAGTGCTACTCACCACTCCTCCACTGATGATTGCTTCAATTCTTGCCCTAATATGTGAGATGCTGGACCTCAACCTGTTGGCAGTTCATGGGATAGCATTCTTGCTGTTTGATCTTTGTGGTGAAATGCTGTTGAAACAGCAGGTAGGATTTCTGGACTGGTCAGAAGGGACAGCAGAGAAAGGAAGTACTTTGTGGTTAGTGTGTTTAATTCTGCAGTTAAGAAATCTTTCTGGAAAAGTCTATAAAGAGATAAGGTATTTAGTCTCCTTAGACTAAAGTGAAGGATATTCAGAAAGGGTAATGGAGCACAAATTTTTAGGTTTCAATTTTAGGTTATACTGATCTTTGTTATAGTGTATCTGTAAAACTCAGATTTTGGCCTGAGACTTTTAAATTTTAAGAACAGAAAACTCCAGCATGTGTGGGTTTTTTCTTTTTCTTTTATTTTTAATTTTTTTTTCTTTTTGCCCCACAAACTACAGGAAGAGCAAAATGAAAGGGCTGAGTGAAAGCAGCAGTTCTTTTGAGGTATATCCAGCAATATTAAACACTTCCATTATTATTTTAATATTCTGCTAATTTTTGCACAGAGTTGGCCACGCTCTTCTCATAGTGCATAAAATTGAGGTCAAAAGGATGTGGGATTGACTGAAAACCAAAGTGAAAAAAAAAAGGGGGGGGTTAAGCAGTGTCAGATTTAAGTGTATTGAAGGTAGAGCTATGTTGAGCAGCTTCAAGACAAGGAGGATATTAAGCCCAAGGTAGCCAAGTAGAGGAGAAAGGAAGGAGGTCAGTAATAAAACTCTGGAGTTCATGTGCTAGAAGTGGAGCGGGTGTCTCTGAGCTCAAGGAGGTGGAGAGGGCAGAATGGAGATGACCAAGAGCAACATAAGCTGGAGAGCTGAAGGTGGCCAGATACTGGAGTGTAGTAGTGCGATACAGAGTTAATTAGAGATGTAAATACACTGCAATGTTTAGAGTCTTAAGCTGACATTGCTATCACCCTAAAGTTTTTTATAGTAAATTCTATATCCTGTTTCCATATGGACACGATCTCACTGTTGTAACATAGCCTTCCCAGCACTGAAATGAGAAGATCCGTTTTCAAAATCAAGCTCAAAAAAGGGGTATGTAGTGTTATCCTACGTGCTCCGTCCTATTGAGTGCACTGCGCTTGTTAGCTCAACAGCCGGATCAAAGTTCCACAGGCGTACACAAGCCTATATGAAAAGTATCTCCTCCATATGTTACATACAGCTGAAGGCTCGGGGGAATAAGGTCTGTGTCTGGGAACCGGATAGTACAACTTTCTATCCCTGACCCACTGCCTGCCCTTTCTAACAAACAAACAAAAGCCTCCCTCAAAGAAATGTGGTTTATGATCTGTTTTTAGATCTAGAAGGCAAAGAAAAAAAAAAGGGGAAAAAAAAAAAGCACTCAATATGTTCATACTCCTACTTATGGCAGCATTGACTTTAGGCACTGCAGGACGAGCACCGCACTTTGTTCCTTGCAGCTTTTGGAAGCCACATTTTCCCTGGCAGCAGCAGCACTGGCGCAGTACATTGTCCACTTGCAAAATTCTGTGCTTGGACCCAACTGATCAACCTGAGTTTATCATCTTTTTGAAATGATGGTATCTGAGACATTTACCCTAAATACAGAGGTGCAGCTGCCTGATGAGGGAGAGGGCACTTGCAGGATGGGGAGGTTGTTTACAGTCTCTGCTGGGTTATTGACCTGTGTTAATGGTCTTAACTGCATGACACATCTATGGTGGTCTTTGTCCTTTTGTCCTAAAGGAGTATTTTGATTTGAAAGGCAGAAATTGTGTCATATGAAAGGTTGGAGCAATTAAGTGCGTTCAGATTGGGTGGGACAGGGTAAGAGCTAAAGGTAGTCTAATGGCAGTGATCTCCCTGCTGTCCTCTGTGGGTTATGGAAGGGAGAGGGAATCTCCTCCGAAAAGCAGCTCAGGAAAGATTGATTCCTCCAGAAGGTCATCTATGGCTAGACCCTCTCTGTCAAGCCAGTGGAGAGAGAAGAAACAGGAAGATCAGCCTTGTTAGGCTGAAGTTAGGTTGTGTGAGCATCCCCCTACCCACTTGCTCTGTTTGTGCTTATGGTTTCTGTCAGCTTTAAAGAACAATTTCCCTATGTTGTCTAAGTACTTTTAACTTCAGGTCACTCTGCAAGAACCTCCAGCTGTCAGAAGACCCGTGATAGCAATGTGTGTTTTCATTCCTTTAGTTCAAGCAGTCCATTTTGCCTGGCCAGCTGGCCAAACCCATATCATGAAAGACCAGTTCCTCATGGTCCTTTAGTGTAAGATACTGAAAAAGAGCTGTTGTGCTATGAGCAGGAGGTAAAAAGAAAAAGCAAAACCAAACAAAACCAGGAAGCCTTGCAGCAGATAGTACCACCTGTGTCCATCTAAACCTAGCCAAAGCAGTGTGCCATTTGAGTGGAGAAACCTGGAAAATCTGATGACTCAGTTCCGAATAAATAGGGAGACAGTGACTGAGATTTCTGGCTTGTGTCCCAAGCCTCTTATGAAAAAGGCTTCCTATTTTATAACACAGAAAACTGAGTACAATTTGGTAGCATCATTCTCTGGCACATCTCATTACCAAGTACAGACTAAAATGCCTGGTGTATCCATGTGAGAACTGACATATAAGTAGTCTGATGAGTCTCTGTCAGTTCCTGGGTTATGGTTGGACCTGTTTTCCCAATAAATAAATTTGTGATGTTATTAGCAAGGGTCATACCTTTATTACTGGGGTTATAAGTGGCTGGACACAACAGTCAGGGCTGACAGCATTTGATTCCTTTTCCAGTCTCAGCCAAATACCAATTTCCATGCACTTCAGTTGTTGCATGTGCAAAATTGAGATGTGAACCAACTGTGCAAGATGTGCCTAAATCACTGTTCAGCAATGCTTGCAAAAATGCTCTAAAGGAGAAAGGCAACATGGACTTATAAAGGGAAATCCACAGCAGGATGAAGCCTTGTTTAATTGCTGACTACCTCCACCTCCTTCCTTCTTGGCTGTTGTTGACAGTATCATGATCTTTCACATCCCTTTGCACTTCCTTTTACTTCTGTATTTCCTTTTCTTTTATATGCTTAAGTTGCACCAGATCTGTTTTTCCCTTTGTCAGTAAGACATAGAAAGAAATCTGCCCTTTCCCTTGGTCCTAAAGTCTAAAATTTGTGTCTGTCTGTTCTTGGGTTGGCTGCTCTACTCACACTTCCCTCCTGCAACTTCCCTCAGTCCCAGTCCAAGCCTACACTCTCCTATTAGGCCGTATCACGCAGCTGGTCTCCCATGTCCCTCATCTCACAATTTTGCTGAGTATCCACATTCATCTCCACTCGATGAGGGTGCAAATTCCCTCAAACAGCTTTTCCCAGGGAAGAGGTGAACGTACGTAGTCTTAAAGAATGTGTTACCACAGCAACTAGATAGGGGGAATGCAAACAAGAAATTAAATCCCATCGAATATTAACAAAATAAACTTGGTTTAGTACTGGGCAGCCCCAAGGAATGCGAAGGGAAAATAAAAGCCCTGCTGATAATTGTGGCTTACCTCCGTGGGGATCCAGTGTTACGCAAGTCTCAAAGTCAGGTTCAGCTGAGATGAGATGGCTTTGGAGAAAACGTGGTGGATTTTGCCAGGTGTTTGGGTCTCTCTCTCCTGGGAACTGCCATGTGATGATCTTTTAGTGCGTGTGTCGGCATTCGCTGCAAACTGAGTGGGCATCACATGCTTTGCTGAAAAGTAGCTGAAAATAACTGTGTGTAAGAAACAGGTCAAGGCCTTCAGCACTCACTATGTCTATTGATGGGGATATTTTTTCCAGGACAGTTGTCATCTTCATATTCATGTTGACTGATCTACATGAACCCTTTTTTATCACTTTAAACAATATCAGATGGTATTTTATCCTTCCCTAGAGGGACAGACACTGTTTCTCTTCCATTCTTAAATGTTTGATCGTGGGAGGTGCTGAGTACTGCCATTGATAAGAGCGTGTTCAAGCTCTAGCTAGAGGAGTGCCAAATCATACAATACCCCATCTGTAATGCCAGGCATTCTTTCTGGTAATATATCAGTTGAGCTCTCAGTTCTTCAGTAATTAGTTGTACATCTGTGAGCAACTGTCCATCTGATTTATTATCCAAGCAGCTATTGAAATACAGAACATTGCCCCATTTAGCCTCAGGATTGAAAGTTATGGTGTGCTAAAGTTATGTTTAAAATGTAATAAAATTGACTATATATAAACAAATTACAAGTTTATGGGACACTATAGATGATCTTAAATCCATATTTTAAAGCTCATAAATTTAAGGTGATTGAGCATAGCTTAATGCATATGAATATATTTTTAACTGCTGCCTTCTTTTATTTAGTAAGAAGATTAAACACTGTCCTGGAAAATAACTTGATTGTAGTGAAGAAGACTTAGTGGAAAAGTGAATGTAAGTATTTCACAGCATGTGTCAATTATTTATGCTTGCAAACCATTGACATTGGTGATACTATAAATCATGCTGAATTGGCAGCCTAATTTACCAAAAAGACCACTTTCAGTATGGGGGAATGCTGGATCTGATCATTGTGCATATGTGTGTGAGGTATAAAATGTATAGTAAATGGTTTTCAGTATGGGTCTGTAGGCTATATGTACCTAAAGGCTTTTAATGCGGCCACATGCTATTAGTTATTTGCATACTTATGAACTGTTTGCAGGAAAAAGTCAACATGAAGTTGTCACTAAGTGCCCTTAAAAGGAAAAAAAGCCCCAAACCCTACCCCTGTATAAATACCCTTGGGGATCCTTAAATTGTGTAATACGGACATATTTTCTGTTTCCAGAGAAATTTAGTCTAACTTGGAATAATGCAGCCAGTATATAGTATTTTTCTGTATACTTGCCCCAAAGATGTGAGTTTATAGTAGAAGAAGATTGCACTGTGGATTGGCAATTCAATTTAGAGTGAAATACTGTGGCTGCAAGTTCCAGGGTAAGTGCATCATTGCTCACTTGAGGTCACTTTTTCAAACGTGGAGTCAATAGTTCTCTAACAATAAGAGCTTTGGTTCATTTTCTAGACTCTTTTGAAACTGTTACTTTGCTGGTGAATACCCCATTATTTTTCTTAAAGTAATTGCTTTCCCTAGCTGTATTTCATAATAATCTGAACTCCTTAACTGTCTGCGTGCACATGTCTATATGTACATACAGATTTGTGTGTGAAGCAAAGCTGTATCTCTCCAAGTCACACCCCTGGAGGCTTTGCGTGGCTCTGGTGTGCAGGGTAGTGATAGTTATGAACGTCTAGCTGCCACGAATTTGATCCAGTATTTTTTTATATTACATTTTTCCCACGATCTCACCTTCCATTTCCCAGAGCCTGTCTGATGAGTTTGGAAGCAGTCAACTAAGGCTTTCCAAATACTGGATAAAGTACAGAATTCATGACTTAGATGTCAAATGGGATGACCATCCTGTCTTAAATGTCTAACAAGCTGGGACAGTTTTAATTTTAGCCTTTGGGCTTTTCTAAACTTGTCTTTTAAAATCGCTAACTGACCAATAGTACTGAAACAGTGAAATATTGCAGGAACATTGCGAAATGCTGTCTGGTTTATATAGAGTTGTCTGCTGATACAAGGTTGCTTGAAATTAAGATCCTCAGATTTGACAACATTGTACCTGAGCTAAAGATTTACACACTAGGCTGTGTGTTGACTCTCTACTTTACTGGCACCTGGCCCAGTTTGAAACCTACGTAGGCTTATAAGATATAAAATCAAATCCTTAAAACTTTCCAGTGTGTATTGAACAAAACAAAACAAAGTTGGAAGGCGTTTAATGGGACCAGTGACTTTAGTTGCTTCGGAGTCCTAGAAGTACATCTCAAGTGACCTTGTTCAGGCTAGTGGCACTTCTTGAACAACACAGCACTTTGTCCTTGATGTAAAAATAATCTCCAATAGATGTTATTTTTCTGATATTTTAATTTTGTGCATATGTAGACTGAGCACCTAAATGGAAACCTTTTTCTTGATCTGGCTCTTCCAAGTATCTGTCATTAAAATTATAGATTTATCCTTCTAAACTTGAATAATTTTTGAAAATTAAATGACCTGACATTGGCTGGAATTAACTCCAAATTAACAAGTTTATGTAGAGAGGAGAAAACGTCTTTTCATATCTACTTTTGGGTTTGTATCACAGAAATGGCTATGGAGACATTTCCATATAAAATGTCAGCAGAGCCCAAGAGAGGGAACAAAGCACTTGATGGGAAGTTAAGTCATGCACAAACTGCAGGTAGAGCCCTGAAACTACAAAATACAGCACCTCCTCTCACAATCATGCATTTTGATGTGTAGTGCATCCAGAGATACTTATTAAAATTTTTTAGTTTGGTCAAAATTGAAAATTAAATCTGAAACTTGGGTTTGAATATACTATAATGGTTTGGTAGTGAAGCTGGTAGGATTATGACTTTGGTTACCCATAAAGCCAGAAAGTGGAATAAACTTTTCAGAAACTTCCTCCTCTTCATTCTCTTCCAACGAACTTCTGGACTGACCTTTCATAGAGCTGAAAGCGAAAGTTGGGATGCTGGAGGAATCCAGTGAAATGTTGGTTTGCTCACCTGGTGAAGAGGAGAGAGGAGATGAGTACAGCAAGGGTTTCTTTTCCCATTAAAAAAATAGGGAAAGGCTGGGAAGAAAGTAAAATGGACTGAAGGGGATGGTAAGCTGCTAATTGTATTGCATTATACTGATGATACATCAAAATAATCTTGAGGCAGTGACTGCAAGGAGAAGGCAGGGGAGTGTGTACTTTAGGGAATCAGGAGCAGGCACTGTCAAGCAGAGCACAGGCAGGAAAGTGCACAGGGTGGGGGGAAGAACACCCAGCCCTAATTAGATACCAAAATTAGGTTCTCGCTGCACATCTTGTAATCTGAGATCCCTGGAACAAGTTCTTAATGTAGCATTGAGTGTTTTGTTCACTGTTCTCAACAGTATTTCTTATGTAAAATGTGTGGACTGGCACCATAAATAGCCTGGTTCAGACATCCTTGGGAAAGGGGGAGGACCACGTCATGTCACGTGCTGTCACTAAGCTCGGTTTGCTGCTAGGCAGGTTCTTTCTGGAAAGTCTACAGAGATGCTTTTTAGACTTCTATGTTTATAAAGTAATTGCTCAAAACAGTGCCCATCCCAAAAATGTCCCCTTAGTTTCAGGATCCAGCTGGGTATTTAAAATTAATTGTTGTTTTTAAGAACTTGGCTCCTATATCGTGAACGCTATAAATAACTCTCAGAAGCCTTTGGATAACATGGTAAATAAGGCATAGAGCCACACTGGATAATGAGGAGAAAAATAAATATTGAAGAGTTGCTAGTTCATTAAGTAATGTCGATGCTGTGCATGAAATGAAGCAGGCAAACAGGGGAAAAAGTCTCCCATCATTGTGAAGACTATTGTGAAGGATTCAGATAAGGAACTTTAATTCTAGTATTTTCTAGATATGACAATCAATCAGACTTCAGTCCCCGGAATCACCTCTGAGATTCATCTTTAGATCCATAGGACTTAAGTCACCAAAACATCGAGTAACATTTGTTCAGTATCTTCTGCGTGTCTCAGGCAACAGGCGAGAATGAGACGTGGCCTTTGCAAAATGTTCTCACAGAATTTCTGCTGTCATCACCCTGAGACCCTATAGGGCATTCAAGGGGGGACTACACAGGGGTTGCATCTATCTTCATGCCTATGCTCTCTGGCATCTCTTCCATTACCTGTGTCCCGTGTTTTTTTCCTTTCCCTTCGGCTCTGTCTTCCCTGTGTTGCCTGGCTGACAGTAAGGAAAATACTGCAGCTCCAGGAGAGATGATGTCTCTGCACTACCAGTACAGGTAGCCTGTGACACCAGGTCGGGCTGTAACCACCAGCAGTAGCAACCACAGGAAAGCCCTGTGTCGTGATCTCTCTGGGGCGTGCAGAGCAGCTTATTTGGAGACTTATGCTGCTGCTTTCCCATATGCTATCAAGTACAATCTTCTGTTTCCCTCTAATCTGGGTTTATATTCACTGGGCCATGTAAAGGCCAAATGTCATGCCTTTGCCGCTAGATCTTTGTGACAAGAGTGCCCATGGTGAAAGTCCTGCCCTTATGATTGAGCACGGAGTGGCTAGGAGAGAGCTGGCTCCACAGGCAAACCTTGGCTCTCTGTCTTTCTCTGGTGGCAGCCTAGATGGGTGACCCATCGAAGAAAAGCATCGTGCAGCTTTGGTCGTATTTCATATCGCTGGCTACAGATGAAACTGTAGTAGAGTTTTGCCCATATATTGGCACCTTTCCCTCTATGGAGAAATGAGGCCACACTTTACCAGTAGATGCAGCACTTGAATATCTGCAACATGTTATGAACTTCTCATACTTCACTTTGAAACCTGCCTTGTAAAAAATACTAGTAGGTTAGTTATAAAAAGGTGGTTTATTGGAGGGTGGGGGTGTCCTTTCTCCCTAACATTTGACCTAAGTCTGCAGGTCTGGCTACAAGACCTGCAGGAAAGAAGATGCTTGCAGCAAAACACGGATTTTTATTTAGACGTATCCATTCACATTCTTTGAAACATAGGTCTGCATGTCAGTCTTTCTTTCTCATATTTCTTTGAAATAATATCCTGAGGAATATGTAGAAAAACAAACAGTAGATTCTTTACCATTTTAGGAGAGGAATGGAAACAAATTCAACTTCAAAATACTAGCTATTTTAAATGCAAAATGATCCTTCCTTAATTAATACTTGGCAAAGCATTTTAGAGATCAAAGTGTCAATATTAGCTAATTCTCATGACACACCTGTCAGGTAAGTAAAAATTATATCCATTTATAGCCCAAGAAGCTGAAATACTGTCTAACATCAGCGTTTTCACAGTTGCTACCTAGTTAATTTACTGAAATAACTAGTCTAATTCTCAGAGGTTCTGCATATTCTTAGTTGTCCTAAATTATACTTGCAGCTCAAGAGTATTCCCACTTTTGAAACAGAGTGCAAGTGTTTTTGATACAAAAACGCAGCTGAAACTGAGGCATCCACACTTAAGGCTTTTTCCAAACTTAAGTATCCCTAAAAAGTCTAGAGCTGGAACTTGCATGCTGTCAATTCCCAAACTGGACTCGGGCTCCTGCACTGCCCAGCTCTCAGAGCTTGAGGCAAAGGGCTGTTTGTCAGTGGAGCTGCAAAAGGTATGAGGCATAGATGGGTTTGGGAGGGTCAGTATTTAGACTTTTTTTTTTCCCCCCCTAGGAAGGTGTGTATGTTTAGAGAAGGGGAGGGTGCTTGAAGTGGGAAGAGAAACAGTGTGTGATGGCAGTTAATTTTTCTACCTCCTGCTGTTGCTTCCATTAGAGATGCATGTTACCTTGTTATGTCTGTCCTGGCTCTTTCTCCCTTTGTTACAGCATCAGCAGAGTGGTGTAATTGGGCTGGAGGACAAAGTTTTTGCTGCCCTATTGAGCAACAACCAAAAAGGAGAGGGGATTTTCAACAAGCGCCATCTCCCCTTCAGTATGCAGTGCAACTTGTTTCCAAGTGGTGTTTTAGTCGGAGCAGTGGTGGTTTTAAAGTGCCTCGCTTTGTCTGCACAAACAGTTTTTGTAACCAGTTTGCTCCATTTGGTGCGGCAATGCCCAGCCCTGAATACGACACAAAACTTAAGGACGGCGTCACTCCATCTCAGTCTGTTCTCCCTCTTGCAGGAGCAGGTGGGAACAGACAAAACCCCAGCCAAAGGCCATCGATGGGTTGGCACTTAAAGGAGGGAAAAGCCTGGGCTACAAAAAGGGGTCTCAAGGGATTGAACAGCCTGGAGCAGGCGTGCATGGCTGAATTAGGAGTTGGAATTGTTTAGCTTTCAAATTCAGAGGACTTGTTTGCTGTCTTGGCCCAGCTCAAAGTGAATAAGCACTACTGCTAATAACAAAGCCCAAAACAGAGGAGGAGTGAAGGATTAAAACCAGAAAATTATGACTCACCCTCCCCTCTCCCCCCTCCCCAGTTTCAGCCCCTACTAAACCACTTTACCTCACCAAAGCCCTGGTGGGTTTTCGTTTTTAAATAATCATGTGTTTGAAATGTTAAAATGTGTAGGCGGGGATTAAAAGGATATGTGATGCTACAGTATTAAAACAGTGCAGACCTCTGCAAAGGAATTTTGAAGGAAAATTAAAACATAGTTATTTTTGGCAAGGACTGCTGCATCCTGAGGAGATCAAGAGAAAGCAAAAAGCAGTTTACCAAAGCCTAGCAAAACAGAGTAGAAAAGCTGGATGCAGTAAAATAGGGCTTTGCATTAGTTCTTTGTCCTGCTAAAGTCAAAGTTGAAGTTTTATGGTGATCTCAGTTTTGAGGCGATGCAAGGAAGAGATTCACTGAGAAATTTCTGTCAAAGGTACTAGCCTAAACCATCCTCCTTTTCTTCCTGTAAAGGTTGGTGAATACAACTGCTTAGTAATCACCCACAGGGTAACAGGCTTACTCCTTCTCCTAATCCATGGTGGGACTGAGGGGTGGATGAACACCTGTAACACTCAACTCAGTGCGTCAGCCCACAGGATTTTACAGAATAAGCAGGTTGTGAGACCTGTGTGGGGTATTCTTCTGTATTCTCACAGAAGTAAGAATATTGGCACCAGGTTTCTTGTTGTGTCTGGCAACAAAAATTGAGAATTGTCTCCACTTAGGAAAGTGGTATGGCCTTAGAGGAACTGTTGCAAATCAGTTGTAAGCATTGACTCTAGCATTGATTCTGGAGTTTGAATATCATGTAGTGTCATTCTCAGATGCTATATTAGCTTTGTCTCCATAAACCTTTGATTCCTGGCAAAAGTGAGCCCTTTCATAGGACTGCTGATGTTAGAGTCAGTGAAATCAACCTCCTCACACCCCTTATTTTTGATTTTAGGCGAGTGGACGGTACCAGTGTGAATGATGCCAGTGTGAACAGGCACAGATACGGGCACTGTTCTGCTGCTTTTCTTCCTCATCATCTTGCTGCTTTTATCTGCTTGTTGGTACAAGTGAAGCATCTGAGTTCTGCGCCTGTCGAAACTGTGCAATTAACTCATGAGCAAACAATTTTAGGAGGCCTCATTCACTTCAGGTCTAATTAATTTTTGAGACACCCTCAAGCCTACAGTACCTGGGGAGTGGGGCGTTGGGGGGGTTCCCCTTGGGGAAGGCAGGGCATGCCACCCCCCTCAGCCCAGCTGCGCCACAGCTCCCTTCTGCCCTACAGACTGGAGTAGTGGCCCCCGCTGTTCCCAGCGCCCTGCACAGGGCTTTCACTCTGTGCCTTTCAGACCAGGGCTTCTGCAAAAGCCCGTGACAGGGGGGTTGGAACTAGACAATCTTTAAGGTCCCTTCCAACCCACACCATTCTATGATTCTAGGAAGCCTTCGTGCTGCTGATCCGCCCGAGTTTGGTGCAGGAACAGCCTGGCTGCAGGGGCGTGACGGGTCTCTTCATAGCTAGCAGTTTCAGGACTTCTGCTCTGTTCCTGCCCTGCATCCGCTTGCTTTATGGTAGCAATGATGTTGCTTAAGCAATTGTCTTAGGTGAACTGGTATGTCACTTTGCTAAATGGAAACAGTTTGCATTAACGTGTTGATTTGTATGGAATACGCCACCTCCACTGCTCTTAACCTTTGCTGTTACTTTTGTGCTAGCAAACATGAAAAAAATGCCCTGTGCTCTCAGGGTGCTACTTTATTTAATGGTGTTTATATGAATCTGTTTATAAGCCCGGCTTGTGTTCTTGTTTTGTTTTTCTCCCTGCTTTAATGCATTTAAATGTATTAGTTGAGAAAAATCTCTATAATAATCTGTAGTTCAATCAATGTTATATTTAATTAAAGGATTTAGCAAGGATAAAAGTAAGAATTAAATACTTGTCTCCTTAATAATATTTTTTAGGGCTAAATTCAAGGCAAGCCTCAGTCTTTTTTGATTCAGTTAATGCAATATGTGCACAAGACGTTATATTTTAAAATAGCTGTTCCTTTGGACATCTAGACAATATTCTAGTGTCCTGTTATTGCAGCACTCAATTTGATCAAGCACAATGTCATGAAGTAATGTCAAGACATAAAAATATCTAGGTTTTAGGTATGAAATTTCTTATTACCAGTCAGTAAGCCAATGACTTCATAAACAGAAGTCTTCCAGGGATGCACAAAATACAGTCTTATTTATCCTTGTTGGTTTTCCTTAAAAATATATTAGTTTCATTTGTGACTAGTTAAATTAATTGTATTAAATTATAATTCCTGGGAACTTTTGAGCTTGTGAAACATTGTAACTCTCATGTTTATACACAGCTAGTGTTGTCTTTAAAATGTGTCTGAAAATTTCCAGACAACTGAAGGTTTCCCCCTCCTGTGGAAGTGATGATTTCACAAACCATGTTACCCATTATGGGGATTTATACTCTGACACCTTCTTACCTTCCTTTCTTGAGGTGTTTTCTGCCAAGATCCTCCTACTGCATGTCAGAGAAGTCCTGAGGACACCACAGAGGATGCTGGGTGAGAACAGAAAGCTGGGTCACTGTTTTGACTTTGGCATCCTCTGCATCAGTTCCGCATCCAAAAATCTCGACCATAGGCTACTGACCATTTGACTCTTCAGGGTATTTGTTGAGGGGGAAAAAAGGGTCACAATGCCATTTTCCTTGTACTGAGCAGAAACATAGAGTAGAGGTGATGTCAGGGGTGGTGGAGCAGATTCCTGAAGTCCTTTAGCACTTCTTACAGCCAGCGCCTTTAAAAGTGTGAGCTATATCGTTCTGTACAGGATAAACTGGGCTGGTTTGGTCTGTGTTCTGCAGAGGCATTGATTGCCAGTGCTTTGACAGAAATATCCAGAAATGGATGACTAGAGAGGTCTGCTGGGTCACAAAGCCAAGGAGATCCTGTTCAAAGGCCGAGACAGTGCTAGGAAGGGAAAGTGTGTGTGGTCAGTAACCCAAGAATGAGCTGATTCATTGCATTCCCAGATTTTTAATGCCCTTGGATGAACCTAAATCAGGCCATCCATCCATATGTGAATTCTTCGGTTGATTGACTTGAAAGATATGTTGGATAGCATTTGTTTATAGTGGTCCAAGCTGCAGGATATGGATTTTATCTGGCGTATAAATATTAGTGGTGCTATCCTGGGTGTGCTTTGCAGGATGTGTATGCTTCCTTCTTGAGCTGCGCCACATGGGAACGGTCTACCTGTTTGCATGATTACGGATGTTGCCTAAAGGAGCTCTATGCAAAGAAGTTATCTCTCCTAAGGGAGGTATATGTGAGCAAAGCTTTTACAGCTGGGGGGCAAGCTATGCTGAGAGAAGTTCGTCTTTGAAAATATATCTTTGAAGTATATATAGGACCAAGAGGAAAAGAACAAGTAAATAATGTAGACAGGGAATGGAAACAAAAAAACTAAGGAAAGGAAAACATTCCCAATACATCTATTTTGCACGACTTGAGCAAGATTGAATATGCTAACATTATTGTAAGCAAATGCCGTACCCTGAAAATAGTTGTCTTTTACAAAAGCAGACAGTTATTCTAACAAAAGAATAGTGAGCGGAGATAACATCCTCTCCCAGTAAGCCTGTCTGTTGTCTTTGACAAGGTAAGAGACAGCACTTCTTTTTCCAATTGTAGGAAACGTTCTGAAGGTGTTTTACTTAAATTGTCATGGCATGTTTATACAGTCTTTTTTACAGTACGCCCTGTTGCTGAACAAGATTGTTTGGTTCTCCCATCTCCACTAGCTACTTGTTTCTGCCACTTCCATGGGTGGCTTAAGTATGGATGCAACCCAACCTCAAGCCTAAGCAAAAGCTGAAAACTAACCTGGCCAGGAGCTGAAAAATGGGTAGCTCCTGCTAGAGCAGCTCCATCAGTGTCTTCTCACCACCTCTTGCATGCCAGTACCAGACCAAAGCAGAGACTTTCCTTTCAGAGCAAGGGACTACTGCACTTAGAGGCAACAGAGATTCTCTCTAGTGATGAACTAGGTATCAACTGATCCACCCAGACGTTAGGCAAAGTATAACATTTACCACAGATCTTTCTTCGAACTGAATGGCAGGACAGCCTGTGGAGATGGGCAAGCTGCTTGCTGTCAGATTCACTGGATGAAACTGAAACTGTGACCTTGTGGGACAGTAGAGGAGAAAGAGGGTGTCCCAGGTGAGGTATTAGGCATGCTGTGATCTTCCTCATGTGTCTGTTAGGCAGCTGACAGGAGCCTTGCCTGTGACGCCAATTGCTGAATAGCTGGGGAGAGGAAAGGGAAGAGAAGGAGGGGCCACATTTGATGTTTTGCGACACACAATTTTGAGGCAAGCATCTCTGCAGTGATGCTTTTTGTCTTGTTCTGCCAACTCCTTTACTGAAGTTGAACTACATTTATTGTCTTTGGCATTAATCTAATACCTCTAACGTTCTTGGGCAAGGTAAATATCTGACAACCCCTGGGTAGTTAATTCATCCCCATGTTTTAAAGATTTGCAGTATCCTTGTAAAATATTGTCATACAAGTAGTGGGTGGTAGAGTGCATGCTGTTACAGTAAGGAAAGTAGAATCTTTTAAGTATATTCCCTAAGCAGATGCACATTACAGTGTACAACTATGTTTTCTGGAAGTGGTTGGAATTGCACTAGAGTCTCAATTTTCTGTTCACCGGTCCTGGAAAAGGCATAAGTGTCTAAGAGACAGAAATTAGTACAAATTGATTTCTTAAGTGCAAATTGTATTAAAATTGTTGTCTGTCAGTGTGTGAGTGACCTTGAAAAATTAGATTACCAAAGATTTTGTTCACGACAAGTTTGCTTTCATTATGGGTGAAATATGCAAAATAATATCTAAATAAAGACTAAGTTAAGCTGTTAAATGCTGCTTCCGGGAGTAATCAGACATATTCTGGCTTGTGCTTTGATTTGAAGGCTGTCTGTCAGCCTTCATCTTTATTCGTGGTAAATAAAACCTCTTCCCTGAAGGGATCAAGGCATGAGCACTTAAGAACCATAATATTATGCCTACCACAATCAGTGATTTTGTAGGGATCTTGTTAAAGTTCAAGTTCTTTCCCTGTAATAGAGCAGAAATACCAGTATATGCTGGAAATAAATCAGTCACTGTTAAAGGGGATCAAGAAAGCTTAAAATACTGGGAGGCTGCACAAGGCAGGTGTCAGCACCCTTTGGGAGAGAAGGAGCTAAAGATAAAATGATAAATACCAAAGATTATAGTTGAATCTCTCCCGCAGCCCTTCCTCCAGCCAGCAATTGTTAGTCCTGTGCTAGTTTGAAAACCAGGGAGGTGGCAGCCCGGGGGAGCACAGAGAATTCACTTGAGGACTGGACAGCAAAGCAAGACTAAACTGAGGGACCAGAGTGAGGAGAGGCGCATGTATTGAGTAAACTCTTGTGCATTGTACAAATAGATATTGGAGGTATTTACTCTGCACAACCCTTTCTGCGTTCATTGTCAACGGGACTGTCAGATTGTGAATATGCTGAAGAAACCAAACTTCTGTGAACAACATCATCTCAGCAGATGACCTTCCACAGTGATGAACATTGGGCACTGGTCTGAAGGCGGCAGGTAAAGTGCTGCCCGCAATCACAAGCGACAGACTGCACACCAAATTTTGATGAGCAGGGACTGAGCAAGGACTGAAGTGGTTAGTGCTGTAGCAACCCAGAAAGGTTTGATGGAAGTTAAAGCGGATCTGACTGAAAAGCTCCATGCTCATTCAGGAAGAGGCAGCTTTTCATAACGTGATTAAGTATTTACATGAAGATCTAATAGATGATGACATGGAGAGGCTTAACAAAGTCAATTGTAACAGCAATAAGAAGCCCTGGTAGGAACAGGAAGAATATAATGTATTTTGGGAAAAGAAACTACCATATGCAAGTGGCTGAGCATCAGGCTATGTGGGATTAACTGATCTCAGAGATCTTTTAGGAACAAAAGGGCCTGGCCATGATTGATAATAAGCTCTGACTGAAACATGCTGCCTAATGGCAAAACATTGATTGACTCTCATTTAGTATTATTTCTGGACTGCGGCATATCTGACATGGCCCAGATTTTGGATTTTGGTGTCTCTTCTTGCTGGTTTATTTCTGTGTGTATGGCCACTATAGCACAATGCTTTTGTAGGGTAGGAGTGAAAGCACCATACAACAGGTTTCTTAACCATATATCAAGATCATACATCACTTGACAGAGTGTTGCTTTCACGTTCACACGAATGTAATTCCTCTTTGTTGAGAATGCAGTAAGACAGTGTAACTGCCATAAGGACCAACAGATGATGTAAAGTATTTGGTGAAAATTTAGATTGCTCAAATACTTAAGAATTGTTGTATTAACAGTTTTCATGGAATAATGTAATGTTCTAAAAAGTAGATGTCAGATTTTGGTTATCTAGTGATCTGTTGCTGCGCTACAGTGTTACATTGTTAAAGGCATCCCTATCTTTTTCTCTGCTTAGTTATCCCATCCTCTGTTGTTGCTGCACAAATCAGGAGTTTTGCAATACAGATTTACCCTGTGCCAAACAGTGATCCATGAGCAGAGACAGGGTAGAAATTATTGGGTTTATTCCATAGACCATCCTGGTTTAGAGTTGGGACTATGAAGACTGTGCTTCTTTCCAACAGACCATTCAGCTCTAAAAGTTCCTATTTTCTGAAACCTTGCGTATGAAAATGTGTATGTATACTTATTACACGTAATTTTCCTCTTGCTTTTGCTTGGGTGTCATTTCTTTGTCCTGTTTTAGTTCCCTCTGAATTTTGAGCTGAGGTCTCAGGGGATGAGCAGGCTGGAGATCACCATGGCAACCCTCCGAAAAATGCACACTGCAGGCGCCAGGCTTCGCTGGCGTTATCCCTGCGAGAGCTCTGATCGTCTGTGGACTTGTGGACTTATTCAGGAGCTGTGAGAGGGACGGAATCAGTGGCTGAGAGCTGTGGGTACCTTGCCTATTAACAACATTTTCTATGTAAATTGAGGAACTCTGGATATTATTCACCGATGTACAGCACCAGTATCCAGCTTTCTCATAGCTTACTGCTGAGATTTTCCTTAGCAGACTTTAAATCTTCATTTTTTGTCCACATAATTCTAATATTAGCTTCTTACATCTTAGCTCTCTTCATTTTCGCTCAAGACTACTGTGGGAGCTATTGCAAAGGCAAAGATTGTTATCCTGGTAAAAGCTTAAAGGTGGTTGATGATAAAACATGTCATAAAGATTATGATGCAGAGTTTAAAAGAGGTGAGTGCTCGTATCTCTGCTGTTCCCAAATCCTTTTTCAGGAGAAAAAAAAAACAAACATTAAAGCAAGAGTTACTTTATAGATGAGCACGTCACGACAACGGTGGGGAAAGAATGGGGTCTCTCAGCAGTAGGAAATAACAGAAACTGGATAAAAGTGTATTGCCTTGTGAGTCAAGAATTAGGGGCTATAGGTTGTGTCCTCAAAGGGAAGTGTGACATTGGATTTTTGTTTTATATTACTGAAATAATAAGTGCAGCATATCCCAGTACATGGGGGGGTTTCTTTTTTTTTTCCCTTTTTTTTTTTTTTTTTTTTTTTAAGTACTATCTCAGCCCACCAGCTGCAAGGCTGGACCACCAGAAGGATGTGGGCTTGTAATGCGCAGAGCAGTGATTAATTCAAGTGTGATGAGCAGGCTGAATAAGGTGCCTCCACTTCCAGTTATTACATGAGTAGCACTAGGCCCATGAGAGCACAATTCATGATGAACAAGCAGGATGCAGAGCAGGAATGCCCAAAATAGTTGCCAAGGAATGCTTTGGAGAAAAATGTATTTGAAGCCTTCCTTTTTAGGGGTTTTCCTACTCCCATTTGCAGATGCTGTAGAGGTCAATACCCATGTTAAACTGAGGGGAGCTCAGATTCCCACTCTGAAAATGCACATTTTGCATTCATTCACTGCATAAACTGCACAAGCCAGGAGCCCAGATCACCCACGCAACTCAGTGCCCTAAGAAGTCAGGTTTCCCTCAATCTGTTCCTATAAACGTAGAAATGTTTCTTGTACAGCACTGGATCAAGGAGTCCCCCTTCAGGCAAAGGCATCTGGTAGCAAAGCATCAGAGAGATGGGTGCAGATGCCACTCAACAGCCTGAATTGGGATTTCCCAATTCCTAAAAAAAGTATTCTCACAACAGATCTACTGCACAAATGCCACAGCGTTATCCGCATGCTCCCATCCTCCGCTTCCTCCAGCCAAGGGTGTGCGTTTCTTCTTGAATGTAGGTGGCTCTGGCATCTGAGTGCAGAGATCCCTACCGCTGTGTTTAAGTGCTTGAAATCCAAATCCTGGATTTAGCTTCTACTGGAGATAAGTATAACAATGTTTAGTCTGAGGTTCCCAGACACAACTGAGCATGAGAAAAAGAGCAGAGCCACTGAGTGCTGACAAGGTGAACTTCAACTTCTGTAGAATCCAGAATTTTGGGGAATTTGGAGGACAAAAATAGAAAACTAATGGTATACATGAGCAGAAGTTACAAGAATGGCACTCTGGTATGACAAATAAACGTTAGGAATGCTGCTTTCATTTTTCGTTATTATATATAGGGCTAAGAATGGTTCATGTCAACATGTAACTGTTAACATGGAATCAGCTGGCCAATTTCCTTCTAAGACCAATTAATTAAACAAACTCACACATGCCTCTTTGAAAGAAACAGTAAAATTAACAGTGAAGCCACATATTTTTACCCATTTATAGAGTAGAACTACAGCAGATCAGGAGGTGTTGGAACATTCCCATAAATGCTGGCCAAAGAGTCCAGCACTCTTTATGAGACTCACTGAAGAGAAACAAAGTTCATGGGTTATTTTCATTTCCTGTTTGTCTATTTAAAGTTCATATTTTAAAAACAGGACTGAAAAAGCATATTCCTGCATTTTGAAAGAATCTCATTCCCAAGATTTCATCAAGACCTTTAAAATCTTAATGTTAAAAAAAGTACTTATTGGTGGTGATGTGGTTCTAGGAAACTCCTGAACTCCAAATGCAGTTGACAGGGATGCCATAAGTCAAAAAAAGTTGTACCTGAGCCCTATTTTTTAACTGTAACTCCAAGAGAAAAATGTGGAGGTTATGTGGGTCACCACTCTGCCAGAATGCATAATGTAAACAGGATAAAGTGACTGGGAGCTCATGGAATCTCAGCATGAACAAAGTTTAAGAAGTGCTGACTTCCTACTACAACTTCTAGCATCAGCATTAATCGAATCCAGTGTATTTATCTTCCTTTGCCATTCTCACTAAAATTAGATTGTTTACATTTTTGAGCAAGCTAATGGCACAGTTATTTACTGCTCACCTCTACTAGGCAGAAAAAAACTAGTAGACAAGCTACCTGCTCCTTTCACCTCCAAACCACAATTACTAGAATAATGGTGAGACTATTGATGCTTTATAGAAAAGTTTCTCCTAGATGAGAAAGTGAGAGGTTTAGCTCAAAAAGGCTTCAGATTCCTCTCCTGTGCTGAGATGTATAACTCTCTTGAGGTATGCAATAGTCAGTGCTGCCAATTCCTGAGGGTTCTGCAGAGAAAGGAGGGCAAAAAGATCTTCAGAAGCTTTCCCAGAAAACCCGTTTTTGGTGCTGACCAGGATTAATACCCAGTATTGTTTGTTACAAGTCCATTTGTTCCTAAAAATGTAAATGTCTTATCCTTGAGGCTCTTGCACTAACTCATTATTTGAATGTGTCTTGACTTTGATGTGGAAAAGCAATTTTTGCCCTGTATAAAACGTTATTGGGGAAAATATATTTCGCTGTTCATATAGTGAAAGAATTCTTCAATTCAACCCCGTTTCCCTACCTCAGCCCTGTTGTTTCTAATGATGCTTTCACCTAGCAAATCCAGGTCTTGAAGAGAATAATGCAGTAGGTAACACTTTTAATCAGTATAGGAAATATGAAACAGCAGGGAATGAATTTCCAACTGTGCAAACAAGAAAAAAAAGGAAAAATGTGAAAGCTGTTTTTTTCATTTCTTTCTCCTTAGATTGGTCTTACCCATGGGGCTTTTATGGTTCCACAGTTGCATACTTATCAATAATTGTTTCCTAATTCTGCTCTGTTTCTGCGCTGAAGTAGTATAAAATGTTGAGCTCCACGCAGCCAGTCAATTTTCAAGATCCCATGTGGACAACAGAAACCAATGTGCTGTTAGTAATCTGTTAAAAGGATAATTTTCCTCTTGTATCAGTGTTTAATTGGATGGAATCTCAAATGTTAATAGTACCTACACAGCTTAAATACCATTCTTGTCTAGATGTGACAATGGACGGGGAAGGGCTGCTCGTTTGAATGGGAAGTTTCTCTCTAATTAGTCCAAACCCTACCTGCCTGGGGAAAAAAAAGTAGTTTGCTGAAATCATTTCAAGAGTCAGAACTGGATACTTGCTCATGGCAGCTGTTCATTTATACTGGGGTGTTATTAAATAACATGTAAACTGAACGTGTGTTGGGGGAAGGCTCGTGCCAAGGGGTGTTTGAGCAGGAACAAGGGACGTGGCGGTTGCTTGTCAGTCACGAGCAAGCTGGGTGAGACCGCACACCTCTGCATCGGGCTGTGTCTGTGTTCTGAACCCCACTGGGACACCTGGATCTTATCGCAATATAAAAATAGTGGTTGTCCGAACTGCGTAGCCCAAGGCTGGAGTGAAGTGCAGAACAGGCATGACATGCTTGCAGCAGCTTCCAACTTTTCTTTGCCCTTTTTTTTCTTTCGTTCCTAGCATGAGCTACAAAAATTAAAAATCTTACATATTTCTGTTCAGTGTACAAGGAGGAAGTTGTTAGAGAGGGCAGGGAGAGTTAAACCCTGAGAGGCAACTGCGAGACTGGAAGCACAGGGTCAGTGAGTGGTTTTATGAATGACCAGGGATGGGAAAGACAGGTGGAGTGTCAGTGCTGTTGGAAACGAGGAAGCATCATTCAAAATGCAGCTGGAGTCCTGCATCCAGCTCAGGGGTCCCCAGTAAAGAAAGACATGGACCTGTTAGTACAGGTCCAGAGGAGGGCCATGAAGATGGTCAGGGGGCTGGAGCACCTCTCTTATGAAGATGTGCTGAGAGAGTTGGGGTTGTTCAGCCTAGGGAAGAGAAGGCTCCGGGGACACCTTATTGCAGCCTTCCAGTATATAAAGGGGGCTTGTAAGAAAGATGGAGAAAGACTTTTTACCAAGGCCTGTAGTGACAGGATGAGGGGCAATGATTTTAAAGTGAAAGAGGTTTTGATTGTCTGTAAGGAAGAAATTCTTTACTGTGAGCGTGGTGAGGCACTGGAACAGGTTGCCCAGAGAAGTTGTGGATACCTCATCCCTGGAAGTGTCCTAGGTCAGGTTGGATGGGGCTTTGGGCAACCTGATGTAGTGAAATATATCCCTGCCCATGGCAAGAGGGCTGGACTAGATGATCTCCAAAGTTCCCTTCCAACCCAAACCATTCTATGATTTTATAAAGCTGATTATGTAATGATTCTGAAGTCCTGTCCAACTGAAGAAAATTAGGAGAGGTTTTCATCTCCAGCACTATGAATATGAAAGTTTCAATGCCATTAGACAGGCAAAGAAAAGGCTTTTGAAGAGTGACTTACCAGAGTAGGCTAAACTAATACTCAGACTTCCTTCAGATGTGCCAGGAACAAAAAGCTCAGTGTAGGGCCAACTGGTGGCTGGGATTGGGAAGGGCTCTCAGAGAGGATGAGGCCCTTACAAATATTTCATTCATTCTTGCTACATCCTGTTCCCTCTGGAAGAGGTCACGGATTTTTCACAGTGAAGTCCTTTTGGTGGGTGGGTGGGTTGCGGTTGTGCTGGCACAGGCTGTTGAGAACCTGTCTCAGTGGGAAATGACCATGTGATAGATCTCGTTTATACAGAAAACAGATAAGTTTAAATACACGAAAAGGAAATGTCTTTGAGTATCCAGCTCCACGTAGAAGAGCTAAGACCTTTTTCTTCCCTCTGCTGTCACTGGGCTCTGGCATCAAGGCTTTACCATGCATAAATGTAGTTTTTCTAGTAATTGTCATGGACCCATTAGGAAGTGACTTATTTCTAAGTTAGCTTTCACTATTATTCACTGTCTTCTTTCCTCCTACTCTCTCTTCCATTAAAAAAAGCCCCTGGCAAATAAGTCAGGGATAGTGAAAAACAATTGAAATCCTTCCATAAGAAAAGGGATTTGGCAATTCCCCAGGATTGAAGGAAAAAAGATGATGTGAAAGTAGCAGAACAGTCCTGATTCCTTATTTACCTATTCTTGGTTCAAATAAATAGGGTCCAATTAAGATATAGGTGATTAGGGCTAAAAAGGAGTGGGTTAGAAAGCCATTTATTTCCAAACATCTTTTTGAATGAAGCAGTCTTGCCCAAGACCTCACGACTGTTGCCTACTGTGGTATGAAGGGAATGCCATACGCTTGGATATTTCATCATTGGATGCAGTACAGTACAAAGCTCTTGAAAGCTTCCAGTCATTAAACTTTGCTAAACAACATAAAGCTTTTTTCAAAGAGTGGTACTCCTGCTTCAGTGAGCTGGCCACCATCCAGCCCTAATTACCTTCTGCCTATCTAAATTGCTCTGTTTATTTAATTAAACAAGGTCATATGTCAAAAGATGTTGTTGGGTAGGGTTGGTGATGCTAAGACAATAGGTACTGTGTCACCCAACTCATTCAGGGCTGGGTGAAGCAATTTCTATGTGCAAATCACTCCAAAGCTTGCAAAGGACTTCATAAATCAAATAGCAGTTCCAGTTAAGTTTAAACAAAGTGTTATTAATAAAAGTGCTGATCCCTGTCAAGCTAACTGGACCACTGTGGGAGTTGTATATGAATATTGTTATAGTACTCCAGAATGTATAAAAGAGAGAGGCCTGGCTTGTACGAGAAATGAAGAAGTTTCTCTGTATGCATCTACCACAGGTTTATGGCCATCCCGTACTGATGCAGTGCTGGAGGGGATAAGGATCATTGATTCTTCTAGGCAAAGGTGTTTGTCTCTTCCAAGTAGATTTTTTGTTTCCTGTCACACTGCTCTTTAAATGCTAATACAAACCTTAATAAAACGTTATGGTTGTGTCATCAGTAAGATACCTGGTGCACTTCCTGGAGCTCTGTATCCATGCTTGCTGCATGGGAGGGACCAGGGAATGTGGCAGTTGGATTGAAATCCCTGGTGTTTCAGGTGCCTGGTACAGTGAATCAGCCGTCCAACACAAAGTACAGCAAACTGCTTTGTCAGCAGTTCTTAAACTTATTCTCAGGATTTGACCTAGACTGGAAGGATATGAAAAAGACATTACAAGTTGAGGAACTTTTTCAAATAAGCAAACAATTGTCCTGCTGAGCAGAGCTATTTTTGAGGAGGGGAGATGTTTGTTTAATCACCTAATGGAGCTGGTGCATTTTTTCCAGATGTACTCAGATCGAGCAGTGGCCTCTGAAATCAGCGGTGTAGTTGTCTTGAATCTTTTTTTCTTTTGTCTATGAAGGTAGGGATCCAGCCCTGTCCCCTAGCTCTTCCTCTGGCAGTGAGCGTGCTTTACGTGCTGGTGAGACCAAGTAAGGTGGCCTTGCTCTGCTCTTTGAATTATAACCTCCTCGGTTTGAACGTTTGCAGTGCTTTGATACTAAACCACTGCCTCTCTTGCGGAAGGCACTGTGCAGTGGCAGTAGAGACAGTTTAAATCCATTATCAGAGAGTGAGAGAGACTTCATTAATGTCTGGAGTATTTTAATCCCACCAGTGTTGCTATCTTTAGCATCAGGGATCAATTATTTCAATGAAATAACAAATGCACCCAACATGGGCAATTCTTATCCCCATTCTGCTTAGTAGGAGGTTCCCTGTAGCTGTGTCTTCTGGGTGGTTATACTGGGTGGTTGTAAAGTTGGAGAGGAGGTGTCCCAGAGACTGGCCAGTTTCTCAAGAGAATGAAAAAGTAAATGAGTTCTTCTCACCATATCCTTGTTTCATTCTTTTCTGCAAATCTTTTTGCACTCTTAACACTTTTACTTAGGAAAGGCTTGTCTGAATTCCCAAGTTGGTTTAATGTGACTGAATTATTATATCAATTTAGCTGAATACTCTTCTTTGACATAAACCTAACTATGTCTGAATAAATATTTATGCTCAGCCTAAACAAATTTAAATGTTAAGTATTGAATTAAAAATATTTAAGTGCCTTATATCAAAACCTTATTTAAAAAACAAATGAGACAAGTATAGGTAAAGTTGAAACCTAAACAAGCATGCTCATCTGTGTACTTTTACAGCTTGCTAGATATCACATTATAGGAAAAGCAGAGCTATGAAAGCTGGGGCTAAAAATGTGTTGTCTTTTTTTTTACTACAGGCAGTTTAGTGATTTCACTAAAATCAGTGGGTGAGACTGTACGAAAATTTCTTGGCATTTTGGTGACGGAGATGCTTTCAAACATCAAGTTAGCAAGGAGAGTAGGGTGGCTGGGCATGTACTGGGCAACACGGACTGATTTGCATGATAGTTTCCCTACTGCACCACCATAGTTCTTTCTAAATGCACAAAAGTAGTGCTCTTGCTTGCCATTGTTTAATGACCCTGTATGGTTAGACCTGAGGCCAAGAGGCCCTTGTTAGAAACCCTTCTTTTGCCTGCATGGGAATCCTGTCCCCCGTGTCACTGTGAAGCAAATGTGGTGGCAATGGAGACTGGAACAAGCAGCAGAGTCCTGGCTCCATCCTCTGCGTGAGGCTGCAGAGCTGGAGACACAGTGGGGGACTTCAGGCCTTGCCTTAGTCGCTGTGAGAAGGGACCAGCCAAAGGGCAGTGGCTGTCCTTTATAGACACTCCAATTTGAAAACTATGTGGAGAGACACATTTCTGTCTGAAATACATGTGAATTCTCTGCCTGAAATACATGTGAATTCTCTGCCTGACAATGTTTACCCAAAACTTAAGGAAAGTTTAATTCTGTGGCTAATTTTAGCAATGTACTGGAGCTGTCTGGGTGCTTGTTTTGGCTTTTTGACTCTTGCCATGAGGAGAATTCTCATTTTATGTAATGTTTTTCACATCCTTCGCAAAGGAATAAAACCACTGTACCCCAGTCTTGCAGCCTGGATTCTGAAGCATTGAGGCTTCAACTTGCTCAGCTTCATGGTGGAGTAACCTTCTTGCTCGAGCCCCTTGTCCGGCATGGTTCCATCTTTTGACATCAATGCCGTTTTTCTTTGAATCAATATTAGGAGTTCACTTGCCAATCACTGCGTCAAGTGGCAGTGTACTCAGCCTGAATGAACTCCGGCTTTTAAAGGATGCTGATCCAGAAGTAGTCCAGAGACAGAGCCTTGGTGAGTTGCTGTTACTTCAATTCTCAGAGCAAGCAAATACAGATTTCAGAGATACTCAAAGAATGATCTTCATCATCTCAGACATCCTCACATTTCAGTACTTTAGTAACTGATTTCTGAATATCTCTGTAATGTCAGTTACAATTCATGCCTGCTATTCTCCCATCAAACAAACAGAGAATAGTAAGTTTGAGTTTCCTATTGGCTTATCTTTATGTCATCCAAGTCCTATAGAAAGATAGTGAGAGAAATCTGTGCTCAGATACACATGTGCAACTCCTGCTGTCTTCTGTGGGAAATGGTGCATAGTTATTTGATGGTCGATTGTATTAACAAAATCATTTGCAAAGCTTCATAGGATATGCAAGTCATTTATGTCTTGGAGTGAAGCCTTCTCTGATGTGACTGCACAGGCTCTGTACACGTGTAGCAAAACCTGTTGGAAATTTGTCTTTTGTTGAGGACTCAGTCATACTGCAATTTCCACGTGTGGAAATAGGATTTCTGGCTTCTGGGACTGGTTTCCAGCTTTGTTTTGGAAGGGGAAACTCTTGCATTGGGGAGTTTCCAATGCTTCAAAGCCTTTCTGTGCCCAGTAGCTTCCAGCCTTGCATGTTCAACAAACCTCCATGGTTATATTACTGTCATGAGCTTGGTGGTAGGCATATTTAAAGCTTGGATGATATGATGTTTCTTCTGATGGCAGTTATAAATGCACAAAATATTAGCATCTGAATGTCTTTAGAAATTCACATTGAAGAGACCAGGCCAAGGGGTAGGAATTCTTAGTCTTTGTGCTAGTGCTCTGTCATGGCTACAGATTGCTGCTACATCACATCCAGGGCATGCAGCGTGAAGGGGCAAATATCTCTCTACTATGATGTGACTGATGGTACTTTGCAAGCATCATGCATTTCCACTAATTGGATGCTATTACTACCTGATGTGTAGGTCATTGCTCCTAATTTATTAAGGGCCAAGAAGGTACTTTGTACTTTACAAGACACAGACGAAGACAGATGTCTGCTTGGGAAATTACAATGTGCCAGTTTGAGGGTTTTATATAAAATCAGATCAACTATACACATTTGATATCTAGACAGATCCTAATAAACCTGATGAAAATTAGAGAAATTAGATCACCTTAAAGCTAATGAATTGTGATAGAAATGTTCAAAGTTGTCTGCAAAAATGCTTTCAGGCAGCAGGATTAGCATGAAGCATATTTTTACAAGGATTAGGGAGATTATTTTACGGGGTAAACTAGCTCATAACATTGTTCCTTTTTACTTGAGTCTATAGAAGGACTTCTGTCATGAGATACGCAGCCTGAACAAAAACTCGCAGTCTTCAGCTATTGCAAAAACAGTTTGTTCTTTCCTTATGCACCATATGTAAAATCAGAAGTGCTCCTGAAGCAACTGAGCTATGCATTCTGTTTACTGGGAAATAAGACTGTCCAAGTAAATGGTTCAGAGTGTATATATATTAAACACTGTAATTCTGACTGTCCTTCAGTTGTTTGCAGGGGAATGCAGGTTCTGTTTTCAATGACATCATGCTTTGAGGCATATTTCCTGTTACCAGTACACATCAGCACTATAAACTCTATGTCTTAATGTAGGCCTATAAATTTTCAGCTTATTTGCTTTCAAACAGTTGAAGAAAAGTGTTTATGCATGGTGATCATGTTTGAAGACTTTCCTAGATATATATTCTCTGTTAGAAAGTGTGCAGGCTGTGTTTGAATTTAAGAGTTTATCTACTGTACAAAATTTCTAAATACATTGAGCAGCCACTGTAAATTCAAATTTGAAACATATATATGCCAAAGTACCCCACATACAAAGCAAACATTGTAAAATATACTTGGATTAGACCTTTTAACCACATCAGTGGGTGCCATAAAAGAAACATTTTGCCTAAGAGCTCACAAGATGCATGACGAAAGCTGCCCAACAGAAGTCTTTGGAGGCTGCCTGAATAATTAGGGTTGTGGGATGAAACTGGTCATGCAAGGAGGAGGATTTACACTGCCCTCTATTCGCCTTGTATAATGTAGCTGGCCCTTATTGGCCCTACTTACTCCTGTGTCCAAATGCGCTTGCCAGTGAGAAGAAAAATGTTCCCACCAGCTGCCAAGCAGCTTTCCACTGGCCTCTCCATCCTGCTATAAACACACAGAAGACTCTCATCTTGTTGCAACCAGAATTCAACCCTGCCCTGCAGCAGCAGAGGCTACAACCCTGGGGATCAGGTGGCCTTGGTCTTGTCACCAGGACCATACCTGGCATTTTGTGTCAGGTCTGTGGGAAGCCAGTAGTTTCGGTCGAGAGCTCTTTTTCATTTGTTAGCATTCACTGTTTCATGGGGCATATTTTTGCATATATTCAAACATCAAAATGAAATCGGGTCAGGAAATGGGGTCGCCATAGGCAGGACTGTATGTGAGGCAAATGCTGTGCCCAACTTGTCCTGTGGCTCCTCTGGGAAGAAAGTAGTAAGAGTTTGCATGGCTTTACTTGTGGGTTTGCATCTTTCATCATGTGTTTTTTCATAGGGATGCCTTGGCAGCACTTATTTAAGCAGAGGATTAAAGATGCACAGTGCTGCCAGAAGCATGAAAAATGCTGCTCCTTTATTTGAGCGTGGTTAGCCCAGCTCATCAGTCAAGGATAGAGAGGGTTTAGAGTTACCAACTCTTAGGAAGAGTCAACTCTGAGTGTTAGGATACTGAAACCAGATGCTTTATTTACAGCTCAAACAGTGCTTTCCCCTGTCCCATCCTCTCCCCAACTTTTTTTTCTTTAAAGATACATTTCTGAGTCGTGCGGTTGTTTTAGGTTAAAATACTATTTGTGAATGGTTTGATTGCAAAATCAGCAGGCAGATAAAGAAATCCCCCAAGCCATGGGTTGTTATTGGTGGGAGTGGAAGGGCTGGTCTGCTTGTCTGTTGCTATTTACTTCCATGCGTCTCAAATTGCATCTTCTGATCTTTAGGAGCATGACTTGTGGTTCTTGAAAGCCTTTGAGTAGACAGGAGAAAATTGTAAATCTGGGACCAGTAATTACAGGGACAAATTCTGGGACTTAGGCCTATGGGGTTTTTCAGGGCAGAGAGGAAAAGACCATACTTATATGTGCACTTACTGGACAGCAGCATTTCCAAGTAAAAATTGCACCCTGCATAGGGGGATCCTGTTCTATACTTATACTTAAAGGGGGCTTGTAAGAAAGTTGGAGAGAAGCTTTTTACCAGGGCCTGTAGTGACAGGACAAGGGACAACGGTTTTAAACTGGAAGAGGATAAATTTAGATCGGACATAAGAAAGAAATTCTTCACCATGAGAGTGGTGAGGCACTGGAACAGGTTGCCCAGAGAGGCTGTGGATGCCCCATCCCTGGAAGCGTTCAAGGCCAGGTTGGATGGGGCTTTGGGCAACCTGGTCTAGTGGAGGGTGTCCCTGCCCATGGCAGGGGGGTTGGACTGGATGATCTTTAAGGTCCCTTCCAACACAAACCATTCTATGGTTCTCTGCAATTTTACTCATCACCTAAATCCTATTAGAACCCTCAACATAGGTCATAAACAGGTCCTGGCCAGGTTGGCAGGTTCAGCTGGAGTTGGGCCTGAGCCGCCCTGTGCAATTTGGTTGAGTTTATTCATATCTATTTCACACGTGTTAGAGCTGCTCTGCAGAGATTGTAGTGGTGTGTTCAGTGTGGCTGAGGACTTGTAATTTTAAAGCAAGGACCTCTGTTTTGGAGGGGTTAGACAGAGACCAGTGTGAAATGGCTGGTAATATATTTTCATCATGCATTGTATCGTGCTCCTCTTTTGAAATGAAGTGTTCCTGGAGATGAAATTGTGTTGGACAGTTCTGAAGCTAGGAAAACACATTTTATGACTGTGTTATGCATCCATAAAAAGGGGATTTTATAATGCTTTTGCCGACAGGCCCTTAAACAGACAGGCACAGGTAGGCGCTGCTGTCAGGTCTGTGCAAATTACTGGTTAACTGGCTATATAAATTTGGAGTGAAATATAATGAATAGAAACATAGAAGAAGTGCATGCAGTGTCTGTCCGAGCAGATTGGATCAGTGCAAGCCAGCACTGCTCTGCTAGAGCCAGGGACACTCCATTCATTTAGATAAGCCTCATGTGTTAGTTAAAAAAAAAAAAAAACAACAACAAACAAACAAAAAACCCTAACAACAACAAAACCAAACAGTAGAAGGTAAACACAGGTCAAAATACTGCAGATTTGTTTTGTCTTTTCTCACCTGCGGCAGCCAAAAGCCACGATGGATAAATGAATAAGCGCAATCAAATTTGACTTGGTAACACACAGCCTATTCTATATTTGTTTGCATCTCTGATGCTTAACCTTTTATACTGTGTATGGTATTTATTTTCACACATTCAATTTCTGGCAAGCCCTCTTTCTTGTGAATTCTATTTCACTCATCTCCCCACTACCTTAAAAACCTCTCCAAATATTTACCACGTGCCCTTTCTTGCTACGCTTCTCTTCTGCTTCTCCAAGCTCTTTCTGCTCTGTCGTCATGTGTCTCCCCACCTTCGCCCGACTCCCTTCTCAGCTGCAGGAGTTACCTATCTCTGAGCAGAAGCAGCCCCCCCAGTTTGTTGTTTCTGCTGTGCTGCTTCACCTTCACCATGTACCGCTACATCTTCTTGTATCCCTGCGAGAGGACACCAGTTCATCCAGTACCGTCTCTTCTGTGTCTGCGTTCCCTCCTCCTCCTCAAGTTGCAGTGAACATTGAGTAGGTAAAATCAGCTCTTCTAACGTAGTTAAGTCTTGCTCTATTTTTCTTTTCTCTGAAAAAGCAGGAGGAAACAAAAGAGGAGGAAAAAGCATTCAGGAAACAAAAGAAGTGTTTCCAGATAAGGTTTGAAAAGAGATAGGAAGTCAATGAGGCAGTGAGTATGTCTGAGCTCCCCATTGAGGTCTGAAAATCACCTGAGGTTCTTGTTATTTTTTTCACTCCCCCTTTTTTTTTCTTCTACCTCCTGCTTTGTCATCAGAGACTTTCCACAAGAGTATTCAAGCTGTAGTAGCAGCAGTCATAGGAGAGGAAGACTTGGAGGCTGTGCCTGAGAAGAAAAGAAAAGAAAGGAAGGTGGAGGGAGGAGGAGCAGCTGTAAGAAGATGTGAAAAGAAGTGTAAGGGAGAAAAAATAAAAGGGCTTTTTAAAAACTGTCATGAACATTAATTTGAAGGGCAGAGAGAAAAAAAAAACACACCACACTTGAATCTCAGAGCAATCAAAATGAGCAACACTACCATGGACGTACAAATGGTCCAAATGAAAGTTTAAAGAATTTCAAGATGAACCAGACAAACCCGGCAATTTATCTCCAGCAGCAGAAGCCAGGAAAATTCTCTATTCCTCAGCTATGTGTTTCTTGGCTTCTGACATTCAATAAACTTTCCGTTTCAAGAATTTTCCCCATCCTCCTCTGCCTCTCTCTCTTTGTGGCTTGCATTATCAGCTGCCTAAGTACAATATATATTGTAGTACTTCATTTAGTGTGGTTGACAGCTTCCCATTTTCATAGAGCTTCTGTCCCACCTCTCAGAAGTTCAGGATAAATCGCTGGCACAGCCAGATAACTATATTAAAATGAAGAATGCGGGAATCTGTTAAACCTAAATGGGAAAACAAAATCAGGAGAAACGGAAGAATAAGAAGTATGATGAGACAGGGAATCATGCGGCAAACATCGTCAAGCCAGGGGTTGAATGAGGGAGAAGGAATTTTGTTGCCCAGGGTTTTATGAATTATTCGCCTTATTTATGTTTCATTGATTTATGGGTTAAAATTGATTTACCCCATTGATTTATGGGATAAATTTCATATGGCCTTATCATTGTTGCTTGTACATGATTCTTTTATTAAGTAAGTCCCCTAACAGTGTAATGTAACAGGAAGAAAAAAAATTATGGCTCTGCCTCATGCCAAAATGCTGCTTAGCTTCAAAAGTCTCTTTGCCATCCTGTGCAGCCATATCGCAACAAGGAAATTCCTGGCTGTTTCCAGCTCTCCTCTTGCTGCATTTAAGTCGGCCAGAGCTATGTGCAGGTTCGAGATGCCGCCAAAGTGGGCTGGCGCTTCTGTAAAAGGCTACGGCTGCGTTGGACATCCGGAGTGTGCTTTGGTGCTTCTGTTTTGAGGAGAAGGGAAAGGCAAGATGGATCGCCTGCCTGTGACCTCTCGAGTCTCGTTTGTGCAATTTGTAGGGAAAGTAAAGCTTCACACATGCTGGAAATGTCGTCAATTTGATTTGATTATTTTTTGTGCCTGTGATTAATGGTTAATTATGAGGGAGAACTGGTTCTGGCAAGGAAGGAGCCGGAATAGTTTGTTTGTTTCCACATGGTCATGCTCAGATTCCCCCACACTGGAAAAAAATCCGCCTCCTTTCTTGTTTCTTCCAGGGGAAGTCCGAAACCAGTCCTTGAAGATGACCTTAGCATTGAAAACAAGCAATTCGTTGTTGTAGCGTGGAGCTGGTGACACAGAGTCCTTTTACTATCAGTATAAATGCATTTTTTTCCTTGTGCCGTAATACCCTTATTAGTGCAGGGAAAGCCAGCGAATTAAAGCTACCCTAACTCCCTGGGCTCTCCTTCCCATGCTCCAGGCTCGCTCTCATTTTCTGCTGGTCCCTCAGCTAAAAGAAAACGAAAAAAGTTTTTCTGAGTTGCTGAAGGGGTAAAATAACCCAGAGCTTGCGTGGAGCTGGTGGGTGTGTGCGGGGCAGTCCCTGCAGGCAGCTCAGACACTGCGGCAGGTTCTTACACTTGGGGCCAAATTAAATTTGGCCATTTGCAGGATCAGGGAGCGTAGAAGTGTCTGTAAGCAACTTTGGGAGCGTCTGGAGGGGCCTGTGGTCCTGTGCTGACTGCAGACTGATGCAGCTGGATTTTGGTCCATAGGGCATCACTGGGCCTAGTGATCAATCAGGTTGAAAAGAAGAATAAAAACCTAATTTTTTGTTAGTTAGGAGACCTTGTGGCTTTAACAAAACCACAAAGTGGGTCAAAGAGGGGATTCTGTGGGTTCAGATTCCTGCCGAGTCAGCTGCTTGCTATTAAACATGTCACTCGGCTGCTTTTCTTGCAAATCAACTACATCTTTGTAACACCGAGAAAGCAAGGACTCATTAAAATGGGCACTTCATTTCTACTGAGAGAACACCAAAAAAAAATGGAGGGATGAGTGTAGAAGCCCAAGCTGAAAGGGAGATGTGGTCTAGAAAGGCAGGAATGCAGCCCTCTTATTTGAAGTGATAATATGACTGTTTGTCTTCATAATAAAAATTACAATAATAAAAATTAGGATTTGAAGAGATCTTTCTCGCATAAGCTACCTGTGTCTCAGTGATTTATACTCTGTAATTGCTGGTAGCTAATGCTGTGGAATGAGGTCTTTCCACAGCAGCTATTTTTATTGACTTTTTTTTTAAGCTACTTGGCATTGTGAACTCTTGAAGGTACTTTCACTTCGAGAATTTTTGTTTTGATTCCTAAGAGCAGCAAAAAGTAACCCTTGAACTATGACAGAATCCATGGTATAAAAGATTTTCAAAATCAAAATGCTGCCAGGTCTGGCTGTAATAAGCCAGTGACTTCGTTAAGAGTTCAGCTTTGTGTAGCACAACTCTGCTTCTAAGAGTTCACATAAATCTGCAAAGCAATACTCTTCTTTTTTGTTTACCTGCTGATGTTGCATTTTCCAACTCCCATCACCTGTTGTCAATGCTCTTTTGAGCGACTCCTAGTTGAAAAATTAAGACTCACATTTGTCCCTCTTGCTCTGAATTTGGATCTAGATCTGAATATTAAATACTTGGACGTTCAGGTGTGCACAGATGAAAGGTTTTGATTTAGACTACTAATAGTGTTATTAATTTAGCTGGAAGCTAATGACATAATTTTTGATGTGTACTCTGAATTTACTAGCTATTTGCCTCTCTTAAACTTCTGATTCAACCCTGTGAATTTTACATCAAGTTTGTGAGAGTCCTGGGTGGAGAGATGCTTGGATGCCGGTGGATACAGGACCTACCGGTGGAAAGCAGTTGTGCTCTGCAGCTGTTAATTCAGTTGCAATGCCTGGAGAAACCATTTCCACGTTGGGATGGGAAAATGTTTCTGTGTGGGTTGCTGGCCCATTTGTATGCGGCAATACTGTTTTACTGTAGTTGTAAGAGATACTGGAGCTGGGTGAGATCTTCTGTTTGATCCCCTCCCTCCCTGCTTGGAGACTGGGAGACACAAGGAAGGTGACAGGTTGGATGATCTTTAGTAACATGACTGGTGGTACAGATTCTCAAAACTCATCTTCTGCTGTTGTGGAAAGCTTGATGGGGATGATCTTGTAGGCAAAGCTCAAGTTCTTAAATACTGTTTGTGTGGCCTTGTGTGTGCCACATTGGTTAATCCTTTCAAACTTGTCCCTCTGCCCTTGAGCTCCCAGCTAGACAAGCTGTGGGATGCCTCAGTATCTGCTCGAGTTAATGGGCTCTCACAGGGAGTGAGTTATCTGAGCTCTTTTGGCAAGAGCTGCTGCTGATACCTCAGATCTTCTGAAAGATGAGAGTCTCCAGAGTGATGTAAGGACCTTCTTCCTTGTGCCCCTTTCTTCCCCGTGCCCCTTTCCCAGAGGAACCATCCTGTACACTTCTCTCCCAGCCACTCCTGGACTCCGCTGATGCCACAAGCATGAGCAATAGGTTTACTCCTCTTTGGGCCTGTATAGAAAACCCTGGTGTTTGGTAACCTGAGAAAAATTCTCAAAATAGTTAAGAAAAAACACTGAGAATTTACCTTGTGAAAGCAAGCAAAACTTTTGTCTTCCACATCAGGAGTAGAATCTATATTCTAAGTGTTTGTCCATTTTTTGCCACTTTTCCAGCAGTTTGACCAGATGGGATGGTTTGTCCCGTACGAGTGTGGGACAACACGAGGATGCCCTATATCTTAGCAAATTGTGTTTTGAGGAGCAGTGAAAGAGAAGGAAAATGACTCCTTTTTATGTTTGAGCAGTACAGACTATGATAACATCTAATGAAATGGATATTGGTTTTTCATTCTCCGCAAAGTGACCTCCCACAGCTCACTAACCCACAGGTCCCATCTGCTAACAGCAAACCATCACAAGTAAAGGGATGGACACCTATCACAGTGAACACTGTTCTTGGTGGTTCTACTAAACCAATTTTGGACCTATGCAGTGATCTACAAGAGAGTTCTTCTCTCTCCGAAGCCTTTCCAGCATGTTGCTGTGCTCTTAGGAAACAGGTTTGAATCCTGCAGAGTGCTTTTCCAGGTGATTCCTTCTCTGAACCAGCGAGCGTCATCCTTCATTCGTTTTAGGAAACAGTAATAAAAGTTGTAGCTGGGGAGGAGAGTGCTCACATTTACCTACAGTTCTCACAGAAGTAGAAGCTTTGAAATCCAAACTGAAAATCCAGTTTCTCTTCTGAATTCCTTTGAGCTTAAAAATGAAAGCTGAATTCTTTCTGACTTGTGGAAAACCTATTGGAAGATAAAGGCAAAGTTACTGAAAATGAAGGAGATGAGAAATTTCATTCCTCTTTCCCCAAATATCTGTGCCATTTGGGTGCATTCTTAGTATTTTTACCTTTTTTTATGTTGTAATTTTTGACTCTTTTGACCAACTATCTTTTTCAGGTTCAGGTTCTTTTGGACCTTTTAGGGTCCCTGATAAGGGGAAAGTTTACAGGGAGAACCACAGTTCTCTGTATCATGTACTGTTAAAGTGTATCAGTATCTGCCTGTCTTGGCAGAAATGTTTGTCTCTAGATCCAGAATTTCAAGTAACAAAACTTTGTCTGGGTGAGGTGAGGTAACAAGCTAAATGCAGTGTGTGTATATATATGGTAATTCAGTATGTATTTTTTTATATATATATGGTTAGGGAAGAACGACTCTGCAAAAACACCACAGAAACTAAACTGGTGAGATTATTCTTTTGCCAAGGAGTTTCTTGTCCATCGTTTTTGGGAATAACATTTGATTTAGTTCTCAGTTACTCTGATTTCAGGCAAAATTTGGTGTTCTTTCACTTCAGCTGAAATGAATGTAAGAAACTAAATAACATAAAGCTAAAGTAATATTGAAAGCTAAAGAAAAGTGACTGGGGATGGCTGAAAAGTTGAAGGTTCCTGTAAACAGGTACAGCAGGGATTGTGCAGTGAAGGAGGCCAACACCTGCCATCTTCTTGGCCGCATGTTGCTAGTGCTAATTCTTAAGGGTATTTATAATAATGTGAAGTCAATTTGAAACGCACTTTGTGCTTGTAGATTATAGATGCTCTTTTTTTCTGCATGCTTTTTGAAGAATTGACTGTTAGTAAAGGTTATTGGTCTTGCTTGAGTAGAAAGACATGAAGTTATGGCTACTTAAATTAAAATTGATCCAGCAGTGGGGCAGAGTGCTGGTAGCTGTGTCATTCCAACACAGTGTCACTTTATGGCAGTTCCCCTGTATGAAATGTTCTCCTGGGTGCTTTGCGTTTCCTGCACATAACTTTTAGAGTTTCATATTTCTTGTAAGCGGCAAGACACTTTTTTTTTGGTGGTTTTCTTTTAAAGTGCTTGGTTGCTGCCATCCCCCTTTCCTCATCATCTGTGGAATCTCTGAGAGACTGGGGAGGGGCCGTATGTTATCCACACTTTCTTTTTAATTAACACACACTTTTTTATAATACTTCTTTTTTTTTTTTTTTTCCTGGTTTAGGAGTGTGTGTATTATTACTACCATCCTTCTAGGATACTCATCAAAATCACATTCAGTTGTCTGTATATGAACCAGAAAAGGAGTATGCTTTGAGATGGGGGAAGGGATAGGGAAGGCAATGGTGAAAAAGGGAGGAATCCAAAAAGGAAATTACTTTGCAGTTCAGGTAACCTTGATGGGAGAGTGATGAAGATTATTCTAATGATATCATGGGGTGCAGGGAGGAGGATGGAGATAAGACTTTGAGTGAGGAAAAAAATGATGTTGTCAACTTCTTTTATCCTGAGTCTGCCAAGGGCTTAAAACTAAGTGCAAACTGAGGTCAGAGGGTTTATGTCAGCTCTCAGGACCAGGGCATGACTTTGAGTAAGCCACACAGGTCCATATGTAATTAAAGTATGTGATGAAACCATTGGAAATACATTTTCCATGCTGAACATCTCAGATTCCATGCTCCAGTCTGGGCTTCGTACTCATCTTCTCTTGTGTTTCCGTGACTTGTTCATTTAAACCAGAAGTTTCTCACAGCAGGAAACTGTGCGTTGATACATTTCCGTAGCACCTAACTCAGCAGGGCATCTGTGTTAATAGCAGCCCTGCAGGTCCTACCACATCAGCTGGCCATAGCAAGATTCCTCCAGCTGCTACTTCGCAATTAAGTTAAGATCAGGTGAGAGTGAGCTGTGGTTGTAGTGCATCTCATTTAGTTTTGTTTGCTTTTTTCTTTCCTTAAGCCTGGTATTTGAGAATTGCATGGGAATCTAGTTCTGGATCTTTTCCATAGCATATTTAATTTTTTTTCCCTGTTTGCTTTGAAGGGGGAGTGAGGAGGAAATGAAACCAATAGCTGCAGAGACTGAAGAACTGTTACCTTGCATGGAGGTCTGAGATAATCTGATGGTGTTTGGCATGAGACTGGGGTGGCAGGGAGTAAATGCAAGGAAAAAAAAAAAAAGCAGAATTAATGGAGAATGCATGTATTTCTGAATAATTTAAGTCAAAAATTTTACAAGTATACAAGGCAGCAAAGAGTAGGGAGGAAGCATTACCCATTTTTGTACAGAGAGATGAATGACTCCTGTAAGAATCTAATTTGGAGGTGCAAAATCTACTTTTCCTTAAATCCTGGCTCTGGCACAAACCAGCAAGGCTCTTCGTTCTGTCCATGGGATGAAGACAGGTATGCTGCAAGTGCAGCCTCTGTGTCATTAAGATGGATGCCACAAATGGACAAAACATTTTTTTAATCCACTGAAATAAATGGAAATGGAGGTGAACTGAGTACAGAAATTAAGGTACAATAAATTACTTTCCATTCATTTGAGGCATATTTTATAAGTAGAGCTATTTATGGCTTTTTTTGACTGAGAGCAGAGATAACAATCTGACAATAATTACCATGTGGGAAAAACAGGAACAAATGAATCTGAATTTTTCAGCGTTTGATCCTTGTGCAATAGATATTAGAATGATAAAACTTTTATGAAACGACATTGCAGTAGAGTGTCAAGCTGTTTTTTTATTTCATTGCAGATAACTGCAATGAAAATATTTGAAACTAGATGACATGCATTAGGACACACCATTTAGCCATGGAGATGTAAGCTGGGATCAAGGCTTGTTTGGAAAACTGAGGTCCTTGGGAGCAGGAAAAGAGGAGTTTTTGACAAATAATATCAGAATTCTTCTGGATTCCTTACAGCGGGGCTGAGGTTGGTGTAGAGAGTCCAACACTTCATTACATTGCAAGGCATGTGCATGAAGTTCATGCGTCTGAAGAATGGGTTATAATTCTTAGCCTTTTCTTGGTCACTGTCATACGAGGTCAGCCTATCATTAGAAGTCAGGCTTGTGCTGTCGGTAATGTACTGTCTCTTCTTTGACCTCATTTGACAGTTAGCCACTCAGTTTGGTACATGATAAGAGCTTTAGCAAAACAAGATTGAAGTTAGCCTTTTATTTTATCTTCATTATTATCCTGAGTTACATTCAATAGGTTTTTGGTTTTTTAGAAGTTAGAATCACTCTGCTTTTGGAAAAGCTGTTCTCACCATTACACACACGTTGTCTCCGTAGAGGAGCAAAATGCAGTCAGTGCTGGAGGGCAGGAGCTGTCTTTCTGCATTGCTGGCGATGCTGGGGTGGTTTGGGGAGCTGGCAGATGGCTTGTGCTCACAAGAGTCCTTCCCTCCTTGCTCAAACTTTTGCAGCCTGGTTGTTGATGTTTAACCTTAGTTATCCAGTATAAAGGATGATTCAGACAATTCTCTTTCACATCCCACCAGAGTCTATTGCTGCTGCCAAAACAGAAGTTAGAGCTGACAGAGGAGCATGATTCCTTTATTATTTATTTTATTTTATTTTTTCAGTTCCTCATTTTGACATTCTGTGCTATTTTCTTCCTACTACAAGGCTTTCACCTGTTAGATTACTTTGTTAAATGTCTTTTCTGGGATTTTATTTTTTCCTTTCTATTCACTGTTCCAGATATTTTCAGATTTAACTTGAGATTCCCTCTGAGTTTACAGGTTCCTTCCTCATCAGGCTATAGAGTCACATGGCTAACTTTGAAAAGGAAAATATTGTGGAATGTATTTGGTTTTCAGTACTTCCTCCAAACAGTATTTATCTTTTCCCCCTAACATGAGTGCATCCAAGCATGCCACCTTTTTTTTTTCTGCTCTCAGAACTAATCACTTGCAGAAAACATTGACAAAATGTTTTGTGCTTAGGAAGCCAGCTCCTCATTTAATTCTTCATGTTAAAATTAGACCCCTTCTTACAAGTTTTAGGTCTTTGTCTGATTCCAAACAGCCAGGTGGTCTGCTTGGGAAGTAAAAATTATGAAGAAAACCGAACAAAACAGTAGCAGAATCTTCATCCCATAAAACACTAAGTGATATTCTTAAGACAGATTTGAAACTACTAAGTTGCAGTGTTTGAGTGAATTGAAGTGTTGGACTGTAACGCTTACCAGCAGTCACAGGCAATGTTGCATATTAAGGGCTCTACCATCTACCAGCTTTACACTGATGACGGATTAGCGTAACGCCTTCCCTGAGAGCATCAGCAGCCAAATCCAGACTTACTTGTAGTCAATGAAAGATTTTTTCCTTTCTGGGGAAAGTCCGGCAACACCAAATGTCTCAAACACTTTTATGTAAATTCTCCCCCTGTATTGAGGAGGAGGCACCTGAAATATTGGCATCCTACAGCTTATTTTTAAAATCTCAACAATAAATAATTCACACAGTATGAAGCTGTCTGGAGAACCACTACCACTTCTTGGCACTCCATGTTGTTTCAAATTGTCTGTTATTTTCATTGTGCTTTAGCACAGGATTGATTATCTAATTGGCTATATGATAATTGTTTAGACATTTGACCTTGTTTAATCCTTCCCCAACACATTAAATTGCTAGGCCATTAACAGGATTTGAGGCTTTCCATAATCTTTATGATGTCTACACATGCATAAGAATAAATATATTTGTGTCTGAAATCATGGAAGAAAAAACTTTCATGTTGCTGAATTTTGTGTAAATTTTATTTTTCAATATGTTTAATGTTGTTCTTTTCTTTCCCTTTTTAGGTATTACATAGAAATGGCTTTATGGATCTGGACACTGGGCATTTTGAGCTGTTTTTGTGTCACCTTATCCAGAAATGAGGAACTGAAATTTTTTCAAAGCGCTACAGAGCTAAATCATCTAACAGTGGATAATGACACTGGGATAATCTATTTGGGAGTGGTAAATGCTCTGTATCAGCTTACAAAAAACCTGGATGTAATAAGGTCTGTAGAAACAGGCCCAAGAAAGGACAACAAAAAGTGCACACCTCCCATTGACGAAAATCAATGTAAAGAGGCAGTACTGACTGACAATTATAACAAATTACTGTTGCTGAACAAGGCGGATAATACAACTGTGGTGTGTGGAAGCCTTTTTAAGGGAATCTGTGCCATCAGAGGTCTAGAAGACATTAGCATTGAGAAGCATTATGTAGACAGTAGCGGAGAAAAGTCCTTTGTAGCAAGCAATGATGAGAATGTATCAACTGTGGGACTCATCACTTCCTTGAATAACGACCAAGTGCTGTTTGTTGGGAAAGGGAATGGACCAAATGATAATGGGATAATAATCAGCACTCGGCAGCTCTACGAAAGGGATGGGAAAGACATTTTTGAAATGTATACAGACTCAGCAGCCGTTAAATCAGCTTATCACTCGTCAAGCACGCAACAATTTGTGGCAGTCTTTGAGGATAAAAATTATGTTTATTTTATTTTTAATCAGCAAGAGAAACAGCCCGTCAATAACCGCACACTGATTGCACGTCTGTGCAAAGATGATGCCCATTATTATTCCTACTTTGAAATGGACTTGGGTTGCAAAGATGATGATGGTGCCTATGACCATTGTCATTCTGCTTACGTCACTACCCCAGGAGAAGAGCTGGCCAAGAGCATGGCTCAGCAGAGACAAACTGCAGATGCTCTCTCAGATGACAAAGTTCTTCTTGCACTCTTCAGCAAAGTAAACAAAGATAACGGCTCTCTAAAATCTGCCATGTGTGTGTTTTCCTTGCGGCACATCAATGAAAAGATGGAAAAAAATCGGAATGACTGCTACACTAATCAGAATACCAGCTCATTTTACAAACTTTTTGCAGTAGAAAACCCGTGTGCATCACATGGACTGGTAATATCAGTATCAGTTTTAGAATCTGTATTAGAATTAGTGTAAAATATACAACTGCATGTTTTGGGGTGGCTTTGAGCTAAACTATAGTGAGATCAGATGACTGAAAACTCAATAGCTGGATTCACTATAGAAATGGAATGTGGTTGGGGGGGGGTTGCGGAACAGGTCAAGCAAGAAGTGGCAAGATAGTCATAATTTTGAGTCTTTTAAAAAAGATATGATGTCTTCTGAAAGATTAATATTGGTTTCATAAATGCATTTGTTTTAAAGGATTTCTTCTGGTATGGAAATTACTGAATCAAATGCAGTGTTTTGTTACACCTATAATCAGCTTCCGGATGATCCCTATAGACAATTCTGGTCTCAGCCAACATATTTATAATGTTTTTAAATGGCATTAAGAATCTTGTAGGTGATATCTGGAGTTCAGTGTTGTTTCTCACTTGGATTTGAATTTTCAGATAACTGAAAATATTTGTGTTTCTTGTATTCAGGTAGTGTTCATATTTTGCTCTGGCTCAAAATGCTTCCATAGCATGATGGCCATCTTTGTTTTCTCTTTATGGCGTGTTATTACCTTGGCTATAAGGTTTTTGGAGGGCATTGTTACACCTCTCCAGATACTGTTCTTCAATTTATGACTGCGTCTCTGAGAGGCGGTTTTCAGCATCCCTGTTGACTTTATAATGTTTTTGCCTGCACCACTCAGCCTATTCCCAAGCCCTATTTGTGCGCACCATTCGTTACTGCAGCCAACCCTAAACTGGGTTGTGGAATTGAATCATCTTTAAAATAGCTCAGCCAGCTTTTATGACGATGTCTTAATTCCCCAAGCTGAGCAAGTTACACACTTGCATAAGCAGCTGTTTGAGCACAGTTTGAGAAGTGGTGTGTTATAGTCCAGGTGTAGGAGTGAGCAGCTGAAGAGATGAGACATGGGAATCACCTTATGGTGGTGTTGACCGAGAATCCTTCATGTCATGAAACCACAGCCCTCTCCTGCACAGTAGGTCGCTAGCACTGGTAAGAAGTTAAAAGAACACTTTTTGCTTCCAAACACCAGTGTTACTCACTGCAGTGCCCTACATCCGAGCTGAGCATCAAACACAGAAATCCTGAATGTGACAAGTAGAGCAGCCCTGGCTTCCGGCAAAAAGAAGGTGTGGATTTCAGATCAGAAAGACAGTCTCATTACCAAATATAGCAGAAAAGGCAAGGTGTGAATGAACTTCCTTCTGGTGGCACTCCTTGCAGCTCAAGATTAAAATGTAGTGAAGACGGAATGTGTTGAAGTTCACTAGACAGTTGCCAGTGGGTTGCTTTTGTATGGATAGCAGCAAATTACGAAACAAAACAGTATTTAAAACACAGTCTTCAACACAAAATTGGTCAACCCAATCTATATGATGTACTCATTTTAATTAAACAAATTTGTTACTTTTTAAGCTGTGCTGCTATAATGAAATAGAAACAAAAGAATTTCTCTCCCCATGTCTCCTGGAAAGTGAAAGCATTGAAGCAACTTGCAATGAGCAGGCTGCTTTCTGATTGCTGCCTGTTGGCCGGGGGAAAATGGCCGTACAATCCATTTCTCTCTTTCTACTCCTCTGTGTCTGACGGGTATTATACGGTCTGGTAATAGGGTTGCACTTCATTCTTAGCTAGGAATTAGTGATCTGAATGTTTAACATTGCTCTGTATTGCTATTCCTTATTAGAATGCAAGCAAAAATTTCCCCTGTGGCTCTGAACACTTGCCGTACCTTTTGGGAAGTAAGAATGGTGTTATAGAGAAGCCGGTACTTCAAAAAGAAGGGATGAATCTCACGGCTGTCACTGTGGCTGTGGAGAACGGACATACCGTGGCCTTTCTGGGAACATCAGATGGCAAAATTCTTAAGGTAACAAACAGGACTTAAAAGACTGGAAGGTGTTTAAAAGGTCACGAACTATAGTAATAGTATACTTCTACTCAAAAAGGAAACGGACTTTATAAAATCGCATACCAGGAACAAATTCTCTTGGAGCTTGGTGGTTGTAATTTCAAAGAAAACCCACATTATTTCTGATGTACCTCAGCTATCTGATACACTGATTGAATTAGCATCACCTGAATGACACTTTTCCCAAAGGATTAGATACCTACTGTATAAACAGCCTTAGGTAATCTAACAGCTGCTCTAGCCTTATCTCTATTGAAGCCCATACTAAGTTGAGAGCAACTTTTCATTTCCTAATCGTTCGGGCCATTCAGTGAATAGAGATGGCAATACAAAGCCCAAGCTGGAGCTCTGCTAAATTCTGGCTGTGTGGTGTGAGGCTCAAGGGCTCATGTGTCTGTGGTGTTAAAATGTCAAGACTGTAACGCCAAACACCTTTTGCTGGAAGGGGAGTGATGATCATGTGCCACTATGTGGTTTGAAATTTGAAGCTGAAGCTGTTGTTTACCATAAGGGAGACAACAAATTTGAACACCTTCAAGTGCAAAGGCTCTGAGCTGAGAATTTTAATTTTACAGTATTAAAATAAATCAGTATTTACAAAAAAACCTGATACAAATATTACCTATTGTTAGCAGTGAGCAATTTCTTTTCATGACTTCTATGCTTTGCTTGCTGCTTTTGATGCCGTATACTTCAAATTGAAATGTTTTCCCTAACATGAATTTGTGAACTTGAGAAATAATGGATTTTCATTAGTCATAGAATCATAGAATCTTTTAGGTTGGAAAAGACCCTTAAGATCATAGAGTCCAACCTAACACTGCCAAGTCCACCACTAAACCATGTCCCTAAGCACCACATCTACATGTCCTTTAAATACCTCCAGGGACGGTGATTCAACCGCTTCCCTGGGCAGCGTGTTCCAATGCTTCACAACCCTTTTAGTGAAGAAATTTTTGCTAATAAGATGTGCTCTCTAGACTCTAGACCCTGCACCAGCTTCATTGCCTGTCTTTGGACACGCTCCAGCACCTCAATGTCTTTCCTGTAGTGAGGGGTCCAAAACTGGTCTCACCAGTGCCAAGCACAGTGGGACAATCACCTCCCTAGTCCTGTTGGCCACACTGTTTCTGATACAAGCCAGGATGCTGTTGGCCTTCTTGGCTACCTGGGCACACTGCTGTCTCATATTCAGCTGGCTGTCGACCAACACCTCCAGGCCCTTTTTGGCTGGGCAGCTTTCCAGCCACTCTTTCCCAAGCCTGTAGCATTGCCTGGGGTCATTATGACCCAAGTGCAGGACCCAACACCAAGCCTTGTTGAATCTCATACAGTAGTTGGCCTCAGCCCATCGATCCAGCCTGTCCAGATCCCTCTGCAGAGCCTTCCTACCAGATGAACAGTCCCGCCCAACTTGGTGTCACCTGCAAACTGACTGAGGGTGCACTCGATCCCCTCGTCCAGATCATTGATAAAGACATTAAACAGAACTAATCCCAATACTGAGCCCCAGGGAACAACACTGGACTGCCAGCTGGATTTAACTCCATTCACCACAACTCTGTGGGCCTGGCCATACAGTCAGTTTTTTTACTCAGTGAAGAATACACCCAACCAAGCCATGAGCAGCCAGTTTCTCCAGGAGAACGCTGTGGGAAATGGTGTCAAAGGCTTTACTAAAGTCCAGGTAGACAACATTCGCAGCCTTTCCCTCATTCACTACGTGGGTCGGAGATCAGGTTGGTCAAGCAGGACCTACCTTTCATAATCCCGTGCTCACTGGGCCCAATCACCTGATTGTCCTGTATGTGCCATGTGATGGCACTCAAAATAATCTGCTCCATAACCTTCCCCAGCACCAAGGTCAGACTGACAGGCCTGTAGTTCCCCAGATCCTCTTTCCGGCCCTTCTTGGGATAAGTGTCAAATTTGATAACTTCCGGTCAACTGGGACCTCCCTGATCTGCTGATAAATGATGGAAGGTGGCTTGGTGAGTACTTTTGCCAGCTCCCTCAGTACCCTTGGGTGGATTTCATCTGGCCCCACAGACTTGTGTATGTCTAAGTGGTGTAGCAGGTCACTAGCATTTCCCCTTGGATTACAGGAGCTTCACTCTGCTCCCTGTCCCTGTCTTCCAGCACAGGGGGCTGGGTACCCCAAGAACAACTGGTCTTCCTATTAAAGGCTGAGGCAAAGATGGCATACGTACCTCATCCTTTGTCATTATTTTTCCCCCTACATCAAATAAAGGATGTAGATTCTCCTTAGCCCTCCTTCTGTTGCTAATGTATTTATTGAAACACTTTTTATTGTCTTTTACAGCAGTAGCCAGATATAATGACATTTGAAGGGAAAAAAAGCAACATTAACTGCCTTTCTTTTTTCCATTAAATAGGTGTTCCTGTCATCCACTGCAACTGAATACAGCTCTCTTACTATTGAACTAAACAAACCCATAAAGAATGACCTGGTCCTTGACCAAACCCAAGAAAATCTGTACGTGATGACCACAGACAAGGTAACGTCTTATTGCATTAAGGACCAGGTCTGCTTTTACTTTCACTGCAACTTTACTTGAGATTTGTACATTCCTTAGTTGTTCCCAGAAATCGCCCCATTCGGCGGGGTGCCCCCTGCTCTGTGTGTATGAAGACCTTTCTCAAGTCCAAGCTGATGGACTTGATTGTTGTGAGTTGAAGAACTGTTGCATCCTTGATGATTAGTGATTGGGAATAGAAATGAGTTCACCTCTAAAGCTCTCTTATGGGATCTGTGAGAAGAATGAAGTTGAGATGTTTGGCACCTGCATGCCACAGAGTCAGGCAGTCCTAGTGCTTGGTGTGGTGTCGGTGGGGTGCCAGTGGATGCACCAGCTGCTACCAGTCCTTTTCAAGAGTGCTTCAGGATTTAGGATGCTGGCAGCTGACATAATAGCATTTACACATCTGTAAAGCCACCAGCAGTTTTTGTGGGTTTTGCTGTCGAAAACTAAGAAGCAATGGAGAGAATTACAAGTTTGGGAAACGCTTTTGTTCAAGCTTCTGCTAGAACTGAGTAAGTGCAGCAGAAAAGGTCAGACCTTGCTACAAAAAGTCCTTTGCACAGGCAGTCTCTCCAAGGTTCCCCTTCTCTGTGCTGGCAAGTGAGGCACAATGGTGGTTTGTAAAGAAAGGAAGGAAAAAAAGCAAGTAGGAGACAAGAGGGATGCCAGATGTCTCCTTCACCTCCAGCTGTAACCCTCTTGTGACACTTCTTTTTGTGGTGGCTGGAGCTGCCAGCCTTAAACGCGTGGTTCAGCACCTCTCCAGGACTGGGTGGGTGACAGGCTGCGACCATCTGAAGCACTGACAGTGACACGGAATGGGACATGGGAAACACTCCGGTAGCAGTAACACCGGGAGAATGAGAGTGGCTGTGAAAGGAGAGTTATTTGAGAAAAACAGTGTGAGAAAAATGTTCTTTGTCTGTTTTATAAAAGAATTAATATAAATTCCTGCTGTGGGAATGTTGTATTCTAGCTGAAGGTTTTCAGGCTAGAAACCACATTGGAAGAAGTGCCAGATAAGTGACTGATGTGACTGATAAAGCATTTAATAATATGACAGTGTGTGAGAGGTTACTTTTTTTTTTGGTTTTTTTTTTGAGTAGTTGATGTTTCTCATTTGGCTTCTGTTCAGATTTGCAACAGAACTCCAAACTTCAACGTTGTCCCCAAAAGCCTGGGCAGCCTGGCACTCTGACAAGCTGGCCTGTTGCTTAAAAGCCCCGAGGTCCCCACCGGGCTATGGGGTGAGATGCTGAGCAGCGTAATGGGTAGCAGCAACCTTGAAAGAAGACAAGTTTTCTGGTGACAGTCTGCTTGAACTGATAGAATTTAGGAAGGCAGCAGAAATTTTTTTTGAAGAAAATTTGCAAAAAAAAAAAAATCATCTCTACAAACTGTTTAAATTTAGAAAATGGCAAATTTCTGCCAAAGAAAGGATTTCAGTTTAATCTTTTCCAAGTAGCTCTCATAGACACTGCAGTTTCTGAATAATGCGAATAATAGTTTTCTTTTACAAAACCTGTTCAGCTTAAATATGAATAAAGTTGGGAGCTCTGTAATGGCATTACATTACTGTCATCTCCAGGAGTTAATTACAATGAGCAGTCCCACCCCCTTTTAGAAGCAGATAGACAGGAGGAGAATGGAGGCCTTTGGAGCTGGGAAAAATGAAGCGACATAAGCGAGGGGAGAAGAATAAATGCTGAAACGTGCACTTGTGGGTTAAGCATGGCTGGGAGATGTGGGAATTGAGATATCAGAACCCTGCCCTGGGAGTTAAAATGGTTTAGAGTTATTTTAAATAAGGTAAACAATAAAGGGCAGGCTAGCTGTGCTGATAGGCGTGCTTAAAGCTAAGCTACCTGGCAGATGCAGCCTGCCTCAGCATTTGGAAATTAATTGCTTGGGCTCTGTAAGCACTTGAGCAAAGTGAAAGTGATGATATGGCAGGTGATAACGTGAAGCAGCCTTTGAAAAGAAATCAGATTGAGAGAAATACAGGGGAGAACAGAGGTTAAGAGCCATAGTGAGAAATAAGCTCTTGCTTTCCTCTTTCACTTCTCCTCCCCCTTCTCTTCCCAGTTTCTGTTGTAAATAGCAGTGGGAGGCTTGGAGCAGAAGCTTTCAAAAGTCAGCCCCCTCCTCCCTGCTCTGCTCCTAGATCTTGGGCAGAGAGCAGGAGAACCCCCTTGCAGCTTCTTGGGGGACTTGGAAAGGAGCATGCCACCCCTGCTATGCTCACGCTGGTTCGTTAGAAGTGAACATCACTGGTGGGATCCCACGTTCCTTATGGTACGTACCATGTTGGGAGGGAAGTGGAAGCCTGTGGCAGTCACTTTACTACGGTCACTAGCTTGTTTGCTTGTTTTAGCTTGTACCACTCTCTTTGATTAAAAGTGCCAATTAGAAAATCTCTAAAATTAGTTTCTCTTCATTTTGAAACTGGCTGTAAATGGAGCTGCTTTTTTCTTTTTTTTTTTTAATCCATTAAGTTTACATAAAACTTGCAGAAATGGCAATCTCTAGGGCTTGTTTCTGCCTGCCAGAATTATGAAATAAATACTTTGTCATAAAAAAGCCATTCACTGGATATTAAATTACTCATGGGTACCAGTTAGTGAAACAGAATGCCAGTAACTCAGCTCCAGTTAGGTAAGAATCTGTGGAAGAGAGAATGCGTGAAAGGTAAACCTCTGTTAATAAATGCAAGAAAACTACCCAGCATTGACATTTTGCTTAACTGAGTCAGACTGCACTCTCCAAATGTGAAAGAAAAGGCCAAACTCGGGCTTTCAACGTAGCTTTGTAATTGCCAATTGTTTTAAATGAAAGCATAAGGTAGGAAAAAAGAAAGCTTACATCTTAGAGTTACTGTTGCTAGACTTTTTGCACTCTTTAAAAGTGAAACATAGTTATCGACAGGACGACGTATGGCCGGTTCTCCTCTTGCATCATTTCAGCAGCATAACTAAAAGGGATGGTTGTGTGCTGGCTACTCTTTCTGTGCACCAAAGAAAAAGACAAAATTGTTTATTCTCAGCACCAAAGGAAATCAAAACCAGAAGCCATATATTTACTGAGGGACTGAGACATGAGAACTGATGATGCTCTTTTCCCTGCTGCTTCCTGTCATAATTATTTCCATTTTCTTTGTGAATGTATTGCATGGTGGAGGGTTGTGCATGGATATGTGCAGTAACTCGAAGCGCCTTGGCTCTCTCACGCTCGCAAACTTTCTGAGATGCCTTCTGGCTAAAAGTGCCACTGACGGTCGCATTTCCAACCAATTTCATCTCTGTGCTAGCGATACAGAGGGGAGGATATTTTGTTTAAAAAAATTATCTAGCCAGTACCAGGTTAGTCTTTTGAAAGTATCTGTCTTGCAGTAGATGTTTCTTGAATTTGGAGAACAGTTCATGCAGTTGCTGTTCTGCAGTGGCTGCTGTAATGTGGATTTCCAGAAGGAAATCTGGAGGGACTGAAAAGCTCAATTTTTTGAGACTTACTCATGGTTCTTGATTATAATAAAGTCCTGTGTTACTTAGGCAAGAGATTAGAGAATATTGGAGAGAAAAAGAGCAGGAAAAGTGTGTGCATTTGGACTTTTTTAAGGGGGGAGGGGATAACCACCCTCTGGTTTTGTGTGGATTTTCTTAAAATCAAACTGAGCTCTGATCATAATAATACAGGGTCAAGTCTTCTGCTGCCACAGGCAATGGCACCATACAATCCTGTCCACAAATGTTCCCATCTCCTTGTGCCTTCTTCAGATCCCTTACGGTTTGCCTTACTTTCGGTTCTCCAGGTGCATCGGCTACCTGTGCAGGACTGCCACAAATATTCGGACTGTGAGAAGTGTACTCAAGCGAGGGATCCATACTGCGGCTGGTGCGTGAGAGAGGGCAGGTGAGTGCTGCCGGTGTTTTCTCAGGTGCAGGCAGTGGAATAGCTCAGATTTTGACATGTGCTCTGGATTACTGCTCAACGTAGTGATCCCAGCTTTTTGCACTCAGCCTTACACTCCTGATAGTGATTTAATTTTATCAGGCAGACATTGATATCAGTCTTCTGTGCGCACAAATAAGTCCCTGTTGACTTCTGCAGATTTGATTAGTTTGGGAAAATACGTAGATTTCTGCTGGTACTGAAAATCAGTACACATCTTCTAACTGCATGTTTTATCACTCTCTGAACTATACAGTCAAATGTTCTCCCAGAAATTAAGAGTACTGCCTATTTAAAATTCAGAAAATAGAGGATATATTTTAAGTAGAGCAGGAAAGTGTAAAACAGAGCATAAAAGAAAAAACTGTTCACATCTGAAATAATATATATAGCTCAAATGCTGTCTTTATATAAACATCATCTATCAAGACGTGTAGCTGACTGAACCCTCACCTAACTGTAGGAGAGTAGAAAGTGGCATTTGGCTGACTATCTGCAGAGGTTAACTGAATTAATATTCAAACACATGTAAAATAGGACAGCACTGAACAGCTCTGGAATGTCTCATTGATTGGAGTGGCGAGAGGAAAGAGCGGTCCTGCAGCTCTCTTTTTGACTACTAAGTTAATTAACCCCTTGGCATGAGCGGTTGGGAATTCGTGATTCTGAGTACTTGCTGTTGGAACAAAGGGGCTATTTAATTATAGTATGCAGATGAATTTCAAGCTTCTAGCTTCCTGTCTGAAAATGTGAACTATCACATTAAGTTACCTATCAGCCTGATGTGTAGCATAATATGGAGCACTGCAGAGAAACTTATGTGGTGCATGCAGTTTTATGTAATATACTGTAACTCTTCCAGCCTGGGTTTCAGCTGCTGTGGATGAAACCTGGGGATTTGGAATATACACCTTGAACTCCTCCTGGGCTGCTGTGAGTTGAAGGCCATGTCATACATCATACAAAAGGCAATTTTCCCTAGATTTCCCTTCAGGTTTCTGATATGACCACTGACCTCAATATCTCAAAGTATTAATGGTCTCTGAGAACAGGCAAACATGAATTTTTGCATTTGCTAGTATTTATTTCCAATGAGGAAAAAAAAAAAAAGAAGTGTTTAATTTCTAATGTTTTTCTCATCTGCAGCAAATTGTGTCTCATGATCACAGACAGCACCTAATAGTGCTGTTAGGGATATGTTATGCGAACGTAGACGTATGTAAATGATATCTTTAAGGATAGGTTGGACAGAACTGTGCAGCAACTGCACTGTGTTAAAGTGTATGAGAGTTAATAGTCTTCTACAGCAGCCAGAGATCCAGCATTTTCTCCCAAGCTTTAGACAGAATGGAAAGAATACGCATGAGACTGTCCCCACATACACTTCAAGCCTTTATAGCCACATATGCAGCTTCTGCATTGCAGCATCTCTTCTTTCTGTCCTTCTTGTATGTGAGCTGGGAAAATCTCCCTGTATTTTTGGTGAGGCTGCACAACTGCTGTTGGCTTCCCATAACGGTAACCATGCCCTGGCAGGGAGAGGTCTCATAAAGTGGCGGGAGTTAATGAAATCATTCACTACAAAAGCAACGTTTCTAGCGCTACTGTTTCACAGGAGCTCTCCACAGGCCTGTGTGCCCCCAGCAATAGTCCTCTATTGCCCTTGTACTCTCATGCCTTGGGTCTGTCTTTACTGGCAACATACAGCTGTCTGCCAATTGACCTGCGGAAAAACTAGACTATACCCACTCATTCAGAGTTTGTTATATATTACAGTGAAGATTGATCAGCCTAATTTCAGATGATGGCTCCTGTGCTAAATATTACTGCTTCTGTATGGGTTTGGGTTGTCTAATCCAAGGTGGTGTCCAAAATATTATAGGTATATGTTTCCCCACTTGCTTTTGACATCTCAAACCATCAATACTTATTCTATTAAAAGTGCTCTATTAGCAACCTGAATAGTCAATATTAAAGCAAATTCCCAGTCATCTTATGTTGTAATTTCGGTCTCTAATTCTGAGATTGTTGTGTAGTTCAGAGAAAGCAGACTCCAGCTATAATATTGCTTTGCTTTGGTTTCTGTTCCTGTTTTGTCAGGTGCACCAAGAAGGCAGACTGCAAAACGGCTGATGAGGAGAACCACTGGCTGTGGAGTCCAAGTGGCACATGCATGACTGTCATTAGTGCAAACCCTCTGAATATGAGTCGCAAAGACCCTAAGAAGGTATGACAAGAAAGTGTTTTTCCCCACATATTCTTAAAGCACATCGATGTGACCAGAAGGAAGATGAATATCTGCATTTCTTTATGCACAGTGGTGACTAGGAATAGTCGCCCGTAGTGTTTTGGGTATCTTGGTCTCTAGCAAGATACCTGCTTGTTTTTGCAGGTTGCAGTTCATGTTTTCTTCTAAGAAATGCTCTTTTTGACCTTCTCTGTAAACCAAAGTGATGTGCTAGTATGGATGATAAAGCACTTATCTGAATATTATGAGAGTGTTGCACAATGTTGTATAACCCATAAAAAGTAATTGATAGCGGAGATTTCATGCTGCCCTTTCAGCTTACTTGAGCATAAACTTAAATAAGCAGCAAAGCCATAAGCTGTTCCTTTAAAATCAGCAGTGGATTTGCCTACGCAGCGAAGTCTGGGTACACGCAGAAGGTAAATTGAACTTGCAAAATGACTCTGTGGCAACAAAAGTGAGTGTTCAGAGTGTGACCAGGGTGTCATAGCTTGCCCTAACTCCAAATGGAGCATGCCAGTTCAGACTGAGGGCTTCCTGGGGTTCCTCAGCAAGTAAAATCAGTAAAATGGCTTTTAATCCCTCTTAATCAGAGAGAAAGAGACTTTAATTCAAGTCAGTTTAATTCGATTCCTAAGTGATGTAAGCAGCATTGTGTTAAAGCCATTTGTATGTTGAATAAAAATGTTAGTAGAGTGTAACTAGTCCACCTAAAATCCACACCTTCTCTTAGTTCAGATCTTGTCAACTTATGTTGACAAGTCTCTGGTGTCTCACATCAGCATCTAAGGCCAAAATACCTAAAAACCAAAACCAAATGAGCATCTACGTGCTGCCTCTACCATCACTAATGCCACTGTGTCCTCATGATTCCTTTACTCACCAAAAAACATTGCAACTCATGACATAGTGGACCAGTTTCAGTGTGAAAAGGATGATTGTCATTTCTACAGGCAATACAAAGTGGAAAAAGTTAGACTACATAATTAACACACCCGAAGCATTAAATCAAGAAAAGCATCCAAAATTTCTTTTCAATTTTTTCGTCTTTCCTTGCTAAGTTTTCCCATTTTATTTTTGCTTTTAGTTTCTCACATGTACTCTGTATTGATAATTTCCTCAAGGAGGTTAAGATATCACCATCACTCTTTCAGAAACCTTTTTTCAGCAGTAATGATAGATCTCTGCATGTACATTTAGTCTTGAGGAAGGCACTCTTCTGTTCAGCCCTTTGAAACTCCAGCTTTTCCAGTCCATCCAGCCTTGGTTTCATTATTCACTAGTAACACCTAAGGTTAATGTCATTTTAATTAAGTTTGCCAGGATTTAAGTGTTAACTACTCTGTTTACTGTTGCTGAACTGGATGCTGAGGACAAGAATAAAAGACTTTGGGTGTGTCTGTACAGACATTTTTGTTCTGATCTAATGCATTAACAGGACAAGAGGGGTTTTTACCAGTCTAATTCAACATAGACCCAGCCTGGAAAAATTGGTAGAGGTATAAGAAGAAAAAATTAGCAGATGGGAAGAAGTAAAAATTGGAAAGGAGAACCATCTTCTGTGATACTAGCCAAAATATCACTGCTGGCCAAAAACAAAAGAGCAGTTGAAATTCTATGGCTATAAATCTTACTGGGTCTTGGTTTGCTTCTTTTAAATATTTTACCTTTTTTTAAATTTTTTTTCCAGGTGGAACTGATTGTAAGTCCATTGCCAGCTTTGAGCAACAGTGACCAGGTTTTGTGTACATTTGGTGAAACAAGCCATGACGCTGAATTGAAAGGAGGGGTTATTATCTGTGATCCACCCCGTGTAATTCCTCCAACACCAAAAGGCCAAGGTAAAGAAATATTGCTACCCTCCATGTATAATACGAGGAAAGAACATAGCCTGCTGCTTCTAATGTGATGCTCTTATATGAGCTGCATACAAGTTTTTTTTTCCTCTTCCAGTCCCTTTCCCCAAATAGTCTATTGCTGAACTCTGTCCATTCAAACATTTAAAAAAAAAAAAATTGCTTAATCTTTTTCCATTGCTGTATTTACAAGCTGTAGCATTCCCAGTGTTTCTACCAGCAACATGAAACAGGAGCTTGGCAGAGGCATAGACATGGAGCCCAAGAGGTGCTATTCTGTGTCCCAAACAAAACCCAGCTTCTCTAATCTTACCCTAATCACTCCAGGTTGTGGGGCCAGAAGAGCCACATATGCGCTTCAGATGCGGAGTTTTTAATCTCTGATGTCTTAGTTTTGCTCTAGTCAGCTGTAGTGCAGTGGCTTGTTTTCTGGTCTGTGTCAAAAGGCTGTCCTTTCTCTCATAAAGCTTTCTGCCTCTTCTACCATGTGCCCTCCAGCTTCTGCAATAGTAAGTCCAGTGGAAAAATATGTGATCGTATAATTACTGGCTGTATCGTTGTTCTGAACCACTGATTATATGCTTAAGGTCTGTTACCAACCATAATTCTTGTCCTATTTCCTAGATGGTGCTTTATTCATGCTTTAAGTTTATATATCTTGATGCATAAACACATGGAATAAAACTAATTACACAGCACTGTTTCTTATGTATCAAGTTTAAAAACCAAAAAGAACAAAAAAAGCCCCAAATGGGTGCTCTTTCAGCTTGTAGAAGTACCCCTGAGGATACCTCTTTTTTATGTATCACAACAGCCATGAACTGTCAGAGCAGTACGTGGAAGCACTTTTTAAGATAAATTTTAATTCTCCAGTTTTAGTTGTAGGAAGAGTAATGATGTTAAAATCTCACTCTTAAATTTTAAACTCGCTGGGGTGTGTCACAGTATCAGATTGTGCTAAGTGTTAAAGCAGCACTCAGTTACTTAGGGCCAATTCACATTCCTTAAATATTCCATAAAGCAGGACATAAAGTGACCAGGTTGGTAAACATGACATCTTGATGTCTTCCAGCATAAAATGTGAGACTAGAAGCCTGCCAGGCATTGCATTAGAGTAACCATGTCACCTAGAAATAATACACCTCTCTGAGTTGGTTGCACGGGGTTCCATCTGAAAGAATGTTCAAAAGTGATATAAAGAAGCTCAGAAACTTGACAGACACTTCAGCAGAAGGCAGATGGTTATGAACACAGGCAGTGGTTCCTGGCAGCATGTGACAAAAGTCCTGAGCCATCCACTTACTGTTAAGAAACCGTACTGAGTTTGGGAAAGTCTAGGTTACTTTAGTTGTTCATTCCAAAAGGAATAGGACATTTCTAGAGAGGAAAGATGCTTTTTTGTAGTCCCATTGTTAGGAAATTCCCTGGCACTCCTACCAATCCAAAATATTCAAGGGGACCCTGTGCAGGCAAAGGTGACTTCAAGCCAAGCATCTTTTTCAAAGAACCTGAAAGCAGAGTTTGAAATTGCCCAATAGCTTGTGAAGTAGCTTGTCACAAGGGCTTAATGATTTCTGCAAAAGGTATTTCAGACAACTTCACTGAGGAAAGCACCCATTTCTGAAGATAAATTTTCCACTCTTAGTTCAGTAATGATCCAGACAAGAAGTACATTTGTGGAGAAATCATGTACAGCTAACTGAAGATCACAAATGCCTGTGGTAACGTAGCGTTGCAGGCACTGTTGGGCATTAACCACAAAGATCACTTGCTTTAATTCACATGACGATGACAGTTTTAATCCACAAATGAAACAAGTAATTTTACATGCAGACATATTCATATTTAAGAAAATGTTTTATTGAAAATGACTGTTCTTATGCCAGTTTTCATCTGTATTCAATTATCTCATTCAATTTTCCTTATTCTTCTAGACTTTTTAAAATTCTAGCATGATGAGAGCATGCTGAGAAAAACTTCCATAAAACAAAGCTATTCTGTAATTTTGCTTATTCCCTTTATCCTATCTCTGCTTTTCTTCTAACAACCGTGTGCTAAAAAATTTGCAAAGCTTAAAAGACAAAACAGAGCTTATAGATCTGAAATATAACAGGTCACAAGATCCAGAGTGTCAACAGTATAGTTAAATATTTGCTTATGTCCTGTAAAATAATAAAAGTATTATCATTAGTATCATTCAGCTCAAGAGCTAAAGAATTCAACAACCACTTAGATTTTTTTTTTCTTTTGTGATAGATCATGTTTCAGTTCCACTTCAGTTAACCTTTGGAAATAACAAGATATTTTTTGCATCACATACTTACCCTTTTTATGACTGTGAAGAAGCAATGAATCTTTTTGAAAATCAGCCGTAAGTATTTCAGCTTCTTAACTTAGGTGTTTAGATCCCATAACATGGTGTTTCAGGTAACTGGCAGCTGAGTTACTCAATCATTTCATAATTAAGCCTTTGGCACTATCAAAATTTACCAGTGTCAATCCTTTTCCTTTTCCATTACATTTTAATGGAACTGAAAAATGGTTGAAGGGCACCAGGTGAGCTGATAACATAAACCCATGTAGAACGTGGAATATTCATGACACATATAACTAAAGGCCAGTTCATTGGATTGCCATTGCAGGTGAGCTTCATGGACATCTGCTTCCCTACTTGTTCCTTCAAATGTTAGATTGATGCTTTGGGTTGCAGTCCATTCAAATTGGACGATCAAAGCTGATTCTGCCCCCATCATCTGCCCTGCTCGAGATGTTGCTGAGCCAGGGCAGGTGCAGCCCACTCAAGCCCCACTTTGTTCCATCTGAGGTAGGAAGGCTGAGCAAGATCATTTTCAGTCCTATCAGACCTGATCTCAAAGTTTGTGCGAGATGCTGTGGATTTCTGATCCTTGTTCAAATATTTAAGGGAGAAAATAGCTTTCTGGGGTTCTTGAACTGTTCTTGCTATGAAGTTTTCAGCTTAATATAGTAAGGACGCTGTAACAGATTGATCTACCCTCCATGAATAGAGATAGAATTTCATTTACTTTTTTTGTCAATGGGGGAAAAAGCCTGACAGTTTGTCATGACTATCATGTTATATTTGTAGATGCTATTCCTGTGCAAGCAATAGATGGAATTGCCAGTGGGACTGGAAGAGACATATCTGTGAAGAGTCTTCTTCAATACAGGATGTGATTAAACAAAATATGGTAATGTTTAAAAATAAGATTATTAGATTTTTATTAGAATACGTAAATATTTTCTTTGCTTTTTCTCCTGTATCAGATGGTTGAATTAGGGATTTAAAATTTATTCTAAAGTTAACTCCAGAAGTGTAAGCTATTTTTTTTTTAGTGACAGTGCGGGGGTGGGAATTTAAGGGTGTGATTGAGGAGGGGCAGTGAGACTGATGAACTCCTGAAAGGATATTTTTTTTCCTTTTACTGTTTTGCTTCAATGGGAGGAACAGGATTTCAAGGCTGGGAAAGATAATCACCCACAGCTCTGACATATGCTGCAGTCATTTTTAGCATGTCTAATTTGAAAGGGTGTAATCAAATCTGTCACTGTATTTTAAGCATGAAGTTCTTCAGAACAATCATTCCATTGTCCGAAGGCCATTGGAGCTTGTTGTGATAACAGTTTTAATTTGGAATAACATATAAAATGTTTCTCTCCCCAGGAAGAAGAATGCCCGCAGTTTCTAAACCCTAACCCTCCAATAATACCTATGGAGTACCGAACAACGGTGTATTTTGAGGGAAGACATCTAGCTTATTATCGGGTAAGCAGATTAATTCAAAGCTAGCTGTCGTTTGAATTCCATTTGAACTGCAGCCACACCCCTAAACTAAAGCATTAGTTTGTGTTCCTTGGAGAACCTGCTCGTAATTGTTTTTAAAGAAGGAAAAGAGCTACACATTCAGGTTTGTTTTAATGTTGGTTACTGAGGTAGAGTCATCACCATGACAGAATCAGAGCTGGAGAAAATATTTTAACTGCTAGATGTTTGGGGTTTTTTTTAAAGACTGTAAGTTGGACCTACTGAAACACTTAACAAATATTTTTCATCTAATGAAATGAGAGGAGATTTAGGAATTGTGAATGTTTTGTATCTTTTTTCTAATTTAGTACTTGCTTCTTTTTGGTTCTAGAATGACATTGCTCAGTGTGCTTAATTAATTTTTCACTTTTCAAACAAAAAAATGCACTCAGATATTAAATGTTTCTTAGTTTGGCTAAAGCAGTCTTTTTCTTTTTTTTTTTTTTTTTTTTTTTTTTGGGGGGGGGGGGGGGGTTGTTTT
>VXBL01001764.1:821527-931115 GCA_013400195.1 Aramus guarauna
GGGGGTGGGGTTGTTGTGTTTGTTTGAGCATTGAACCAGAAGATCAGGTATTTTCTCAGCTGTAGCAAAGGCTTCTCTTTCTCAGTACTTGCTTCCAGAAAATAAATTACAAAGCTTCTTAGAAGCCAGAGTCTGACTCCAAGCTTTTGATTGTTTTATGATCTAGACAATGCATAAAATGTTATTGTTTGTTTGCTAAAAATGAAGCTTAAAAACCACTTCTTATTTCTTAGTTTTGTGCTTAGTTTCTATTGTTTGTTTCTGTTGTCTTTGTGTAAATGCAAATTGATGATAGATATGCTGGAGATTGCATCAATTGCTTTAACTACCAGCCATCTATCAAGGCAAAGAAGGCTCTTGTTTTTGAGTTTGGTTTTTTTTTCCTTTGCCAAATTGAAGTACTGTATAGCTTACAAAGTCCTTCTATCACCTCTACTACACCTGCCAAGGGATGGAAAGAGTAAACAGGTCTGAAGAGTAACAGTATAAGAAGGATATTCAGAGAAGGGTAGAAAACAACCCATAAGCACTACAATCATATGAACACCTTACTGTGTATCACTACACTATACGTATATCAACCATGCTCTACAGATGTGTTAAAAATGAATATTTTTGCTTGAAGACCTTTAAAATATATGTAAACAAAGAAAGCAATTTGGTGAGTTTGATCTGTTCTCCAAGATGCCAGAATTGATCCCTGGTAGGTGTGCAAGATGTGCCACACAAGACTTGACCTAAAGGCCACAGCTCTGCTAACAATGGCAAAGTAGTCCAGAGAATTTACTCAGATTTCTTTTGTTTAGCATTGTGAAGAGCTGTTTTTCTGCACAAGAGGAAAATTTTTCCCTGCTCCCTTGATATAAGTGGAAGAGCCAATTCTCGAGAACAAATTCAGGACAGATGCATAATCTAGATGTGCTGAATTTGACATCTAGAGGACCCTTTTTCCTCCAAGGAGGAGAAACAGCAGCAGGAACTCAAAAACTCCTTCATCTAGCTTATCATTCTGTGGACAAACACTGTAATCTTTCTGAACTACTAGTAGAGAAAAGGGAATGAAAATGCTTCTGCCTTTTCTTTTTCTTTCTGTGAGGTATCAATTACATTTAACAAAGGCAGACACATCCTGTGGATTGAATGCTTTGTCATGGGTAGCAGTGTTTAACAGTTTGCCTACAGACCGGACCTAGTATGCATTTATTTAACTTGGAACTGGGAAGGCTAATAAGGAATTCAAGTTTCCCTAAGAAGTAAGATGAATGCATAGGCCCTAGGCTGGAAAAATGCTGGAGAGCAATGCGTGTCAAATGATGTCAGAATAATTTTTCTTAGGTGAGAGCCATGTGGGAACATCATCTCTGTCATGGGAGCAGCCCCATATATCCTGGTACAGAGGTGCAATTTTAAGCCAAAATAATAACGCCTTCAGTGCCAGGACTTGAATAGGCACACACAATGACTACAGCTGTATACACAGACCTCTAAGGATATGTGAAAACAGACAAATAAGGCATGAAATAGTTGTAATCGTACAGGCACTCATGCCTGTAGGGTCATGCTCTCTGAAGCAATAACTTCAGTTACTAAAAATTCATTTGAGTAAGGGCATAACTCACACTCAGCCTTTGGTAAACATCTCATGGAGGGAAGGGTGGCTCAGGAGAAGCCATGGATGGATATTTTATAGGTGTTGGCCCACAGCCCAAAGGCAAAATAGCATGTGGCTTCTCATGTGGAACAATTTTGCCACAGGATGTGCTGGGCATTCCAGTGTGTTTGGAGGTAGCAGTCATGCAGCTATGAGCACATTTAAGGTCTTTATTGATTAGAACACTGGTATCTATTTTCCTCCTGTTTTCCTTGCCTAAATTCTCGCTTAGAAAAAGTTGCTCAACAAGAATGAATATTCTGTTGTCAGTTTGAACTACTAGCTCTGTTATCTTGGTTTAATCTGTGCTTTGCTTTAAAGGGTGGTGAATAACCTACCTAACCATGGTTAACTAAGTGCAGTAGCCAATATTGTGCATATAAGCATCTCTGTAGGTGGAGAGTAGCAGTGAAGGTTTGGGATTATCCAGTGAGGAGATGTGGACAGCCTCTAAAACTGCTATTGCAGAACTGGCAGTGGAAGAATATGCTCACATTTTTTATATGCGCCTTTTTAACTGGAGAACGTTTACAGTACAATGAATAAATCTCCATGAGGGCTTCTGTTGGAGGGAAATAGACTAAAAGAGGAGAAGCTATTGGCTGTTTTTCTGCCCTCCTTCCTCTGAAAGAATTTCAGTAGGGAGAAGTAAATCTAAGCTGTTGTCATTCTCTTGGGAATAGCCTCATCCAGGACAGGCGGGTGAGAAGAAAGTTTAGTACTGATCAGTCAGATTGTGTGCAACTTCTAAGAGGCATTCTCCAGCTGAGTCCTTGAAAGATTGGCACAGTAGAAGAGACAGATGTACCAGCATCATAATAAGCTTATTAGCCCTCCAAAGATTTTCATTAAAAATAATTTCCCATTTGGATTTGTCTTTGTCATGTGTGTCTGATGTGTAACCCACTTCCCAATGTCTGCTATGTGTCTCTTCTTGCACCCGGACTGCTGAACGTGAGCTCTGTGGCCTTCTGCTCAAGAGCCTGGTGTAGCAACTCCTGATTTCAGTTTGCTCCAGGTGACAGCTGTCATGCACACCAAAGCTCCCCTCCTCTCCCCGCACCTTCTGTTAAGCGTGTGGGAAAGCCATATGCAGCAGCAGCAGCAGCAGAATTTGAACACTTTTGAAAAATACATGATATACTGAAATGTAGAGTAGGGAAAGCGAGGCAGCATTCCTCAGAAAAGAGATTTGTAAGGTGCTTTAAAACTTGAAGTATGTAGATGTTTTGTGTAAAGCAGAATTGGCTGTAAGAGTTTCAGAAAAGGCTTTTCAGAGCTCAGTCAGTAGCTTATTTTCTATATGCAGGTTCTAAGAAGGAAGAAGTAAAAAGTCTGTTCTCCTCTATAACGTAAACCTCCCAGAGACTGTAATGAGGCCCTTTACCTGGTTAAAGTGTGTCCTTCTCAGCCCCAAACCTGGGCTCTTGTGTCTGCTACCCAGCCTGGCAGTGAAGGTGCAATAGGAAAGGTTTCCACTGCACTAAGTAGATAATCCTAGTGGCCCATGAGTCACCAGTGATTCTAGCATTGAAGGAGTAGCTATAAATAAACAGGATAGGATCCTCATACATGAGGCTTAGATGACAGCAGGAGACAACTTACTAACCCCTGGAGCAGGAGAGAGGAATCAAGTAACTTATTTTTTTGCCAAGACCCAAGCTGTTCTGGACAAAAGCAGGAACTAGTTCTTTATACCCACAGAAGGCATCAAAGCAAAGTTCTCATGAAGCCAATCCTATCCTGGGCTGCATCTAAAGAAGTGTGGCCAGGAGGTCAAGGGAGGTCATTCTCCCCTCTGTTCTCACAAGACCCCACCTGGAGTACTGCATCCAGCTCCGGGATCCCCAGTACACAAAAGACGTGGACTTGTTGGAGTGAGTCCAGAGGAGGGCCACAAAGATGAGAGAGTTGGGGTTGTTTAGCCTGGAGAAGAGAAGGCTCTGGGGAGACCTTTTTGCGGCCTCTCAAAATATAAAGGGGACTTATAAGAAATTTGGAGAGAGACTTTTTACCAATGCTGGTAGTGACAGGATGAGGGACAACGGTTTTAAACTGAAAGAGGTTAGGTTTTGATTGGCTATAAAGAAGAAACTGTTTTTCTATGAGGGTGGTGAGGCACTGGAACAGGTTGCCCAGAGAAGTTGTGGATGCCCCATCACTGGAAGTGTTCAAGGCCAGGTCGGATGGGGCTTTGGGCAACCTGATCTAGTGAAAGATGTCCCTACCCATGGCAGGGGGGTTGAACTAGAAGATCTTTGCAGGTCCCTTCCAACCCAAGATATTCTGTGATTCTAAAGAGGTGAAGGTAGTCTTGTCCCCCAGTGGGCTCTGATTTCCTAAGTCTTTCCCAACAATACTGCCTGAAAATATCCTTGCTACTTATTTCTTTCTCTGGTTCTTCTGGCAAAGCTGTTTGCCCAACTGTGCTGTGGGCCAGAGCAGGAGAATGGCCCAGCACAGAAACAGTGTCATGGGGTAATGTGTTTGGTTTTTAGCCAGCTCAGTTCCTTGATTGACTCACAGAACAACTGAGAGTTTTGCCCGTGTGGCACAGATTGGTATGTGCTGCAGCCTAAAGGCAGGAATGAATGGATTGAGGCCTAGAGAAGGGAGGTGGAAGAAGGTGTCTACGAGGCAAGAATACCCTTAGCTGGTGCTGCCATCAAAGACTGTCCTGTGAAAACACAGCTGGAGTCATGGTGAGGCAGGAGAAACAAAGCCAGTAAGGTATGAGAGATGTGCATTCCAGTTTCACATGTCATTCTTGGATTCCAGTTCTGCCCAGGATCCCTACAGAGAAAACCTTAACGGGCAGAATTCACACTGCTCTGTTAATAACACATCTGATGTGCGAAGCCATCCAGTATTCACATCTCTTGGCTTTTTCTAATAGTTCCCTGAAATGGAGTGCTAGGTAGGTTCTTGCTTTATTTGTATTGCTGTAGTGCTTCCACCTTTAACAGCTGTTGGAAGGGTGCAGCAAAGTAGCAGATTGTGCCAGCCCAACGTTTCACTAGCGTTGTTTTCAGGAGATGACTTTAACTGGTTAGCCTTCTCCACTTGGTCTTACTAATTCCAGTGCTGAACAGGATATTGCCTGGTGATATTTGATTATGCATGGTGATGCTCTACAAATTTTAAGCTGAACTTTTCTCTTCCATAGGGTAAAAGATTTGTGGTTGGAAACAGCCAATTTGAATTCAAAGCTCCTGTTAATGAATCAGGTGAAGGACAATTTTCATTCATGAGTAAAGAGGTAAATGCAAAGATATGATTCACCTACCAAATATATTCAGTTCATATGATTCCAATGTCCACATGTGTCCAGAAATATATGGGTAATACTGGTTTCTCTCAGAGAAGAAAGTCACCTCTGATGGAGATTCATTCCCCTTTGGTAGCAGCAGTCAAGGAAAGCAGCATTGGCTCAAAGCTCCTGGGGTCTCCCCTCAAATGCCTCGATCTTTCTCCTTGATTTCTTCATCTATGCAATCCATGGATTCATTGAACTGTCCCTGGAGGAATTCAGGACCATTCCTCTATTATTCTTCACTTTTTCTACAATCTGGTGAAATCATTGAAGATAAAAGATGAGAATTTCAGAGCTCTCCCTCTCCCTCTCCAATTTATTATCCTTTCCATTTTACATCTGTAAAAATGGGAATGGTAACAGTGTGTTGTTGTTTGGCTACTTACTAGCTATGCTTCTTTTACTCTAATTTATTTTAAAGAGCAAGGAAATTATATTAAAAAATAGTCTATTTACCAAGCTCAAAGTTGGAGTCACAAATGTTATGCTGACTTTAACCTTTAAGTCTTATAAGCTAACAGAGGAGTTTTGAAAACTAATTAGAATTTATGCAGCATTTGAACCTAGCACAAAGCATTTGCTTTGAAAAGCCACTGTATTTTTCTTTACTCTTTTTCTTTCCCACCGGTTGTTATTGCTGCTGTCTTTCAACCTGAGCAGAAGCTCATGTCTTGGAGCATGTGAACCTTGTGCTTTGGCTCTAACGAGGGGGTTGCACTACAAAAGATGCAAGAGATTTCCCCTCCATGTGGTGCGAGTCTGCCGTGTCCACAGAAGTAATGGGGCCAGATGGTGTGGGAAGGGAGAACTCAGCAGGGTCAGCAGCTATACTTACTGAATCTGAACAGTACCTTTGCTACTTGGATGCTTATAACCAAATGTAAATTAAATTAATGAAAAGCGGGTATTCAGATACTGCTGTCCCTTGGTACTTGAAAATTCTGATTGTGAAGGATTAGGTTCATTAAAACATTTTTTCTATAAATATATTTCACCAAGATGAAAAAAAAGACCATAAGTTTTGGGATAGTTTCTAAAATCTTCATAGCCCTGATTATTGAGAATCATAGAAAATGCATAAAATAACCTTGCCAAACGAAGGTATAAATTTCTCTCTTGTGGCATCTTTTCCAGTTCTCCTATAGTGCAAATGAGACCCTACGACTTAACTTATCTGTAAGAACAGATGAGGTCAAGATTGACAGCAAACTGATGGGTAAGTATGAAATACGGGATTAAAGGGAGGTTAATTACAGTAAACAGAAATTTATTCCTTCGTAATTTGGAGTCATGTGAATAAGAATGTTACCTTTGTAGGTTTTACTGATTTGGGTGAAACAATTAAATCTGACACATCAAAAGTTATTAATACTAAAGTCATGAATTAAACATCAGTGTTGTATATATTAAAGGCTCTTTTAAATATGCTACCATTATTTTCAGGTTTTCTTTTGCTCTGAAGGGCAATCCTAACAGCAAAGCTTCACAGTTCAAATGTACTTACATAGTTTGATTTTATTTTTTTGTCCAATGGCCATTTCCCTTCCCCAATGAACTTTCTTCCTCCAGTAGGAGAAGGGGGATCCTTCTTGCTGCCACTTATATGGGTTTCACCTGAAATCTCAACTTTCAGCTATGTCTCAGCTCAGGCAGGTTCTGCAGTCTTTATGATCCGCAATACACAGAAATATTCAGTGTGCTTACAGCTCGTTACTTTATTCATTTATTTCTATGGCAACAAGAAGTATATTAAGTGTTTTATAGCACAAAGACTTGGTCTCTGATATAAATTCCTTTATAAATATAGATTTCTTTATTTCTTTCAATCTACAACAATGAAACAATTATGTCTGTGAGCCTAGTGCTGAGGTGAGGAAGCTCTATCAGAATCAGTGGAGCAGTATCTGGGAGCTGGGACATACCTTACACTGCTTTGGACTGAAGTCTAAGGCATAGTCTTGCAACAACTGAGGCAACACACTTGTTACTTGTGTGATGAGTCAATGTCAGGAAAACTAATACTGCCCCCAAGTAATTTCCCCTGCAGATTGAATCTTCAGACCGTATTTTTCCATCTGTACAATATTTAAATGTATTCCTTTTCTTATTGGCAGCACAAAAGTATGTTTTTAGAAGATTTTCCCTATGGCTCTGTGTGCAGGGTTGAAAGCACTTAAAAGAGGGCTTGGCATAATTGTTACGGGGAGGTCGTATTACAATCTCACACTGTCTTAATTTCCATTCCAAAGGCTGTGGTGTTTAAAACTGCGGAATTTTGACCAAATATTCCCATCATCTTTTTTCCCAGTCTGGGGAAAACATAGAAAAATGAAGTAGCTAAATTATTAAAGAAATGTTATTGTTCAAATTGAAATACAGAATCCTTGCAAGAGGGAAATTGAAAAATTATCAACAAATGTCTCTTTTTATTATAAAATGGATTTTTTAAAATCCAAATTCTCTGCTGCTTTAAAATTTCTTTGCCATATGAAATCCAGAGCGAAATGTTTTTTATGCATCTTGAAAAGATTTGGCTTTGGGTATATGGTTGCTGCTGAGAAGCACCTTTGAACCTGCCAGTGAAAGAACCCTTTCTTTGTGTAACACTTAGTGAATACCAAGTTACGATAGCGTTTTTACATCTCAAGCCATCAGGGGTTCTGAACAGTATGAAATCCAATATATCCCTTTTATCCTTTGTCCTTTTTATCAATGATTTCACAGCTGGTATCTCAAGGTGATGGATAAGAGTCTGAATCTAATGAGTGGCTTGCTGCTGGTACATTTAATGAGCTGATCAGTGAACAGCGAGAGCGTTTAATATTTTAAGGCCATAGCTTTCTCCGTTGCATTTATGCAACTGGATGTGAGGGACGTCAAGATGTTGTACCATTGACATTGTTTACTGAGGGATAGGATGAAAATCCCGGTCCAGCCAATGCAGAATAACAAAGTAATTCAGGAAGCATATTGTCATGCTGTATCAGGTGGCCGTGCAGCAGCTTGGGTGGGAAATGCAGGGTTTAGGAAGGCAAGGGGAAGATTTGTTTAACAATATTACCTGCTCAAGTCCCTGTGCTGTAGCAGCCTTTCAGAGTGCTGGATTAAGACAGCAATCTGGTTCCTGCAAAAGCAATTTGCAGCGTAGACACAAGGAAACTTTTCCTTGCCGCTGCCCGCACTATCTCTTCTGCTTATAAAAGCAAACAGCAACGTATCAGGGCTGTCAGTCTGGTGCTTTTCCCCAGCATTACGTTCACATCCGACATTCAGAGTGAATAGTTAACACACAAACTGTTGAAAATACTGCTTGGGTTATATTTGTTGCTGAGTGACTTCTGTATTGATGTGCTCAGTATATGAAGCAAATGATGCTACTCCTGCTTTGTGCTCATCGATTCCTTGAGACTTCAAGATAGGGGTTGAATCAAATGGATGCGTTTTCTCATCGATTCATTCTTAAAAATGCCAAAGCCCCTCGGCTTTGCATACACTTCCAACGATGTCTTGACTGAGTTTGTGCTGGTAAAGCTACTCAAAATCAAGTGGATACGCTGATTAGATGTAAGGAGGGTTAAGATCAGCCTTCATCATTGCATTAACTCCTCAGTATGAGGAAAAGAAGAAAAACGTGTTACTCTGCTAAAGACTAGCTGTGAAACTGAATGCTGAGGTTTTTAAATAGGCATCATTTAGAGGAAAACTGCCCTTTGACATTATACGCTCTCATGCAAGTGGCAGAGAGCCTGTAGCCAAGTTTTGGGCATCTGTAATATTGTTCATGCCTGGCAGGAGAATAAGGGCACTGCTGAAAAATAATGGAAGACCAGCATTCTCATTTTACATTTTCATTTCGGTAGGAATCTGACATGGTAGCCTCTTGGAATTAGATTAAAAAAGCTACTGCTACTGCTGTTATCTAGGAAGACGTCAAGTGCATTGAAATGTTAGTGAGTGGAGGGTGCTTTTGCTGGTGTCCTTCCTAGACTCCTGCTCCTCTGAGAATAAAAAGTGTCTTTAAATAGACATTTTTGATGGCCTTTACCATATGCAGTCTCAAAGGGATTTATCTTAGTCTTTCTTGCCCACATCTGATCACGTCTGTGTACTTCACTTTGCTTCCTGCATCTTTAAGGATGAAAATGCTTTGCAAAATTCTTAATGTCATGAAGGGTACCATTTCTTGAGACTTAATGAGCATATAAAACACCTTATCACTACTAGAAAGGGGAGATGTCTATCTTGTACTCCTCACTCCCATCTGTGAGCACATTTAACTCTTGAAAGAGCACAGGAGGAAACCCAGATAGTTTTCTGCTGTTCTGGTAAGTTAAGTTGATTTACAAGAAGACTCAACAAGTGCCAGCGCCTCGGTGGCAGAGGGTGAGGCTGTGTGACTAGAAAAAAAGAGGAACCAAAAAGTAGAGAGATGCAGGGATGGAGGGAAGGAGCAGAAAAGGAGGGAGCAAGAAGTTCCCCTCTTTACGATAATCAGCTCACCTTCCCAGGGAAGCACAGTACTCACATGCTGAGTAATCTGTGCAACTTGCACACTTCCCCTAGAGAAACATGTGGCATCTTTTCAGTCTGTTTTCTTCTGGGCTAGCTCTCAAGTGCATCTCCAAATGTTTTCTTGCAAGCCAGGCTTTCCTTATGGTGCTGAACCACCCAGCTATGTCTCTAGACTTTGCATCTATTTGGGAAAATTAATTTTGTTCATTGACTGTGCATCATGCTAGAGACTGATGGGGGCCAAAACAAGCTTAGTGTCTGGGACAGTTGGTGTGTGGTTCATCAGTAAGAGAGGCGTGACTGTCAGACCTGATTTCTTGGCTCAGAAAAACTAGAATTAAACCCTACTACAGAAGGAATAAGGCATACATCAGGATGGCAATTCAAGACACAAGGGAAAACAAAAGCAAGAAAATAGAGAAGAAAGGAGAAATGAAGAGGTATTAACTTGAACAAAGGATAACACTTGAACAAAAGATAACACGTCATTAAGTGCTAACTTTCTATTCAGTTCAGGCTTTAGCAATGATTTTGGAAAGGCCCAAATGTCTTGGAATTGGCCAACAAAGGCAGCTCTCTTCTTTTAAATAAGCAACTGGCAGAGGTCCCATGCCAGCTGATGTCTGTCCCTACCAACACCCATGCAGAGTTTATAGCCTCTAACTCCTGGTACGCCAGGAGGACCTGTTCATTTGAACTATTCTTTGAACAGTTGTATAGGCAGGTTCATTGAGGATAGTCAAAAAAGGACTTTGTACTTAAATGTTTTGACAATGCCCAAGTGATAAAAATGTGTTTGGGTTCTACTTGATAGTTTATTCATACTCTGCACATAGATTTCAAATTTTTCCATACAGGGAAAAATACAGTTTTCTCTCAGCATCATTCAGGGGTTAAGTACAGAGTGTGTATATTCTTCACACAGCTCGACTGACCAACAGGCAGGCTTTGTACATGGGATTAGTTTTCCTTCCTATAGCACACTGAATATCCTTAGAACAGAGGAAAATGTCTAAGTGCATTTACCATTCATATTTCAGTGACTCTGTACAACTGCTCTTATGGACGAAGCGACTGCAGCTTATGCCTCGCGGCCCATCGTGACTATAAGTGTGTCTGGTGTGAAGAAGATGGCCAGCCCAGCAAGTGTGTTTATGAAAAACTCTGTCACACTCTTCCCACTGACACGTGTCCTCATCCAGAAATCACTCGTGTAAGATTGCTTTTTTCTCTCCCTACCACTGTATTATTTTGCAGAAGAGAACATCCAAGCAAGCTCATACTGAAAGGCAGTTTTTTTCCTAGGGTGTTAAATAAGCCTCTGAAATAGCTGCAAGGAAATAATGCCAGTAGTGATGTGTGTGAGAGATTTGTAAAGACTCAAAATAAGAGACTGAATGGAGTCTTTGAGACTTCTTGTTTTTCAAGCTTTGTCCTCGCTGTGCCAGAAGCCAGGCTAGCAGTGTATGCTTAAACGTGGCACTTGAATTAGCATGGATTTTTTTTCTCTCCTAAAGTCCTTTCTACCTGAAATAAGTCTGTAAGAGAGGTTCACTGCTCCTGGAACTACAAGCACTTAGCAGGCTCATTAACAGACTTCAAACTAAACTTTTAAATAGTGTTGAATAAGGGAGCAGTTTGTTTCTGCATCACAGTGTGTTTTCCAGGTGTCGGTGATATTTTCTGGTCCACGCTGGAATCAAACCCAAGGCTATAGCAGTTGAATGTAAGAAGTCAGAGAGGCCAGATGTGCACCCCTGACTTACTCTGCGGTTGGAGCAGAGCGAGGACCCAGAGTTTGGACACAGGGCAAGGGAAGAGCGTTGTCCACCTTGGTGGACCAGTAGCCAAAGCAAGAAGGGATAAATCCTTGTCCTTTTCAGCAGCAAGCCAAATGCTGTTTTTCTGGGCATAACTGTCAAGAAAAGAGTGATACATACTTCCATTGGACAGATCTAAATTGCTGCGACAGTGGTATCAGTACTTTGAAACTCAGACACACCATTTGATGAGAACACATCCCAAGCTATCACAAAATGCAGTAACTGTATGACAGAGGTTGAGACTTGTAACAGGGATGTTTCACTCAATAGGAAGTGTTTAATTCTGAAACCTGTGGCTCAAAGCAGTAGAGACGCTGAATCTTCTGAGGCTGTGCAGTTAGAGGTGCAGTGTGGGTACAGGCAAACCAGCAGCACGCTGGATGAGGTTGGCCGTGATGGTGTATCTAAGAAGAAATGGCAGGTAAACAGTTGAAGTCTGTCAAGGAAGGCAAATGCCCTGAAGTCTTGACAGAAAGTATGGAGAAGAATACTTGTGTGATAAGTGTGCCCAGATGTAGATGATCTGAGTAGGAAGGAAAAGGAAAATTTTCACCTGGTGTACGGTTTGTAAATGATTGTGTATTAAATACTAAATACTAAATTACTAGGTTTTGTAAAGCTTGTGTTAGCTTCAGATTTGAACATAATATTTGGAAACATCTACACAAACCGTTGAGTCATTTTTCAGCTAGTTTATTTATGAGTTGAGTGCACAGGGTTGGCCAGCAGGCAGAAGGTTTAGGAAGCTGAGGCAGTGGGAAAACAGAGCAAGTGATTCTGGAGCTGGGCTGGGCAGCAGCAGCCATGTCTCTGTGCTCAGACTTTCTTAGATCTAAGAAACCCTGACTTTGATGGAGCAGGCATTAAAGTCCAGACTTTCAGAAGCTGTATTTGGCTTCCAGTTACTGCATTTGGGACTGTGCAACCTCCCTCTTCTTGACGGCAAACTTGCAGCCCTCCAAAGTTGAAGACCTGCAAAGATCTTGCTGGAGGTGGTCCAAATATTACGTAGGAAAGCAGGTTAGTCTCCCCACAAGTATTCAGAATTCAAGTGCCTGTTCAGGCCATATTTCAACCAGAGAAGTTCACTGCAACTGCAGGATTTTCTCAGTCCTCATTTTAATTGCAAATTATTTAATTAGCATCAGCCCATGTACTGCAGCATCCTACCATCTGATGCAGTAAGGAAGATCGGGGACTAGAGGAACTTTGGAAGACACTATGTGGGGCAGCGCTGCATGTTAGGAAGGTGCACTGTTCTGATGTGAACCTAAAGGGAGAAAATCATGGCAAAAAAATGCTGGAAAAACTCCGTGGAATGATTGTGAGAGGTACCCAATCCATTTGCTTTTCAAAATCACAGTGCTTTAGTGGAGGAAGCAAACTTAAAACAGAGTAAACACCAGGCAACAGTTTTGTACATAACAGTCTGCCACAGGAGACACAAAATCTGCAGCTGACGAATACTAATTCTGAGCTAGCAAATGATTAATTAACATTAAAAAGTTACATAGTGTGTTTCTGGGGGGGGTCCTACAAGAAACATCTTTTGCATTTCAAGTATGGGTAAGTCAAAGTAGCTTTAAATAACATGGAAGAGCAACATTGTCACTGCAGTATTTAATTTTACTTTTTTTTTTTCCTTTATGCAAACATAGATTGAGCCAGAAACTGGACCACTAAGTGGTGGAATTCTTTTGACCATAATGGGATCTAATTTGGGAATAAAAGCAGAAGATGTAAAAAATATAATGGTGGCAGACAAGGAATGTCTTTTCAAAGAGGAATTCTACTCTGTTTCCACAAGGTAATTGCTGGATATTTCACAAGATTTTAGAAGAAAAAAGGAACTTCTGTGCATTTTCAGGAGAAGATGATCTTCCTGTAGTTATAAAACATTATCAATAGAGGAAAGAGCTAGTGTGATATACCTGCAATATTTCATACTAACATGTCTGAGTCTTTATTTAAAATTGTTACAGATTCTACCACAGGAACAAATTTACAATAGCGTACTACCTTCCTGCTTCTGATTGATTGATTTTTTTTCTTTATTTGTTTGGAAAGCTTTCATAAAACTATTACTGCAGATACCTCAAGACTATTTATTTGTTTTTAAATTAAAGGCATCATAGGTGTACATCTAGTCATTAAAATCTTTGCTAAATTTGAACCACTGTGCAGCTAAGCATATAATAATTATGGGAAAGTAGGCAAAGCAAGAGGAAGCTTCAATCTTTTTGTTTTAGTCCAGCCACAAAGCTTCCTTCCTGGGGGCAGGGAAGAAGCCTGGAGTTTCGGTTTAGCTTTAGAGGACTAAGTTTCATCACATAGTCAACAAATCCATGGATGTTGAATTGCCTAAGCAGGTTGGTAGATGTTTTGCAGATTACTTGTCACACTCTTAAGCAGTGCCAAAAAATAAAACAAAGTGCCTAAATTCTTCTAGGTAGCTAGGAGTTTACTATGATTATATCAAGCACCTGATTTCAAGAGGGAAATACTCTTTTGTTATTAGCTGATAAAAAGCATAGCATGAAGCTTCCATAGTAGTATTAAGAGTAATGACATATTTTAAGCAGTGTGATATTTTATTAATTTTTGGTATTTAAAGCTGCAGTTGAAACCATGGCTCTCTTTCCCTTCAGAGTTAATTTAAAGCATAATACGATAACTTTGCTATTTTTGTGGTGCGTTTTGAAAGGGATTTTGAAGTTACCTAAGTGATTTCTTTAGCTTTTGAAAGATGTTTAGCTTTAGTCAGTTTGTGAATCAGGCATTTAGAAGCTTCCCAGGCCCTAAGACTTAAAAACGTATATAAAGCTGTATATCTTACTACTTCCCAAATCTATTGCCATTACTTGTGTGTTTACATGTGCATCACCATCCACAAAATTCCCAACTCTTTTACAGTCTTCTTTTCCCATTCCCTATTTTCAATGTTTGCAAAAGCTGCGCTGAATTGCAGCATAGCCTTACAAGAATTTCCACAGCCTCTTGGCTTTTTCTAAAGCTTTTTGATATTTTTAAATACGTGGAAAGGAGCCAGAACTGAGATGACTGGTTCCTTGTATCATAGCAACATTACTGGTTTCCTAAGCTCTGCCAGTGTGGTAATGGGTGAGAACAAATGCAACTTGCATAATGTCATTTATCAACAAATTAGGGGGTTTTGAAGGATGTTCTCCATTAGGGAAGCTTTGAAAAAGAAGTTATTCAAAATCTCCAAATAGGTATCTATAATTTTCTGTCTTTATCTTCCTCCTTTCTTTTGTTTTCTTATTACCTTCTTTTATTTAATTTAATAATCATAAAAAAAAAATAATAAGTGCCTAGTCTTGCTCCCCTATCCTTCTGCAGTAAAAAGCTAGTCATTTTTAGGAGACAGTTGTTCCCATGGGCAGGAGAGCAGCAAGATTTAAGGCACTTAAGGCTGCTTTCTGGCTCTGCGGTGATTTAATTGTTGGCCTTCGAGAAGTCATGTTCTCATTCTTTGTAGTTTTCCATTTGTAACGTGGGGGAAGGGAGGCAATGCCAACACTGGGGAGGGGAGGGAACTTTTCTCAATTAAAATCCCTGCTAGCCACATTACGGCGTTCCCCACACACACACAAACCCCCCAGCCCCGGCCCCCGACTGCTTTCCCTAGCTTGACATATGGTAGAAATTCCTCCAAAGGCACCATTTCCTGTTTCTGCCTGACAAGAAGATACAACTTCCAAGAATACAGTAGAGAGATGATGAGGAACAGACTCAGGCAGCCATACACATGCCAGGACATGCAAGAATTTAGAGAATTTTGTCCATTTGCCAGTACCCGGGCAGAAAAAGTCTGGAGTGATCTGCCGAGGGACTTGACAATCCTTTTATTATAAGTCCCGATTTAAGTACATTATACCCAGTAATTTGGGGTTGTTGTTTTGGGCTGGGTTTTTTTTCCTATTTGAGGGTTTTTTTAAGCAGTTGTGCACTGCTTAAGGAAGACTAGCACTAATCTCAGAGGAAAAGAGCGAAGGAAAGGAGCAGTGATCCTCTGGGTGTGTCCTATATGCAACTGCCTGCCTGCGCAGGCTGCAAACATTATATACCTCCTTATCTAACCCTATTATCAGCTCTCCATTAAGCATTTGTCCCAGTTTTCAAGTGTGTCGAATCCTTACTGCATTTTCATGCTTATAATTCTGTGGATCACCTGTTTGAAATAAAAATTTAAACATCCTAGCTATCACTCAGCAGCAGTGTTAGTTAAAGCGGTGTTTTCTCGGCCAGTGTTCCTTGACCTCTGATTTTGCGTGGGTTATCTGAGGATTTATTTTCAGGGAACAGTAATTCCAAAGGGATTTTGATCATAGGTGTGAAAATACAGTTGTTTAATGCTGAAAGCTAGCAGGATGCACAACAAAAGTATCAGCAGCTAAAGCACACAAAGTTATATGATAGCTGATGGTCTGAATCTCACATCAAGTGGGGGGGCTTTGTTTTTTAACATCACAAGGTCCAGTGAAAACCTTGTGTAGCGTTGGAGAGGTTCACCTCTTACTTCTGGGCTGAAGTTGAGTATTATGTAGAAGACACCTCTACTAACGGACTGCTAAAGTAGCTGCTGTATGCAGTTTTAGACAGAAGATTACACCATTCTTGGGTGGTTTTGCTGGGAATCTGAGGCAGCGTTCAAGTACCTTGTGTAGGATAAAGTGAAGTTAGTGCTTTTGCTGGCAGGGTGCGTGGTAGCTCACTTACTTTGCATTGGTATTGCAGCTGTTAGTTCTAACGTAAACTTACATTCTTTCTTGCTAGGATTGTATGTGAGGTTGGACCAATGAATGAACCAAAAAAAGGTCAAATTGAAGTTAACATCAATGGAAAATTAGGTAAATCACCAAGTAACGTGCTGTTTACATACCAGGTAAGTGCATTTTTTTGAGACCTGTTTTATACCTCGTGCATGACTTAAGTTAGAAGTTCACCTGTTAAGTACAGAGTCGCTTGTGTTTGCCTTAAAATCTTTCTTCATCAATAGCACTGTCATTCAAGGATGTTAGAAAACACTTAACTCAAGCGCTTCTTTATATAAAGGATATACCAAAAATCTATTCTGATAATAGATTCAGAGTTTCAAAATAGGATGATGTTGTTTGCAATTCAAGTTAAAAAGATGTGGTAGAAAAGAAACTGTAATAAACTTATTCAGTAGTGACATAATATCTCTTCAGTGTCACTATTGAATAAAAAAGAAAATCATAAGTGCAAAAAATTAGGTAGTCTTTAGATGCACAGTTGGTGCACTATTTTAATCACAGTGTTTAGTCTAGCCAATGTTCTTAATTACAAGAATGGATGCAGAGCAGCTGAAGAATAAGTAATGAAGGTACATTACTTTTTTAATAATTTATTTCATTGAAAAATGTGGCATGCAGAGCCACAGACAGCATTATGTGTGTTCATATTACATATGTGCCTTGTTTTCAGTGTCACTATGAAGGAGAATTTCATTTGTGTCCTAAGTGCTTCACCCTATGTGTGGCCTTGGATTATAGCTGGTCTAGCCTGTGGTTTTAGCAGCAAGTAGTTTTATCTGTATCTATGAGGTCTTCAAAATTTATAAGAGCCTGTGATAGTTGAGAGGTTTAAATCATCTCTGTCCTCATATTGATACTTAAAATTATACCTATAAACTGTAAATCTGTAAAACATAAAGGATGGGTTAGGCTTTTATCTTTTCCCTTATTTAAACTTCTGTCTCATGAATTCTTGATATCTTGTGAGAAGGAAGGGAAAGGAGTCAGCACTAAGTGGTGGAATAAGTCAAGAATTACATTCTACTGGGGAGAGAATATTCTTGTTTTTGCAGAGCAGGCTAGAAGTGGTTTTTCCATAATTTCCAAGCAAATACCTCCTCTCCCTGCTGATATCTCTACAAAAAACACCCTTTTTGCTTGAAAATGTCCACTGTTCCTTTGTGGAAATGTAGGCTATAATTAAATCTTTCTTCATTGATCTCATTCGTCTTAACCAGAGAATAACAACATAATCTCCCATGTATATGTGTTTGTGGTCTCTAGGACAGAGGCTGTGACAGTAAAGTCTATGTGAGACGAGATTTTGACATAAACCCATTGTGCTGGGTATATTTTACACCAGTTCTCCTATGCTTCTCCTGTGTATAAAGATTCTTCCATGGTTTGCATGAAAACCACATGAAGAAGTTACGGAGTGTGTTGAAATGTAATCTGAAGCCCCCATGTGGACTTGAAAACTTGTCTGTGAACTTGTTCTGGTGTGATTCCCTCCTCAGCCCATCTGGGAGGCAAGCTAAGCAGCCACTGCTTTTGGGTACTTCAGGGAAAGATTCTTGATCACCCATCAATGAGGCTGTAGGAGAAGCTGCTGTGCACAGGCATCATCCAGGTGGATGTTTTCCTGGCAGATTCCCTCTGTGCCAATCTCTGCCTGCATTGAGGTTACTGAAATATCAGATACCTAAGCTAACTGTTGATAAAGAACATTTTTATTTACTGCAAAAATCTTTCCATGGGGACTCTATTTACAAAATGCAAAGCAATGGCAAGTAATGCAGTTCATGTCTTGAAACTGGTGAGATTGGTTTCTAGTTTCATTTCTCCTAGTTCCACAAGAACATGAAGCCAACTGTGGGCTGCAGTAGGATTAAAGTCAGTACAGGGGCATCACATTCACGCGCTCCTCTACAAGTGTGACACAATCGCTTTTGGTGTGAGAACAGATGATCAGAGCAGACAATCACGTCAGTTGATGTTGTCTTAAAAGCTACAATCTCATTTCACTGCTGTTCTCAGGCAGTTCTTTGGTGACTTCTTTCTGCAGACATGTGAAATCTGTGCTTTGTTTAAAACCTTTTGTATTGAGTATATACAAAGGAAAGAAAATACTCTTCTTCCCAAGAGCCTTCCTAAAATAAATTTTCTATTATGTATTTCCTCCTTTCTGTGGCACATTGTCTGTCTACCCTCCTGCTGGTAATTATCACTGTTTTTACGGTGTGCTCTGATCACTTGAAACACAATAGCTTTAGCAGTGACCACTGTAAATGCAGTCTGTGGCAGCACAGGGCAGAAGTGCACAAGCAGCGCACAAGGAGACAATGCAGCTGCTCAGCCCGGTGTGTCTGTGTACACCGGAGGTGTTACCATACTCCCCACAGTCTCGGCTTTGTACGTGTGACTAGTGTCTACCACCAAAAGCACATAGTCCATTATCAAGTAGATTGGATATAAGGAAGATTTATGTTTTTTATGAGGGTGGTGAGTTCACTGGAACAGAGAAGTTGCCCCATCACTGGAAGTGTTTAAGGCCAGGTTGGACGGGGCTTTGGGCAACCTGTTCTAGTGAAAAATGTCCCTGCCTCTGGCAGGGAGGTTGGAACTAGATGATCCTTGAAGGTCCCTTCCAACCCAAACCATTCTGTGATTCTGTAAGTACTACTACGTTTGGCTCTTGTTGATATCCAGTCTGAACAATGAGATGCATTTTTTAAAGATGGATTGATGAGGATCAATAGTCAGCACAACTTGGGGCTCAGACTTGTGCTTCTGCCAGCACAGCGCATTTCTGAGCCAAGGAATGTGTGAGACCTCCATTAAATGGGTCAAAAATCCAGTTAAAAGGGAAGCCATGGTTTCAATTTAGAATTATTTCTGAACTAAAATTCCCTGGTCCACAAGAGTCTGCGCTGTGCAGTAAACACTTTGTCTATATTTGCTGCATAACAGAGGAAGAAAGTTCTATTTCTCCCTACGCATCACAATTTCTCTATCCAACCTGAGTGATGTTCAAGTCCAGCCATTCCAGTGAAATTAAATTCTGGTAACCCGGTCCTCCTCTGCTGACATTTCTCTTGCTTCACTATAAGCAAGATCAGGCAATAATCACTCTCCTGTTTAGTGAAATAGAAATGAAATGGTTCTAAATTTTAATATCCAGCTATGCAGTACATCTGGAGCCCTGACAGCTTGGCTGGTCTCTAAGCAGGTGGAACAGTAACGCAGCTAAAGGCCAGTCCTGCTTTTTCATTTGTTGTCAGCTTTATCTGATTTGCTTCTTACTATGACAGTGAGAAGCAGTATCAAAGGAAGGAGTACAGCTTGTCCTAGGCATATGGCCCAGATTTGCAGATCCCATACAGGGGTGATTCCTTTCTCAGAATACCTCATCTTCAGACTCCAGCCACCAGAACGAGAGCTTGCAGCTGGTTCCGGGATCTCCAGCGTCTGTTTGCAAGAGCAATTCTGTGAGTTTTAGGCTGTGCAGGTTAAAAAGATTATATGGCTTCAGACAACTCAAATAAATGTAAGATGGGGAAATTAGAGGTAGAACTTTGCAAAAGTGTAAAACATTTCTGAGGCGCTCAAGGTAGTTTAGGGACTGTCTTGGAAATAAGGACTTTTAGTAAACCAGGAAGTCTATTTGCCTAAATAAGATGAGATGAATAACCCAAACAAGGAAGAAGGGGGGATAAATTAGAGTCTGATCTAAATGTGACTATTCACCATACTGTAAGTTTGAATGTGAACCTGAACAGCACAGCTACATTTAACAAGGTACACTCTTCCACCTTAATCTACTCCCAATTTGGCAGTTTCCTCTCACCTCCATCCATCCTCTGCTTTCCTTCTTGATGTTTGAAGCAATTGCTCTGGTGCTTTCACCAGTATGGTGCCATTAGTGCCACAAGGCTTTTGCGGAGGGTTTTAGCTCACTCTGATTTTTCTCCCTGAGTCTTTACATCAACACACACATTTTGCACTGTAGTTGGGGAGTCTGAGGGGGTTTTTGTGGCGGGGGGGTATTACATGCTTGTTGCCATTACAATTGATGCCGATAAGCCAGACATCTGCAGCAGTCTGGAATCGCTTCCAGAGGATCTTATTTTATTCTTAAGTCCTGGAGCACATCTTGTTTGTGTGTCAGCCTGCATAGATGCCAGGTGAACTCCTGGGTAGCTGAGTTGTAGCAAAGTTGGCCCTTTCTCATGTGTATATTATTAGACTTAATTCTCTGTCATCTGAGCTATGCACTTAAGTAAATGTCCCACCTTCCAGTGCTCATGGCTCTGCTTGAAAGCTGCCAGTGAACGCTGGCTGTATAATAATGCAGACTTTCCAGTCATGCATGCTTCCATTTCTCCATCAAACCTGTCAGCAAGGCTCTGTGGTCTTTTCAGAAAATCATGTGGTGTCTGCCTCATGATAAAAAGATGCTGCCTGCAATCCAAAAAATCAGTTGTTTAACATACCAACTGTTTGCATAAGCATCCCATCCACAGCAGATAGCACGCAACGTGCATTGCCAGGGAAATGCTCTGCCTGGGCACCTGGAACCGTTTGATCAGCTCACATGGTGTGAGGTTTGGACAAAGCAGCCCCAGAAAGGCAGGACTCGGCTCTCTTCTCTGCTGTTGCAGAAATAACCCAGAAGCTGAAGCCTGGCTTGTGTTGTGGATGCTGTGACGAGGTGAGCTGGTGGGTGAGGTCAGCCACTGTGGTGAACACCAGTCTGCCAAGAGTGTGCAATGGAAATTCTCTGGTTGAACATCCTGTGAGTGGGTGGCTTGTCTGAGGAAACGAGAAGCAGGCTCCCTTGAGTCTGAGAAAGGAGGGAAGTGGAGAGGGAAAGAGCAGTTCCTAATGACTTGTGTGCCCTGTTCAGAAGCTTAATTTAGCTCCTGCGGTTACCTTTACAGTCCATGAAATGACATTTTGACCCCCAAGAAGGTGGCTGGTGTCTACAGCACTTCACGGGCTATGCCTTTAAATGCCTTTAATTTTTGTGTGCATTATGTGCAAGGGTTGGCAGAATAATTTGGCTTTCAGTGTGGGACAGATAATTTTAGTAACAAATCAGCTGTTTTACAGACCTGCTTCAAGAGCCAGAACTTATTGCAGCTGGGACCAGGATGAGGAAGGGGAAAGGTTACTTGTGGATGAAAGGATGGATGAGATAAATGCAGGGCAATAATGTGCCGGTACATTTATGACAATTTTTTCCACGTGTGTGTGCGCTGTCATCAGGTCCTTGACACAGCATCCCTGTGTTCTCCTTGTGTGGAAGCACAAGAGCTCATGCCTACTTGTGAAGATGTGCACTTGCATCAAAGGCAAACCCCCAACCAGAGGTCACAGGAGCTGGCAGAAGGGAGCTTAGGTGGCTTTGCCATTTGCTGCCCATTATGCCCATTTGAACACATCCATCTGTTGCTGGCTTCCCCTGGTGCTGCAGCTGGCATCTCTCACGGCATCACAGGGATATACTGTGCCATCATCCTCTTTTCCCTCCCCAGTTGTCTCTCTGCTTGTGGTCTGGCATGGTTGTGTTTTCTTCAGCATCCCCCTCTAAAGGATAGACTTCATGCCAAGGTTTCTTTGTGTCTCCATGAGGCTCCCCTCCTCTGTTGCCTTCCAACTGTTCCTGAATTTCTGGCCCCTCTTGTGATCCCCCAGTAACCTCCTTGGTGGCTGGTTGTTTCTCTCTTTGGTTTTCTGCATTAGTGAAGGATAAAGGGTAACCACTTTTATCTCGGTGGTGTAGTTCTTGGGCTAGAAACTTCCTACCACAGATTCATATTATAGTAGATAGTATCTCTATTTACAGAGTCATGCCCAGGAATATAAAAAGCTGAGGATGTCCTTGGTGACAGACGAGTGGGAAAGTAGAGAAATGGAAGAAGAAGAAATACAGAACCTAGGTGATGCTCCATAGGAGTGCACTCCTCTTGTTCTTGAATACTGTGCAAGGGACCAGAAGTGAGTTGGCTGGGCATGACAATGTAAACCAGGAAAGCTACAAAGCAAACAGAGTGAAAACAAATGTGAATCAGCCTGGCAGATCAGATCCCAAATGCACCCAAAGTCGTGTGAGTGAAAAAGAAGCAGAGGGAATGGTTCTCTTTTGCACCAGCATATCTTTAATGGGAAAATTGCAAAGAAGCTGAATAAAAAAAGAAAGGGAGAATAGGAGTAACCCCACAGTTAGCCAGGTAAAAGCTGTGCTTTGATTTGACACCAGCAGACCACAGGCATCTAAAATGCTGGGAGCTTTCTGAAAGCATTTTTGGCCTGTAAAAGGTATCGTTTACCAAAAATGTAATCAGAAACCTGAAGAAATAAGAAATCACCTCCTAACTGTGCAGAAAGACTAACTAAAAGTCATAAAATATTAAAGAATTTATTCTAGATTAATAAACAGGATGAAAAATGTAAGAGCTGACACGCAAATGCTCAGGTCTACAGTAGCTGTGTAAGAGCAGCAGTCATGTACACTGCTAATAAGTTCACATCTAAGTATGTTTATAAGTGGAACAGACATGGGGATAATTTACCTTCTAGCATGCAGAAAGCATGAAACTACAATGAAAAATACCTCAGCATTTCTGTGAACAGATTTGTAACTTGGAGGCAAAGGATACAAACCTAGCAAGCGAAGAAAAGACTTCTGGCTGCGATAAAGAAAACAGGACACTGGAAAATGGCCTGAGTGTGAAGTCATATACATACTTGGGCCAGTGTAAGCTGTTTTGCTAGTATTTTTCTTTTTCTTTTTTTTTCCCCAGTACCTCTGTGCTGACATAGCACATACTGTGCAAGACTATGACATTATTGTGAGACAAAACCAAAAATATAGTTTGTGAAGCTCAGGTTGGTCCCTCATGCAAAGATAAGGCAGTGGCACACGGGAACGTGAATGCTGTGTAAGGGGATTCATTGGTATTACAAAGAGAATAAATGAAAGTGCTACCAAACAAACTAGCACTCTTTGAATGTTACGTACCATAAGCAATGTACAAGGACTTAGAAATTGTCATTGTCTCAATGCTTCAAATTGGAGCAGATAACCACTGCTTTCAGGTAAACCGTATCAAGAGGATGGGCACCAACCACAGTCATAAAACAGAAGAGGTAACCTATTCGTAGCATTATTATCCTTCCAGCAAAGCTGGCTAATGGTTATCAAAGCACTGGGAAAACTGCTTATCAGTTCAGAAGTACTAACCCAGCAGTCTGGCACAATGTGGGAAAGTTGGGTTGCAGATGGACTTTGAGACATCTAGTTCAATGTTATTACACCTAAATAGGATTTAAGGAAGGTTTGTGTGTAAGATACATAAAATGCTCGTATGTCCTATGACTGACAAGCTACAAGCTGCTTGGACCTACAAGCAAGAAATCCTGTCAAGATCAAATTATTTTTTTCAGAATAAACCATGAGTAGGGAGCAAGCTATACCTGTTGACAAGATGGACTAATTGTAGGTCCCTTCCAACTGTTCTGTTCTGTTCTGTTCTGTTCTGTTCTATTCTATTCTATTCTATTCTATTCTATTCTATTCTATTCTATTCTATTCTATTCTATTCTATTCTATTCTATTCTATTCTATTCTATTCTATTCTATTCTATTCTATTCTATTCTATTCTATTCTATTCTATTCTATTCTATTCTATTCTATTCTATTCTATTCTATTCTATTCTATTCTATTCTATTCTATTCTATTCTATTCTATTCTATTCTATTCTATTCTATTCTATTCTATTCTATTCTATTCTATTCTATTCTATTCTATTCTATTCTATTCTATTCTATTCTATTCTATTCTATTCTATTCTATTCTATTCTATTCTATTCTATTCTATTCTATTCTATTCTATTCTATTCTATTCTATTCTATTCTATTCTATTCTATTCTATTCTATTCTATTCTATTCTATTCTATTCTATTCTATTCTATTCTATTCTATTCTATTCTATTCTATTCTATTCTATTCTATTCTATTCTATTCTATTCTATTCTATTCTATTCTATTCTATTCTATTCTATTCTATTCTATTCTATTCTATTCTATTCTATTCTATTCTATTCTAAATAGCATAGCTGTGGATGTGCATATGTTTTACTAAAAATGCAAATCCACTTCCTACATGACATGAGTATGAAAGCATAAGGTGGTGGGGAGTCCTGGCAATGGGAAGTCCTTCCACTGAGAGATGGCTTACCAGACTCGGCAGGAAACAGGCCACCGAACAACTGGCAGATGTTGGAACAGGGTTTCTTTAAATTAGAGTATAAAAAAACCCACATAACGACCTGAGCTGTTTTTGCAGAAAAGATTTATGTTCAAACATCAAACTACCTGGAAGACGTGAACAATATTTGCCTGGTGACAAAAGGAGAAGTATAGAACACTGAAACCTGAAAGAACATTCCTCTATTTCAAGCAAAATAAGAAAAAGACTGAAATATCTATGAATTACTATTTTCTACACTTTAAGGAATTATAAAACAAGGGTTAAATTAGTTTTTGCAGGGTTGTTTAAATTTTACTGTGTCCATGAGAAATGAAGTATTGCCAAGTCCTCACAAGGGCTGATGTTTTCCTGAAGAATTATTACAAGGCTGCTACAAATTCCATATAGGACACATAATCAAATGTTCTGTTTAACATCATAATTGCACTGAGCACTGCAGTGTGATGTTATAGTAGTGCACTGTGCTGTGATGTTACAGAAAGTGTGACTTCCCCTGGGCACCTTCTGACTGAGCGAACAAAGATCCCAAGGTGCAGAGGGCTAAAAATGAAAGCAGGGTATTTATTACGATGGCAGGCGCACTTCTGATTCAGGCACTGAAATGAGAAAAGGGCAGAAACAAGGAGAGAAGAAATCCTTGAGGGGATTTGGAAAAGGTGGCATCACTGATCTCGCAGCACTTGAGCTCCTGGGTTTGTCTGTAATGGTTGAACATTCAGTATTGCTTGGGGTTGAATCCAAATTAAAGGGAGTTGTTGGTAAAAGTAGCGGTTTTATTATCTCTCAAACAAGGTTTGCAGTGAAGGATTTACCCCTTGCCCCTCGTTTTCTTCTGCAAGGAGAAGGAATCATGCAGGGCTGTGGTATGCAATGTAGAGCTGTGGGTTAGGTGCAGCTTTGTAGATGGTGTAAGATAAGACTAGACCTGTCTGCTTTCAGGGGTCTGAACCTCTCTGTCCCACGGGTGAGTGCCGTGTCAGCCGTGGGAAGGGGCTACCTTCTCCTTAGGTAACACAATTCTTCTTGAGGGCTTCTACCACCACTGACAGTATTTTTTCAAATTATCTTGGCATTCAGTGAAATATCATTCTCCTGCTGATCCTATCTACCTAATTGCACTTTTGAAAAATGCTTTCCGGTTGAGCATTTGGATGAACCAATTTTTTTTCTTTATTGGTACTCTTAAGAAGATCGCCAGGTGGGCCGATGTAGCTTTGCTCTTTGGCCCATCCATGAATATTTTAGCAGAGCACTAAAACTTGCTCGTAGCAGATTGTTTTTGCAATAAAATGGTTATTAAAATTGTTAAAATTCTTGATAATTTATTTTAACTATTTATTTTTTCTTAAGGTCCTCAAGAGGAAGGGAAAGGGGGAAAATGTGAAACAGAAAAAAGCAAGTTAAAATTAATCAAATCATTTTCCTGACAGGTTTACAGTAACGAACTGTTAGTATATGATACTTTGTCTTAGCAGTCAAGCTGAAGCATTTCTCTGCAGACAGAGCACGGTTCAGCTTCTCTTTATTAGATCATCTTTATGAGGCCTACACATTATTTGGTCTCTGGAGAGCTCTTGGTATTTGCAAAATTACTTTAAATACGTTAAATATGAATACTTTGAATTAAGCTGTTTTTAAATAGTCTTTTGAGGAACTACTGCAAGACTAGTGATTAAAGAGAAAATAAGGGTTAAACCATAACTATTCCACCTCCTCCTTGGCTGCTACCGGCCTTTGCTCCCAGCATGGTTCTTGGCCTTGGTTTTCCACCCAGCCTGAAGTGAAGCTGAGATGTCCCTACGCCATGGTGCGGCCGTGCCGTGGATGGGGTGAGGTGTGGGTGGTGTGTTCTCCCATCCAGCATAGCTGGGCTTCAGCTTCCAGCAGAGTTGGAGTCTTGCCAAAAAAAACCCAAAAAAACCAAAAAACAAAACAATTTCTGGGGAAAACAGAAGCGATACTTGTTACAGTTCTCCTCTATTGATGCAGTGTTAGTCAAAGATAACTTTGCTGTTTGGTTACCTAAATATCCCTGTTCCTAGGGAGGCAAATGTAGGCCACTGCTAAAAGGTCCCACACAGAAAATGGTCCTGGATGGTTCTGCTTCAAGTTCGTGGCTCGCTTGATATGTACCGGTTGTTAGCAACAGAGCCAGCTGACACGCTGCCAAAGTTACCCATCAGATAACCCAGCAGAGCTTTAACAGGGCAATTATTTCACATTTTTGCAGGAAGAAAGGAATACGACTGTCTAGCAGAAGTTCTTAGCAAGCTTCCTTTCATTTTTTTATACTGAGGTTACAGAGGACAGTGGGGTGTGATGCTTCAGAAACATTTTCTTGTTGCTTTCCTTGTTAAGTCTCTGCTTAAAGGCTGGGCTTTAAGTGGTTTCTTGTTCCTTTCCTTCCCAAGTCTGTCCTTGGAGGCTAGGCTTTCAGTGGAGGTAGTATTTAGGGAAAAGGCTATGAGTTTTAAATAGTTTTTCCGAGGTTCGGGGATAATGAATTTGTCCATACTGATTCTTCAGTGGTTCTTGGGGATTACTTTCCTCTGAAAGCTATCCCAGGCATGTTAGGCAGCTAGTCATTGCTCTGGATTTTTACTACGGATGATACAGTGATCCAACATGCTTAACAATTTATAGCAATTAAGATTTAATTTGAAGTTAATAAAAGGTTTAGTTTTCTGTCTATGTGGTAAGGTTACACTTAAAGTATTTGATAGATTTTTATACGGAATTTATTAACTGTGTATTTGATGCACAATTTCGATTGTAATTTTTAGCAACAAAATTGTGTTACAAAAAAGCACAAATGAGCTTTTCTGTGAAGTGCATGTCTAGACTTGTGTTAATTTAAAGTTCAAGTACGATTTTTAAAACTGACCCACTCAAATTTTTTATTCACCCTGTCGTGACTTATTTCAATTTAGCTTAAATCAGCAAGCAATTATATCCAAAGCAGAGTATGCACAATGAGGGTTGTATAGACCTAAGTGAGCAAGTTTTATTCAAAGCTGTTATATTAAATTAAGGCTCCTTTTTGTTCTAAAAAAAGCTTAAAAATTACTTTGAGTCACTTCCCTACATAAAATCTTGTAACCTGAGTGATGTATTAAATTAGAATGAAATCAAAGGTTAGTGCATGAGAGCAGTCATATGCTGCAGTAACGTACATCTTGAGGAGTGAAGGGTTTACAAACAGATTTCTCTCAGGGAAGAAAAGCAATTGACACCCAATTAGTGTTAAAGCATATTCCTAAAGCTCAATGACTTGAGAGCAAATTACAGTTGTCATTGTGGATTTGTGAAGTGTGCTGAACCGTGATGCATTCCTTCGCAGAGAAGTTGCTCAGACATGAAAGTATAAAACAAGCACAGCAAGTACGAATTCACCGCGTTTCTATATTAACTGTTTCAATAAAACAAATTTGTAAAGTAACCACGAGGTCCGTTGGATGCAGTTTTACGGATTCCTGCTTCTTGTTAGGAAGCTGTCGATGGCTCACCGAGCTTTGAACCGAAGTGCGGTACAGGAGTCCCCCTCCTCCCTGCCATTTGTGGGCCCTCGGGTTTGGAGCTGTAAGCTGACACAGAGATGGCAATCTGTGCTGGAGCAAAATGACACGGGGGAAAGAAAGGCTTTGCTGCGTGACTAGTAACGCGTGGGCTTGATGCTCTCTGTTTCTGACCGGGGCTTTTCCCCCTTAGAGTTGGAGATCTGTGCAGTGTGATGGTGATTGGGGAAACCCTCATCAGCAAGGGAAGTTTTCAGACTTCTTCGCTCTTGCTTTTTTACATAGGCTTCACACGAAATAGCCCCAAGCTTGGACTTTATTATCAGCAGGAGGAGTAGAGCAGATGTCATGTACAAATGTAGATAAGATGGGGAAATAAGCTTATTGCTTATTTGACTCATTTAAGGAAAGCTTGTGTTTGAATATGGATGAGGAAGCACAGTCATACATCAGAAAAGGCATTGCCTACTCACAGCCTCCCTACGCTGTTGACCTCGTGGTGTGCTTTAGCAAATGCAGGGTCCTTCGTAGCAGTGTCTCTGCCACACGCTTGGACCTGGCATCCTATCCGTGTGCGCAGCGCGCACGGCAGCTGGCTGCGTGGAACCACCTTGCTGCCTGCCTGCACAAGGGCTACCGCCCCGGCACGAGGGCTGCGGCACGTCTGCAGGCACGGCCAGGCCATGGAGTCAGCAGGCAGCGCTCGCTGGAGCCGGCTGGTAATCCATCTCATGCGGCTTGCACGGCTTCGGTCATCCTCTTGATTCAGCAGCTTCAGTGTGGTCCTGAAAAAGGATGCTTTTCTCAACTGGAAACAGGGACTACTTAGCGATGAAGTAATTAAATCACACTGTTCATGAAAAGCCCTCACTGTTAATTTACAGTATTTGTCATAGCTCCCGGAATACAATCATGGAAACAAAGACTGAATTGAGAACAAAAGGAGGGAACTAATTTGCGAAATTTAAATCTCCAACAAATTTCATCACAATTTGAAGCATGTCTGCTTGTTTCAATTGATTTTAAGAAATCCCCATCAAGGTTCTAGGTGCATAAAGAAATTTAGCGGCTTTGGATTTTCTTCTTTTGCAAGCTTGTTGCTGAAGAAAAGGATAACAATGTTACTCCAATTAAGAGCCTTATAGATAAAGGGAATCTTAATAATCTTTCTGTTCACTACCAGTTTTGAAAACCTTGCTGTGTCTCTCCTGTAGCTGACGCAGAATGTAGGAAAGGGTAAGGAAAGGTGAAGGCAGACTCAGACATAAGGAAGAGAGAAATCTTAAGTATGAAAACAGGAAATCCAACCAGAAGCTCTCACAAACTTAATGGCAGTTAACTCTATATTTTGTAAATAGGGAATTTAAATTCATATAAAACCTCGTAAATACAGTATGGAAAAAACAAAAATACGTTCACAACATTTGTTACTTCCTTCAGCATGAATAATGAAAGATTTTGTTTTCTTTTATAAGAATTGTCTGTTATTAGTTTAATTTCATTGTTTTTCATGTAGTAGCTTCTGTTAGCTATTATACCAGTTAATACTGGTGTAAATTTTATTTTAATTTTCTTAATTCGTTTGACCATCTCCTCTTTGCAGGAACCTCATCCTTCTGAAATAAGACCTGGAAGTGGTCCACAAGCGGGTGGAACCACACTTACCATCACTGGTACAAACCTGGCCACTGGTTCCAAGAAGGATGTCCAGGTTTCAGTTGGTACTCAGCCTTGCAATGTGTACGTACCCTGAGGAAGTGAGAATACAGAGCTGTATCCTAACAAAGCACTAACATTTTCTGGCCTTTAGAAATTACACAATTCCATTGTCTATCTCTTCATGACTCACCGCATGCAATGGAGCTCTGCACGTAACTCTCAGAGGCTCCAGCTGGAAGAAACTACTGGAAAAACACCAAAGTGGGAGAACTCAGATATCCAAACAATTTTCCAGTTTAGGCTTTCTCTGTTTGACTGGCTGCTCCAAGTCCACCCATGCTTTCACTCAGCATCTCCTTGGTGGTTCCATATAAAAACTTAATCTTCTAGTGCCCCTTCACTTGTTCCTCTCACTTTTTTTTTTTACTTTATTATTTGCTTCCCTTCTCTTCTCCCCCCAAAAAGGACTGACACAAAGTATGCTGACATTGCATTGTTCTTGTGTTTGTACACTATTCCTTTTCCTATCCCATATCTTTTACAAAGACCCTAAGTGATCTGAAGAAAGTGTTGTCTCCTCTTGTAACTACACAGTGCCTAGCAAAAATAGAGCCTTTTTGTTGCTGCTGGAGTACTACAGTAAAGAATACAAATCACTGTAATGTTAGTAACTGATGTTTCCTCTTCTTTTTCTTCTCCAATCTAGCACTAAATTTGGAGATAAGATCATTTGCATTACAGGACCTAATAGCAAGGTTGAAGATGTTACAGTCACAATGAACTATGGGGGCACGGCAATTAGTGTACCAGGGATGTTTTCATACAGTGAGAATCCTACTGTCACCAAGTTCCTGCCAGTAAATAGCTTCAGCAGGTAATGAAATGTTTGTCATAACTTCATTTACAATTGGGTTAAAATATGTGTGATTTACAATAAACCTATTACATATAGAACCATTTGAAATAAAACCTCCCATACTCCATCCATGCATATATTTAGATGCGTAGTTTGTGAACTTTCTGAACCACCACTGATGTTTGAAAGTATTCTGTTTACCTCCAAGCTTTAATCCCCACTTCAAAGCTAAATCCTGAAACCAGAAAAGGTAATGAGCTTCTTTTAAATGAAGATGTCTCAAAGAAAAAGATTTGAAGCATTCCAGCACGATGTCAGACATTATCTTTGCGTTACTTACAAATCTTTATCCTATAAGGACAACCTATATAAAAGGTTTCTGATGAAAAGGTTTATAACAGTTCCTCTGTTCAGCTTTTAGAAAGTAAGCTGGAAACAGAGGATGGTTATGGCTTGTCATCTCTCTGTCCCATGAGGAAAAAAAAAGTATCTTTTGAGAAAACCTAGATCAGGGTTCAATAACGTTTTTAAAAGGTATGCTGTCTTCTGTGGTGGTACTCACTAACACACCATCTGGTAGCTGTTTCTTTTGGAGAAAAGCTCACCTAGTACTAGTGGTGAATCCAAAGAAATCCATGCCACTCTTATATTTGTTGCAAAATGGCAAGTCATCTGTATAAAAAAAGTCCTTGTAGCATACCTTTCGTTCTGGGAGTCATCCTGTGACAGATACAGGGACAAACTTGTGACCTTGATTCACATTGGTCTCCGCTGTTTCCTAATATTCTGGTCTTTCTGCTTGGTGGGGTACAGTTGGCAGAGAGAGATCATGGTGTTTCCACTTTCTTTCAGTAAAAAGAGGTGTAACATTGTGACCTTAACAAATAGGACATTAAAAATAAAATTGACTGTGACTTCTCATGGAGAAATTGGTACCTGCCTCCTTGAATATTGAGCAGTCACTTATATGAAATAGGATTTGTTTTTAATATTTGCTTTTGATTTTTTGTTTGGGTGGTTTGGGGGCCTGGAGGGTTTTTTTGGTAGATCAATAGTGATTTACCCCAGGGAATTTAAAAGACTTCTTTTTTTCATCTATATAAACTGAAGCTGTCTTTAATGGATTGCCTTGAGGATTGCTATCCCTCTGAATCCATGTTACTTCGATGACTTTAATTCCCACTGGCAACTTCCATGCATTCTTCTTATGCGAATACATTATTTTTTAAACAACGTGTTACAAATGAAAGGGAATAGAGAAGCCAGGTCCCTACAGACCTGTGGAAAATACACTCTCACCTTTGTCTCTGTGTGTGTGGTATGTGGAGTGATTTTAACAAAAACATTGGTGAAATAAAGCACACAAAGATAGGCACCAATGAAAAGCCACAAATACTGACAAAGCAATTTGTACTTTTTTATTCTGCTGTTTTAAAACAAGTTTGAAGTTTGCATTGCTGCTTTTAAATGCTATGATCATCAACAGCTTCAACAGAAGTCTCATGTGTAGGCCATTTAATTGTCATATAGGCATTATGTAGCTGTTTTCAGTGGAAGGAGTAGCAGTGCAGGATAAAGCAGACTATAGCTGTGGTAGTTTGCCAATGACTTGATTTCTTTTTTAATTCTGCCTTTCAGTGGAGGGAGAAATATTACAGTAACTGGAACCGGCTTTGAGCTCATCCAGAGTTTCTCATTGGTGGTATACGCAGAGCGTCCAGAAGCAGGGAAAACGAATCTCAAAAGGGTAATTTTCTTTCTTTCCCCTCAAAGGCATCCCACTGGGTGCATAACATGTAATCTGTTAAAAAAAATGCATTTAAGTTTGCCCACTGGACTTCACTGGGCTTGGAGTGGAATAAGGTTTGATTAGATTTCTGGGTCTGTTCAGGGTTTCCATGGAAGAAAAGCCTACTTCTACTATCTTGACTTACATTCACTTGTACCTTGAAATCTTCTACTTTAAAATTATTTTTATTCCATGTGAATAAGGATAGAAGAATTAAGCTTCGAGTGGTAAAGTGGATGTATTTCAGAATTTGGAAGTGTTTATTTTTTCTTTATCTTTCTCCTTCTTCTCATCCTGCAAGCTTTAGAGATTTGCCTGAAACAGGGCCCAAATCCAGACAATGCTGAGCACTCAGCTTTGCACAGTCAGTGCCTTTTATTTTGTCACACCTTAATGAACTGAGTCTCTTCTTTCTTGCTTCATGCATACTCCACCTATAGCACGTTCACAAAAAATTGTGAAAAATAACATTACAAAAAATACAACTGAAGCCTTGTTGCTTCTCATGTTAAGAAGAACTGACATTACCAATAGTCTCAACTTCCCACTCTTCTAATGAAGATCACAATTTAATGCAATGATTGGGAACTTAAAATGATCTTCCAGTAAGAACGTTATAAGACTTTTTCTAAGGCTGGCTCTTCGATTTAAGACTGCCTTGTGATCCATATAGAGTTGGTAATGTGCATGTTTTGTATTATATGCATGATTCATCTTTTAGAGTATGTCAAAGCCAGCTGGATTTGAGTCCTTCAGAACCCTATCCTTAAAGAATTTTAAGAGGAAAACCACCTATGTTTCTTAGGCTGTAAACTGCAAGGCATAATTATCTTGATAACCTTAACTCCCGGGACAATCTTAAAGTCTACTTAGCATTCTTGACAGTGTTTATCAACATTTCTTACCCCCCTCCTTATGTATGCTTAGAATCTTCTCAGCATGTTAGCTTAAGTCAGCATTACATACAGCACACATTTTTGGTTAAGACTAGAAACTTTTCTAATCTTTTGTTTTGTTTCCCCTTATATGGCAATATCAGAAATGTGGGGGAGAAGCTATCAAATTGCATTGCTCAAAGCGAGAAACTGAGTTGGTGATAGAAGAAATGTTGACAGTTCCTGTTAGTATTGGTGGCTGTGGTTCATGTTACTGAAGGACTGAAGGAGTTTCTACGATAAAAACATTTGTGTAACTGGGGATGGAGGACAGGTTAACTGAGTTGTTACCTTGAGTAGTTAATTAACAATTGGTAAATTTTATTCCAAAATTTCACTTTAGTAATTGTGTTGAATTTCACCGAGGTGTCAGTAGAAAAGAATCTACCTGAGATACTTAATGGTACAGAAGATGATCTAGATTAAAGCTGCCACGTTAACCTCTTAATCTTAGACCAATTTAATGATAACAGCCCAGTGTGGTCCAGAGCCAGATAATTTGGAGACAATGGAAACTGGTCTGTAACCTTTTTCTGCAGGCAGCTGCTAGAACATAATGGATGAACAATTTATTCCCATCAACAAATTTGTTTCATTTTCTTTTTGGAGAATACTTCATACTATGTTATTTCTGCTGTATGGAGAGGATATAAATCCAGTGGTTTTATTTCTATAGTCTATAGTTATCAGCAGTTACGTACAGGAATGAGTCAAACTCTAAAATGTGGACGTTCTTCTTGTCTTGTTTCTCACAGTTTGATGGAAAGCTTGTTACAAGACTCAATGAAACCACGGTGGTTTTTTCTTCCCTACCAATACTGGAAGACCCAGAAAACTATAACATTACCACTGTTATTCTAATGGATCATTATGAGTTGGTTGTAAAAAATGAGAGCCACTCCTTTGCCTATGTTGCAGACCCAACCTTTGAAAACTTCACAGATGGCATCAAAAAACAAGTCAACAAACTTATTAATGCAAAGGTAAACTTGTCAAGAGATGGTGGTTGTTCATTTTGTCCTTGAAGTGTGTATGGAATTTTTTCTTCTTTTCTCAAACTCTTAACAGCTGCTTGGTAGCATACCCAAAATGCTTGGTAGAGTCCCTTACCTCTGCTAGATGATGAACATTGTTAGCTCCCTTTTCCTCCCCTCTCCCCTTCTCAGAGATAGTTGCTATCTTCTTCGCCATACTTTGAGTTTCCCGGGGATGCCCCATCCTGCTGAGCCTGGCATTTGAAAATGCCCTCTTCCATAGAGCTCCCAAGAACTGGAGGGGACATCTCGTCTCGCACCAGGAAGGAAAGGAGAGGAATTGCGTAATTCCCAACCACTCTGCTCTTCTGTATACTGCAGTGCCAGTCACATCTGCTGTTAAAAATTATCCAAATGGAAAGTTGCAACTCAGGACTTACTTTGTGATGATGACCTAGCCTTGTATTTTCTGTCTAGGGCAGTAACCTGAACAAAGCCATGACGATAGACGAGGCCCAGGCTTTTGTGGGTGACGAGCCTTGCAACATAAAAACACTAACTGAAACAGACTTATATTGTGAGCCACCAGAAGTACAGCCTCAACCAAAGAAACGGCAGAAGAGAGATACCATCAATAACCTTCCCGAATTCATTGTAGGTTACTTTTTCAATAGAATTTAATAACATATGTAAGTGACACTGATACAGTACTTCCTCACTGAAGTAATTTGTTCTCCAAAGATGTTGTAGTACTGTGAAGAAACTCCTTGCAGTTCTTTCTTCGGCTTCTGCCTGCTGTCTAGAAGATGTCACATGTAAAGAGCAGTCCCAAGCTGCCAAATGCCTTCTACCTTTATTACATAGGAATGTAAAATTGTAGCTAGGCAGGCTGGGAATTTTTCTTCCTTTGCTAAGCACAATAAAATTACTTCATGGAATAAAATGCTAGTGACCTAAATTCAGTATAAAATATTCACAAATTCCTTTGTTTGGCAGTTTGAGCTAGAAATTCATTTAGTGAGAATTACTAAGAATTTGGAGCACAACTGAGAAGTGAACCACTGTCCATTTGCACTATTTGAGATGAATATCTGTGCTTATCTAATTAGGTGAAATTTGGACTCCGGGAATGGATCCTCGGGAGGGTGGAATATGATACACGTGTGAGTGACATCCCACTGAATCTTATTTTGCCACTGGTACTTATTCCTATGATAGCAATCATCGTCATTTCTATAATCTGTTACAGGTAAGTTCCTTTAATTAGGTGGTTTTGCTGTCCTAAAGCTTTCAAGGTACTACCTGATTGCTTTCAGCTCAGTCTACAGAAATTATCTTCATTTTTTTTTATGGGCTGCAGAGTTAAGAAAGGCACTTACAGCTGGAAATATGTATGAGCACCGATTTATTCCTGTCATGCACACCAAATTCCTTGGTGTCAGTCAACCCAGTCTTTCTTTATACATAAGCACAACAATTGGTCTCAGGCTTGCCAAGTGCACAATTGCAGACTGAGTTGCACATGTACATTCTTGAAATGGCAGCTAAAGTGCCTCTTGTGAAGGAGATAACTTATTCTGTATACATATCTGTCAGCACTTATGCTGCCTCAGTCAGCACTGTAAGCCTGAGCTGGATGGATTTGGCTATGGGGTCATTTTGGCCTTTCCAGCTGAGATAAGTGTTACCCACACACAAATTTCATGATTAATGGTGAAATTCATGCTTCACAAAGGGCCAGAACAATGTCTGTATTTCACTTAAGACCTACTTAGCCCAATTTTAAGGTTAGTAATGAGGGCCTCATACTGTCCCTCAGGAGGGGGTGGATTTCACTCTTATGGTGCATTATCAATAGAGCCAAATCAGTGCCGAAGTATGTGCTGTACAGCACTGACGTTCTGATGGACCTCCTACAACCTTCTTACTTCAGTCCCAGACACACTCCTGGGTGGCTCAGAGCCAGTGCAGGACGTGTTGCAAGCAGTCTTTGTTTAGTACATACAAATTGAGTTTCTGTACTTAATATGTGATTGAAAGCATTTGTAGCTACTGCTTATTGGATTTTAAATCACTGCCCAAGTGTGCTTTGAAACAGCAGGCCCGTGATGGTGCCAGGTTGATTTACAGGGAATGAAGACTTGGTCCACTGTTGCTGTTCTCGTCCTCCATTCTCTTTCTGCTGTCAGTGTTTAAAAATAAGTCAAACCCAGGAAAATGTCTTCCGGTCCTTTGGCTTCCCACTCAGAGCTGTTGCAAATTGTTTACTGTTGAAGTTTGTAACTTTTTTAAATATTACCTCTATTCTATAAAGACGCAAGAGCCAACAAGCGGAACGAGAGTATGAAAAAATTAAATCACAGCTTGAAGGCCTTGAGGAGAGTGTCAGAGACCGGTGCAAAAAGGAATTCACAGGTATGACAGATATTTGCACTTCTGTGGGTCCTCCTGAGCAGTCAGAAGATGGGCTGGAGCAATGGTGCTAGCTTGCTAAAACTGTCTTCTGAGAACAAATAATTAGTAGATCTTAGTAGTCTTGATTACGGACGTTGACATACAGCAGATATTTTGTTATTATATATGAAAGCGGTAAATAAAATAGGGAGCTGAGGTTATTAAAGGCAATGGATAGTTTTAGTCTAAAGGAAGCACAGAGTTAGCAACTGAGAAATAGAAACGAGTTGAGATTGGGGTTACTTACAGCCGTTAATGCGTGTGGCCGTTGATATCGAGGAAAAAATGTTTTAAAGTGACTAACCATGGACTCACTATTAGGCCCAATGGCTGTATGTGCCACGTATGGACATTAAAACCTGTTTTCAGAGCTGCAAAAATTTTTTGTAGCAATCAGCATACAAAGGGATAATTTAGCAAGCTCACAGGAAAGAAATAGCATTTTTCCGTTTATCGTGGGAAAACCTTAAGCTTGATTTGAGGAGCTAGCTAATTGTTCTGTGTAAATGTAGAGGCATCATCCCAGGGAAGGCAGCAGGAGGTGTGAAGGCTCAGCATTTCTACATGTTGAACTACTCATTGCAATGCTTAAATTAGGCATCTGAGTGCAAACATTGCAAATATTGGCCTAAATGATTACCATGAAATGTCACCTCATTATCTGAATTAGACTTACTGTTGGGTCATGTTGAAATAATCTTTACTAAAAAAAATAACCCACATGCTTTATTTCTAAAGAGACATAGATTCTTTCTTATTGACAGTGGCTAAAAAGCAGAATTGAATTAAACAGCATTTCCAGGTTAGAGCTTGAAATTAATTTAAGAAGCTGAGGGTACCTCAAAGATTTCAGCCATGCTGGAAGCCTCTCCCAATCTTGTGTTGATGGCATTTCTGGGACAGGATGTTCTTTTCTTGTACTAGATTGCTTTCTCTGGAAAACCAACTCCTTCCTTTGTTCTAGACACAAAACAGAAGCAAATGTTTGAATCAAGAATTATTCCCAAATGGGCTTCATTTCAAAATGGATTTTGAACTGTGAGAGGGTTGATCAAGGTTAACAGCCTTCCCTCTCACCACCTGTCCCATGGAACTTCATACCTGTTTCTGAAAGGAGAAGGTGTCTGACACTCCTAGTAGGGGGCTACAAACTCCCACTGTGTGTTGGGTTGAAGGTTTCTTCTCTGCTACACCAAGCACAAACACTGGGGAAGTAGAATGCACATTCAAAGAGTAATCCAGTTCCTAAACTGCATCCACCTTGGCTGACAGTAAAATGAAACACTGAAGTCAAAACACAACTGTAATGTCAACAGCACCAAGTGCAGACAGTCTGAAATACATGGCACCAAAGATAGGTGAGGAAAGGGACATCAGGGAGGAAGTACAAGGACCACAAAGCTGGAAATCACAAGATGCTTCCTCCCTTAGTTTTGCTGAATGCTATAAAACAGAGGTAAATGAATGAATAAGAGCAATAAAATTGCTGAGACAATGGGTCACTGTATTAATTAACATGCTATTCTAGTCATTCAGCAATATTGGGTAATTGGAAAGCCTTCAGCTAGAGTAGCTGCTCCAAAGGATGATTCCCTAATTGTTGTCCCTTTTAAGAACTTCAGAGCTTTTGAGTCCCACAGAAATGTTTCCATCAATTTCAATGAACCATTTAACCTTCTTCCTTCCTGCCATCCCCTTCCTTCCGATTAAATTAGCATGCTTTAAACTTTTCTTTCCCTGATTGCTATGTGTTTTTTAAAAGAACTTTTATTACTACCTAGACTCAGAGGGCATAGAATGTGCATTGGAAAAAAACCTCAAGAAAACTATATTGTGGTGTCTCTTTTTGGCTCTGTGCTACAATCCTACATTCATATGTATGAACTCAACCAGACAATCATTAAGGCCCTTTTTCAGATAGGCAGCAACAAGGACTGTGCTAAAGGCAGTTATTCTCATGTCACTATAGGATTAGCTGTGGTGGTAGTAGTAAACAGGATAATTATTAAAAATAGCAAGAGAAAATGTGAGATGAAATAGTTTTTGGTGTTGAGTTGCTTTTTCTCCATTATGAGGCACCCAAAGAGATCATATGGCCTGAAAAATCTGCAGGCTTTTTTTATATGAGCCTTTAAACTGTATTGCATATTCCAGATCTAATGATAGAGATGGAGGATCAGACAAATGATATCAATGAAGCTGGAATTCCGGTACTGGACTACAAAACCTACACGGACAGAGTCTTCTTCTTGCCCTCCAAAGATGGAGAGAAAGATGTGATGATTACGGGGAAGCTGGATATACCCGAGGCCAGGCGGCAAACTGTGGAGCAGGCTTTGAACCAATTCTCCAACCTCCTCAACAGCAAATCATTTCTCATTAATGTGAGTACTGAGATAGATTTGCCTTGTCTCTTAGCTAGGTATACCTGTGTGTGCAAGACAGTAGGTTTGCAACCAAAACGGAACAAAAATTATTAAAAATAAATTATTTTCATCCAGTTCTGGTTCCACAGTAGCTGCTGCAGATATGTGGCATCACAGCCAGAGCTTCCTGCTGGGGCGGAGAAGCAAGATCATATTTCTATGCCAGGTCACATAGTATGGAGTTAGTCAACATTGCAGGGGCTGTAGGAAAACAGATATTGCCTAAGCTGGCATAAAAACTGCTGTTACAAGTTTGTTTTAGCCTTTTAAGAAATGTCATCGGAGAATGCTGATTCCACTCTGGTTCATCATGGGAGTCACCTGCGGGCAGGCATCTGCTGGATCTCTGGCCCAGAGAGGCAGAGCATCCTCAAGTGGCCTATTCATCAAGATTGATGAGTGCTCACAGCAGCTCTGAAGAGACTTCTAATTGCTCACTCTCAAAAACTGAGGCTGATTGTCAGACACCTAAATATAGATTTAGGCTTGAAACTTTTTCTCCTTTTTTAAATGAGGCTCCAGTGCTGAGCTAGTTAATGGTAGCATTACAGTTTATGGCAGATGAGAGCGCATTCCCAGGTGTACTTAGATTAATGTCTTTGTAATTTGATGTGAAAGGACTGGGAATTTGGGGGAGAGGGGAGTTGATTTTCTCTTTTAAGAAATTGTCACAGAACACCTTTTTCCATTTAATTAAAGCATCCTTTTTGGGTAAGGCTTCAGTTGAAGTATATAAGCATTCCTTGGGTTAGTCCAGTACACTGTGCATGTCAAATTACAGGCAACATTTTCTTATAAGTAGGTTTTTTAAACTTCTGAAAACTTTTCCATTCTGTGCTTATCAGATTAATATTAAAATTGTATTGCTTGTCTTCTCAGTGCAGACAAGTCTTGAGGTTCTTCAGAAACCTGTCATCTGACTTGGTCTAACATTTGTTTTCTGTTTCAGTTTATTCACACGCTGGAAAACCAAAGGGAATTCTCTGCTCGAGCTAAAGTGTATTTTGCATCTCTACTGACAGTTGCTTTACATGGAAAACTAGAATACTATACTGACATCATGAGGACACTGTTCTTAGAACTGATGGAGCAGTATGTTGTGGCCAAAAACCCAAAGCTGATGCTAAGAAGGTTTGAATGATTGCCATATTTTCTCTGGTTTCCTGTAGATGTATTTCTTTTGCAACATCACTGTACAAAAACGCCAACTAGCTGTGAAAGTCAGAAATAGCCTGGCCCAAACCTATGAGGAAGGCAAGCTCACCAGGAATAGCTGTGGAAGGCACAGGCAGGACTGGTTGCAACAAATTTCTTCATTCAGATACTGTAGTGTAGAATCTGCATTGAGATTACTGAAACATTTACCTTATTTCAAAATACAATACCAAACATTTAATTTACTTTTTAACCTAATTTTATTCCAAATGATCTAGCATTTATACCACACATCATCTCCATAATGAGCACACATAATCAGCTTGTATTGTGCATTCAGTGAGGGCTTGCTCTAGTGTTTTTAACCCTGTTGTTATCCCAAATAAATTACAAAAGAAGTGCTCTATGTACGTTGTAGCTTTGTAATCTGTAGGTTATTTCCCAGTAACTGCACAACTGGGTTAATTTTTTAGCTCTTACAGTGTAGACCCAATTTAAGATTTTTGCATAAAGCATGTGTGCTTTTCAGTAATGAGCTGAAGGTACCCAGGAATGATGAGCAATACAAAGCACTTATCCTAAAGCAAGCACATGCTCTCAAGACTCTATAGGGAAATCATTGCATTAGGAGAGTGCATGTAGTTAAGCATGTAAAAACATTATATTTCAAGCAAGCGATGTTTTTCTTGAGTTTGTCATTAAGTACCCTTACCAGACTCAGGGTTGTTTTTTTTTTCAGATCTGAAACAGTTGTTGAGAGAATGTTGTCTAACTGGATGTCTATTTGTTTATATCAGTACCTCAAGGTAAGAGTTGAAGTCTGTTGCCTGTGGGGGTTTTTTATCAATAATACTTAAACATGCTGCATTGAGTATATGTTTTGGTTTTGCTTTATTTAATTTCCTTTCCTTTAAACAGGACAATGCCGGGGAGCCTCTTTATAAATTGTTCAAGGCGATCAAGCACCAGGTAGAAAAAGGCCCAGTGGATGCTGTACTAAAGAAAGCCAAGTACACGTTGAATGACACAGGCTTACTGGGAGATGATGTGGAGTATACGCAGTTGGTAAGCAGAACATGATTAATATATTATAAAATCAAGTTTTTCTTTTAAAATTAAGTCCTGTAGTGTTAAGTCTGTATATATTTTTCTGGACTACTGTGATCTGCATAGAAATTCCGGTCATGGGCAGAACTGTCAATAGGTTGACCCAAGCAAGTCTCCAAGCAGGAAAACAGAATTATAAAGTCTCTTCTAAGCAGTAAATCCAAGTCCTGCCACTGTAGAATCCATTTCAGTAAATCTCTTTCATAATTTTCAAAGTCTGTCTGAACAGTGGTTGGGGTGTTTGGCTCCTTCCCTTTTCCCATCTAAATTAACTGGCAATTGATTTTTGCAGAATTCTTGCACTAATGTTATGCTTGAACTTTGGGTTGTCTTTCTCCCTTGTGATTGCTGCTCGTCAGCATATAAACATAATTTTAGAGATCATTTTATTCATATCCCAGGATGAGCTCCTCTGCAGTCCTGTGAGAGATAGCTCTTCAATCTCCAAAACACTTTATGAACCTTTTTCTGCACTTGTTCCTGTGTGAGTCAAACTGTCCTGAATACGGGCAGCCCAGCTGGCATTGAAAGGGATTCATTTCCACCTAAGGAAATAATTCCCTGCAGTGATGAGGGGAAGCTGCCACTACAGGCAGTTCTGGAGACCTGTATTTGACGCTTCAAGTGGGATGAAGTGGACATCCTGCCCCAGGAATTCCCCCTCTGAGCTCCACCACCCCCTGAATCTGATCACCAGTGCCATTGTCCAGTTCTCTTCTATTACAAAGTCTGCTTTGACTTAATTCTGTTCACTGCCACAATGTTCCACCACTTTTTTCAACTAGACTCCAGCACACAGATTCACTGACTTTTTAAAAAACTGAAGCAGCCCACTCTTTAGCTGTTTAGGGAGCGTAAATTCTAGTTTTACTCTTTCCGACAGTCTTGCTGGTTTTCTTCAGGATACAGTGTAATGCATATCAGGGGTGTACAGACTGTCCTTCAAAAACCAACACAGCATTTTTTTTCCCCCTCTCTGATTTCTCTTTTATTGACATGTTAGGAGCCATTTGTGGTTGTCTCCAACTGAGAAAGATGCAGTGACATATCTGCAATGTGAAAAGAGAAACTTAATAAAAAGCTTTATTAAGTCCTGGTAAAAAAAAAATCACCATTTTGTATATTCTGAAGGGATTCTGATGGGAGGGCTGATGTCATGGAAGAGCTGTAGGACTTTCACTCACAAAATCACTAGACTGTGACCTAGGCTGCCTGGAGGAAAATGGTGTGCTGGACAAGAAGAAATACTTTAAGTTCAATTGATACTGTGGGGATTAGTTGAGTTGTCATCTTCATATCTAAGCTGAAAGTGCCACCCATAGAAACCACACTGACTGGCAATGCTGGTTATATTTTCTCTTGTGTACGAAGAACAAAATTTGCTTGCACTGTACATCGTGTGAGACTTAATGACAATAATTCTTTATTCAGTCTGTTTCTTTTCACAAAACAGCCAATGCCTGCAATTAAGCTAAATGAATGCAGTGTGAAAGCAGAAAATTTGTGTATGCAATCAGATGTGGGCACAACAAGCATACTAGCTACATATTAAACATTATAACATTGTACAGTAGCAAAATTTGGTCCAGATTTATAGATTACCCATCAAACAAAGATTTTATGTGTGTGTGCATGGAAGATGATGAGATAAATGTATATATATATGTGTATGATCAAAGATTATGAAGGGGGTTACTATTGCTATAAATTATTGGGTTCTCTGGCACGATGATGACGTTATTGTGGTAACTGTGAACAATTAGGGAGCATTTGTGCACCAAGGTAGGTTAAAGCATGAGTTAATTAGTTCACTTCTGCCTAAAAGTGAGACACAGTAAGAAAGTATGGTGTAGAGCAACTGTCTGCTCTCTAATTGTTCTTATTTAAAAGATGAATCTGTTTTGCATCACTGGTTACACTGACATGCTGCATACTGAACTAGCAGCAAAATCATGTCTAATTACCATAAAGCTAATAGGAAAAGGAAGGTGAAATCTCATGATTAGTTTGAGAGTTCTGTCAAGGGACAGTGCAATCATGTTTAATTTGACTGCCGTATGGCGTAGCTTTTCTTCACTGTTTAAAAATACCAGCCACGCAAGTGTATTTCTGAGGTTTCAGTTGATAAATTCAGGCATTAGGGTTGGCAGGACCGTATGTATCTGAGAGCTGCGATGCTTCTGATGTGCCAGGCCTCCAAAGCTACCTGACTGGCAAAAGATCCACCAGGGCTCTGAGCTGTTGTACTGATTCAGCTAGTAAAAGAAAGAGGCTTTTCATAACATCTATTTGGTTTTGGTGGTTTTATTTTTTTCTTTCTGGGGAGCTTTCGTGGCCATCGTTTTCTCATTTGCTTTTGTCTGTATTAAAACTGACACTTACATAGTGAAGCTACTTGTAAAAAAATCATTCTAGATTTAGCAAATTACAGGCTTTCAAGAAATTTTCTTCACCATTAGAAAGCCCCATGTCAATACTATCAGCAAACAGTAATATTTTAGAACTAGCATAAACTACTTAGGTATATTTCCTGGAGCTATTAGAGTTGTTGTGACAACAGTAACCAGTAAATGAAGTCTTCAAACACTAAAGATCATATAAATGGCTTTTATATATACATATATATGTGTATGTGTGCATATGGGTATATTTATATATATCTAATGAACAGCTGATCACAGGAGGTAAAGTGCTGAACAAGTCACTGCTCATCAGTTGAGCCACGGTAAATCACCATATGTACAGACCTAGTCCACTGGACTTGAGAAGTAAAACTACAGCCAGGAAGATAGCATGAAGGAAGGCAAAAGCACACAATTTTCTGGGAGTTCAGCAAAGTGCAGCTCAAATGGTTATTGGGACCTCATTAAGTTTGGGCAGTGCATTACTTGTGCTTTTCTATGTTCCAGGTTATCAGGCTATATGAGAAGCATGTAACTAGTCAGTGATCCAGCTGCTTTGTTCTTGTGTGTCCCTCTCTAATAAATTCCCAAGACTCAGTAACAGAAGCATATTAGACATGAGTAAATCCTTTCTGCATCTTTTCTGTTTTGTCGTAGTAGGAGGAATTAGCTGGAATTTATGATAGCTGGTTGGCTGCATAACAGCGAAGGATCCCTCAAATAATCCATACTCCCATTGCAAATATGTGCTGCTGTGCAATAACCATTGCACAATGAATTTTAGATATTGTTTGCGTTTAAATCATCCAGAAAAAGAGATTCAGAAGTAATTCAGCGCTTGTCTTAATAACCGTGTATATTCTTTTTTTTTACAGACAGTAAATGTATATGTACAAGATGGAGGAACCGATTCCATACCTGTGAAAGTGCTGAACTGTGATACTATATCACAAGTCAAGGAAAAGATAATAGACCAAGTTTATCGAAATCTGCCATGTTCTCAGTGGCCAAAAGCTGAGAGTGTAGTCCTTGGTAGGTCACTACTTGTGATACAATATTGAGCAGGTGAAATATGTGATTTTGTATTTTCCAAAAAAATGTCTATAAAAGCAATTTATTGTTTAAAAAAAAAAAAAAAGTTGAATTCGTGTTCAGCTGGATGCAAAAATACAGCATTTCGCAGCAATCTTAATATGCCTTAAAAATTAATGCTTTCTTACAGAGTTCTTTTTCCTGACTCTTTGGTGTACTGTCATTAGTGTGCAAAGAGCCTGTTAATGACTGTTAGCACAAATGTATTCATGTCTGACAGAGTCAGTATCTCAGGTACTAATTAATGTGATAATGACAGCATGGACAATTAACTGAAGGAGAAGTAATGATGCAATTTCAGAAACTGGTACTGATTTTGACTTGCCTTTATGATGGTTATTCAAAAGAATTATAACTTACAGGAGCTGCACTTTTAGGGGATGATGAGCCACCCAGCCTCTGAAAATCATCCTTCTTGAAGGCTTTCAAAATTGCTGTTCTCAAGGGAAAAAAAAAAAAAAAAGAAGACATAACTTAAAAGGCCTAATAATCTGATAATAAAAGCTGCAATTAATAGTTTTGCAATATCTGCATTACTGCCTTAGTCTGCTGGTAGAGAATGTAATTCTTGCTCTTCAGAAAATCCTAGTAAATTCCATAAAAACGCGATTTCTATTCCATACAAAGTCCTGCTCTATTTTGGAGTGATAGCAGTTCTTATTATATATATTTGTAGTATTCTATGCAAAGGAATTTAACTTTCTATGGAAAATCATCAGAAGTCATGTGCATGGGTAGGAATGGTTCATGCAAAGTTCTGTAATAAAGGCCAAACTATTAAGCAATAAAAAACACACATTGTGGCATGTGCCAAATTACTTCTTTTAATGTTCCACAATGCGTCAGTGGGTCTCTAAACTGAAACATTCTTGGAGTAGTTATTTTTGCATGTGGTTTAAATCTGTTTTTTTCTCATTTTAATTACCCCTTAGAGTGGCGTCCAGGTTCTACTGCACAGATCCTCTCAGACTTGGATTTAACATCCCAAAAAGAGGGCAGATGGAAACGTATCAACACACTAATGCATTATAATGTAAGGAGGTGTTTCAGAGCAGTTGTTCACATCTGTTAACTGTTCTCTAGTAATAAATAAAATCTTTATTTGTTTTTAGAGAAACTTCTGTGCTACATAAAGAATCAAAAAAACACTCTTAGCTCTGGGTCTAGGCAGTAAAAGCTTGGGAGTGTGAAAGGCTAGGCATGTTTCCTAAACATCTTACCCAAAACATACCACCTAAATGATAGCACTTTGGTTTCCTCATCTCCTTTGAACATTCAATAGCTCCTTTTACTAGGTCTCATACTCATCTCTTCTTTTCTCTACTACTTCCTACCCCTGAGAATTGTCTTTGTCCTTGCTGTGCTGCTAGATTTTTGTTTGTCCAACAGCCCAGTCAGGAGAGCAGATGTTGACGTTTTTGTACTGTCTGGTTTAGGTTGTGTACTGTTCACTCTACCAAGCACTTGCAATCCACTTATCTTCCCTTTGTATGCTCTTTATTACTTTCTAACAACAGATATCCTGATTAGGAAAGATAGAATTTAGTTAGATTTCCCTCAGGAACTTTATGATAAACCCCATTTTTATACAAAGGGTGTACACACCAGATTGAGGAACCACTGAAGTCTTGGAGATGCTTCTAGCATTTTCAGTAATCTGAGAGGAGATGTTGATGGGATCTCTTATTAAAGGAGAGGGAGGGAGAATTGCAGAGCCTGTTGCCAAAGAAGCCTTTGAAGGGCAGCATTAATCATAGGTCCAGATTCTCTGCTAAAGATTACAGAAACAGCAGTTTAGGTGTTGAGAAAGAGGTTCAGTTGTGCATACTTCTTTCAAATAACATCCCTGTGTTTGTATTTTCAAAGGTCCGAGATGGTGCCACGCTCATCTTATCCAAAATGGGAATTTCCCAGCAGCCAGAGGATAACCAGCAAGATGTCCCAGGGGAAAGTAAGTATCTTGTGGCTTCACTACTTCCCAAAATGACTAGAAGTCAAAACCCATACAGAGTGACACTGCTGTCTTGATCTTGTTTATCGAGCATGTCTGTGGAACTAAATAAGTATTCCACACCAGACTATATAGGGCTTATTTGTTGTTACCCACTGCACACTTGCAATGGTTTTCTTTGTCCTCGTTATAAAAGCCTTAATAGAAAGCACTCTTAGCAAGCATTTCCTTGCATATTTTCTTAATACCACTACATCTATAGTCAAACTCTATGTTTCATCTTTCCAAAGCTTCATCACTTTTTCTCCTTCCTTCTTCCTTTTCTTACTTTCCTCTCCAAATTTCTTCCACTTTTTATTAGACTAGAATTGAATGCAGTGTTCTAGATGAACCACAGTAGAGACCAGCTCCCCACTCTGTGACATAATGGATCTCGTGTAATTTTTTTTATTGCATTTCTTACAACTATGTTGCCTTGCAAACTTAGCTCTGCACGTTCATATTTTGTGTCTCCCTCCCTTTGAGTGACGTTTCACCAGCTATGCTGGTTTGGTTTTTCCAGGGTTTGCTGGTTGGCTTCGTTCATTCCATACATGTTATCTCTTTAGATGCATTGTTTTCCACAATTCCTCTGTTCTTTTTGAGGTTTGCAATCCACTGAAAGTTGTTGTTTGTTGTTGTTGTTTGGTCCTTGTTACTCCTCCAGGAGCATAGGGCTGCAACAACACTACGCCACCGAACCTGGTGGGATAGTGTTGTTGCAATTTCTGTAACAGATTTTGTTTTTTCCATGATTGGGTTGTCAGCCCAAAACAAAACCCCCAACCTGGAGGGCCAGGGTGCAACATTTTAGTCTGGCCCAACAAGGCACGCAAGCCACCACACCACAACAAGGTAAGTTGCACCAACTAGTGGTGGCCACTGAAAGTTAGTGTCAGGAATTTCCTAATAATGCTGCTTCTCTTTCACATCACGAAAGCAGCCGTTGCATAATTCTTGTATTCCTGTATTGCAATGCTTGTATTGCTACAATATGCTGGACTTCTCAACACAGAAGACAACCTGTTAGCTTGCAAACCCTCTTCTAAAGCTTTTACTTCCACATGTTAGTATTCTTTCTAGACCAATTTCCTTTATCTCAAAACCTCTTGAGGCACCATATCCATTACAGCCTAAAATGCACTCAGAGTTTTATGGAAATATTTACTTGTAAATTTATGTTGTCACATGTCTTTCCTTTACATTTCAGATGTTCAGTTTCTCCTTTTTTTTATCCTTATATTCAGTTATTTTACATGAGGTAGAAGTTAGATTTATGGAATGATAATTGTTGAGATCATTCTTCCTTCTTTGAACTCATTTGATACGCTTTTCTGTCTAGCACCGATTGCAAAAGCCGTTGCTTCACCTAATAGTTTCATTCCTTTAAACAGATTGACTGATCTTAGGTTTAATAGGTTTCAAGGGCTGGGCAGTCAAACAGATTGGAAATAATATGCCAGAAATGTACATTTTTCAAGAAGATTACTCTCAGCTGATACCTCTGACATGTATTGCTATTTACCAAAAATGTGCAGACTTCCATTTCATTTGTGTCGAGTGCTGGCCAGAGAATTAGGACAGGCAGAATTACTTGCCACTTACTTTTTACTTTCTCCTCCTGGATGCTTTCTGTTGAGACTTTTTCCAACATCCTTGAAGGATCTTCTAACCGTCATGGCTACACCTCTGCTGCTAACCTCTCACCCCTTTTCTGCAAGTGCCCACCATAGTTGGCCAAGTGGTGACTACTCTGTCACAGCAGGTGCCGACCCAGCATGTCAACTGAAAAAGCCATTGGGTTTAATACAGAGGGCAGTGAAGTACAGCCAGGTGAGGAGCTGATTCCTAGTCCCTGTTCAGTTTGGTTGTAGTACTGGCTACACCAGTAGCTGAGGTAACTGCTGAGGTGCTAGTCACCTCCACTCTAAAGAAGTGGAGTGGACCATGAATGGAGCCGGGTGGTTCAAGTCTCTGTTCTGGGTTCCCAGTCTTCATCCTCCCCACCTCGCTACCCTTGTGGCAGGCAGTAGAGGATCAGACCATGCGGTTCTCTTTTTTTTGTTCCTGGTAGTTTTCTTTTCTCCTTTTCTATGATTATATCTTTAGCTGTGATGTAGTATAATGAAGCTCTTTGAACATCCATGACCTGTACTCCAAGATGAACTCCTTAGTTACATGTGTGGCATACTAAATTGTAAAGGAAAAGCAGACTTCTGGGGACAGTGCTGTCACACGAGGGCTCTCAAACAGAGAGAATTCAGATTCTAAAATATGGAGTGAAGACAACTTCTGCCATGTTTCTTCTCCACACCTTGGCTTGCTCCATGGTAGTGTACAAATTTGGGAAGACAGCATTTCATGCCAGACTAGCCCATTTTCTTTAGCACTGAAGGGTCTTCAGAGCTATCTGGTGCCAACTTGTTCTTCTGGAAACCTATAAAATGTTACAAAGCTAGTGCAAAACGAGACCCTGCAGTGACAGTGATTTGTGGGACACTATGTGTATAAAAGGGAGAGGAGAGGATCAGAGGCTTCCCCTCCCACACATGCACATTTATATGACACAGAGATTTACAGGGTTGGAATAAATAGAAATCCTATCCTGGCTGTATGAATGAGGCTTGTGACGAAGTGATTTTCCTTTTATCCAGAGTCTCTCATTAACTTGCACCTTTTGCATTGAGAAGTGTCAGCTGAAGCCATTGACTGCCTGCCAAAGTACTAGGCTTTGCACAGAACAAAAATGTGAAAGCTTGTTCAGAGATCTTGCTCTAAAACCTGGCGTTGCTTCCATGCTCTTTTGATTCACAGCTTCTAACAGGAAGACACTAGAAGCTGGAGGTTGTGACAAATTAAATGCAGCATCTTTTGCTTCTGGAGATAATAAATGCAATTACTAATTTGTATCAAGATGGAAAATGGTTTCAGTGATTTCATGCTAGTATTTCTGTACTGAACTATGAGCCAAAAAAACACGCTCTGTTATTCTGGGGTTTTTCTCTGTTTTGTTTGGTTTGGTTTTTTTTTTTTTCCTTTTGAAATGGTGAATAAAAATAGCCAGAGGGTTGCAGATGAGAAATCCTGATTAGCAGATCCGTGTAGGGCAGCCCTTCCTTCACCTCCATGGAGCGGTGTATTCACAGCCGAGAGGAGACTGGAAGGAAGCTAATTTTCTGCAAGCCACACAAGGGGAAAGGGGCTGCAATTGCTGTCATCATCTCACTTGCCTTCATCATGGTTACATCATGGTTCCTACCACTATAATTAGTCAGTGCAGTCAACATTTAGCATTAACCCCCCCAGTATTATTTTATATTGGCCAAAGAATGCCCAAGGGCTAAGACAAAGAGTTTGGGGGGGGAAGCATTTGACCCAGTGGGTGCAGTCTCCTCCCTGCTTATGACTTGACGCATAATGTGGCTACCGCAATAAAAAGGAGGTGTTTTCCCCTGTGTTTTATTTTCTTCACCTCCTACTTTTCCATTGGGGAAAATATTATCTCACAGAAATGTTATTTTCTCTTAGCAACCGTACTGCTTACATGTTTTGTTGCCCCATGTTCTGAATTTCTCTTCCTCTTTCTTTCTTCTATTTTTAGCAATGAAGTGGGATCTTTGTATTGCAAAAGTTCATCTAGTTGAGCTGTAGTCTCTTAATCCCTACTTTCTTATGAAATTACTACTTCACTAGTAGTCAATTCTGTTGTTGCTAAACAAACATGGGCCAAATTAAGCTGCACATAAGGGCCAGTAATCTCAGTACAAACCCCTTTGGTTGTTTTTCTTCTCTCCAAAGTTAAACTGGGCCATGTACCATCAGGAGGGCAGAGAGAGGATAAATTCCTTTGAATCAAAAGAGCAGAAGTGTACCAAGCGGCTGACAGAAGGCTGGGAAATAGTTTCTGCTGTAGCTGCGTGGTTTGATCTGTTAATTTACAAAAGTAAATAACAGGCATTGCAAAAGAAATTCCAGGCTTTAGGCCCACCAGTGGTTCTTACTGTACTGGCGGATGATTGCTGTGAATGGTATTGATTGCGAAATCGCAGCTGCCTCAAAATAAAGCAATAGCTTCTATTTCTTTCTTGCTTCATTCACATGAACTTCTCAGTCAAATTAAGGACTCTCAAAGGACAACGTGATCTAATATTTCTTTCCCTACCTGGTTAAAGAGAAGTAAAGGCCCCAGAAGACTGCATAGCTAATGCTTTTCATGAGGTTATATAAAGTAGATTCAAGCAGAAGTGTTGGTTTGGCCAGATTACATATAAATGTTATTTTCCCCTGTGATGTAAAATATTGAACGTACATGCAAGCTGGTAATTTTAATGGAGGTGTTGAGGAACTTAGTTAATAAACTACTATGGCCAAATATATGAAAGGACAAAATTCATGCAATTAGAAACTGGTATTTTCTACTGTAACTGGGATTCAGTTACATTAGTTACATATATTAAAGCATAAAACTTAGCAGTAATGCAAAACAATTTGTGCAATAGGGCTGAATCACAGTTTTTATGGGGAAAATAACTTTCACGTTTTAAAGACATCAATGATTTTAAATGCACTGATTAAGTAACTTTCACTGGAAAAGTGCCATTGATTTTGGGGACTATGCCAAGTAGATATAAAAATTCAGAAATTAAAGGAAGAACTAGCAAACCCAGGAGGCTTGAAACTAAGTTTGTGACACAGAATCTTCTTTCAAAGGATATTAATTGCAAGTTAAAACAATTGTATCATCTCTTTTAGAACTGTTCATAACAAAAAGTTCTCAAGCATAGAGTTTGAACAGTCACGTGGACGCTGAAATGCAAGACTCCCTTTATTCCACTGCGTGGTCATGGAAATAAGCTTAGGGACCAGATGCATGGCCAAGGCATGGATATAGCGTAGCAAGGCACTGTAATCAGATGAGCTGTCAGAAGCATCGAGGAGCTTACTTCTGCTTCCGCTATACAGTAACAGATTTGGTGTGAGTCTCTTTCTCTGGTTTAAGCTATGAATACTGACAAACAAATTTTTAAAAAATCTTATTATAATGGATTCTGAGTTTGCTGCAGTCATTACCTGTCTACTGGAGTTCATGTCCTCTCGACAAAAGGATGCGTTTTTCCTCCTTTCAGCTACAAAGTCAAGTGATGCTGGTCAAACGCTGATAAAGGCAGATCTGAACTGAGGTACCATACTTTGAATTCAGCAGTTAGGGTGAAAATGTAAATTGTAATGATGATAACTAGAAAAAGGATTGATATCATAAATTCTTCAATTGCCACTGCCAAATTCACCAGAGCTGCTACAATATCTTGCCTTGTACCTGGAACAGGCTACGGCTGCCTTTTCTGTGGTTGGGTCAGACCTAGCTGAATTTCTGTAACTTGATCATGTCTCTGAGAATTCGCAAAGGAGTAGAGTGTTTCACTGGGTGGACCTCAGAAAATACACATACTGTGCTTACATGACTGGACAGGAGTTTCCTTATGTGTAATTCCTTCCTTTCCCTTTGCTCTTGCAAAAGCAAGCCGCAATCCTACTTCAGTGCTGCTTTTCCAGCTTATGTATTATTTAGCATTTAGTGCCTGAGTTATATATGTTGGACAGGAACAGAATAATCTAGATCCTCTTGGCCAGAGAAAAGGTAAGTTAAGGATAGAGAACAAGGATCTTACCTGTATATAGGTATTATGATTATTTTCATGTTGCTGATTAGGGTGTGGGGCATTTTTTGTAATTATTCCAATTACTGTTTCTAGGGCATGCACTCCTGGAAGATGAAAATAAAGTCTGGCATCTCGTCCGGCCAGTAGATGAAATAGATGAAGGTAAATCGAAGCGGGGCAGCGTGAAAGAAAAAGAGAGGACCAAAGCTATTACAGAAATCTACCTGACCAGACTTCTCTCTGTGAAGGTAGGGCTCAGCTGTGCCACAGTTACACCTTACTTCTATAGATTCTGAGGTACAACTGAAGAAAATGATGCAGCTATTAGTCGTGCATTTGGCTGCAATTTTGAATATGTCTCATGTACATACAAGCTGGTGTTCAGGGCTTCAAGTGATTAATATGTCCTGAGGAACATTACTGGGAAAGAGATAAAGTATAACTTCTGATCAAAGCTGAGAACCACGGTTATGTATTCGTTAAATAAGGATTTTTCTTGCAAGACAAAGATGGATATTCTCCTCTGTGCCACCTGCTTAGATAATATTCTTTTAGGTTTTGTTTTGAACTGAATGCTTTATAAACTGCTACAGAGCCTTATATTTCACTGTTTTTGTTTGTGACCAATGCTGCGGTATAATCTAGTGTCGTGGTTTTACCCCAGCCGGCAGCTGAGCACCACGCAGCCGCTTACTCACTCCCTCCCCCCATCGGGATGGGGGAGAGAACTGGACAAGTTAAAGTGAGAAAACTCGTGGGTTGAGATAAAGACAGTTTAATAGGTAAAGCAAAAGCCGTGCACGCAAGAAAAGCAAAGCAAGGAATTCATTCACCGCTTCCCATGGGCAGGCAGGTGCTCAGCCATCCCCAGGAAAGCAGGGCTCCATCACGTGCAACGGTTACCTGGGAAGACAAACGCCATCACTCCGAATGCCGCCACCCCCACCCTTCCTCTTCCCCAAGCTCCTTATAAACTGAGCATGACGTCATATAATATGGAATATCCCTTTGGTCAGTTTGGGTCACCTGTCCTGTCTGTGTCTCCTCCCAACTCCTCGTGCACCCCCAGCCATCCCGCTGGCAGGGCAGTGCAAGAAGCAGAAGAGGCCTTGGCTCTGTGTAAGCACTGCTCAGCAATAGGTCCATATAACAAAAACATCTCTGTGTTATCAACGCTGTTTCCAGCACAAATCCAAAACACAGCCCCATACTAGCTACTATGAAGAAAATTAACCCTCTCAGCTGAAACCAGGACATCTAGAAAAATAATAAAAGTGTTTTCAAATAACAATGGTCCTCTTAGAGTATATTTAGTGCTCATACTGCAGAATGGATCACAATCAAAATAATTTTGTGAAACATTCCTCCTTGCAGAAAGAACTTAGAAAAATGCATTCAATGACGCTAAAGCCAGGTTCCTGATGAAAACGAGGGTGCCCTGACTCCAGCTAAGGCCATTTGTCCATGTGTGAAAGTGGATGTGAAGGAAAGTCTGTGTATAGATGACACAGACTCAGGACAAAGAGCCAGCAAAGAGCCATGCAATAGTCCCTTTTCTATTCCCAGTAGCCAGTTTATAGATTATTACCACTCTGGAGCTTGACTAACTTGTATGGAGCTGGTGAGGTGTGGTGGCTGGGACCACAGCTACCCGTCCAACCCAAGGACTGTCAATGTGTCCTTGCTGACAGCAGAGTGACTTAGGGCTCCTTGCCTTCTCGGTCTCTGCCCTGTTCTGCGGCTGGCAGCTGGAGTGACAGCGAGACAGAGGATGCAGTCCTTCAAACATGTCCACAGGGCCAACCAGCTGGAGGGGACAAACTGCACATGGCCTCAACAGGGTGACCTCTAAAACAATTGGACAGTCTCTGAGGTCCAGGCAGGTGCAGGAATCCAGCCAAGCACACAGTCCTCCTGGCAACGCTTCACTCCTCAGGCTCGGTGGAGCTCATGGAGCTGGACCAGGCTGGGTGTCTGATGAGACCCAAGTGCTTGCCCTTAAACAAAAAGTCAAATGGTCACTCATACTTGTCCTCTCATTCTGTTTCTAAAAATTGCATGGTGCTCTAGAGTCAGAGAAACTGGAGGAGGGAAGCTGCAAGACCATAAAAAAATGACTAACAATTATTTTATGTGCACAACAACCCTGAAGTGTAAATGTATTGTATATTTAGCAAGCAGGTTCTGTTTCTTCTGTCAAGCAGAAAGCACACCTTTCTGTGAAAACTGTGGAATGGTTGGTGAAGTCGCAACCTTTCAGGCTAGAACATAAACTTGTTCTCTAGAAGGTCTTTACGGTGTTGGCAGTTTGCAAGGTCACTGCACTAAGAAGTTGTTTGGTTTTTGTCACCTGGTTCCCTTGGCACTCAAGATGAAGGCCACCAGTGACTGCAACTGGCTGTTAATGTCGATAGGAATAAAAGACTCTCGAATGGCACCGAGTTCAGCCTGTAACACAAATGTAATAGATTTTTTTTTAAAATTTGCTTTTAGGGGACGCTTCAGCAGTTTGTAGATAACTTCTTTCATAGCGTGCTCAACTCGAACCATGTGGTGCCCCCAGCTGTGAAATACTTCTTTGACTTTCTTGATGAGCAAGCAGAAAAACATGACATCAAAGATGAAGATACCATTCACATCTGGAAAACAAACAGGTGCGGTATGAATAGAGTAATATTTGTATTGCAGAGAAATGAGAGTGTAATTCCCAGGTATGTACTGGCACTCTTACCACAAATCAGAGTAAATTTCATTTATAATTATCAGAATCATTTTAATTGAGATAATATATTTATATGATCAAAAGGATTCCCTGTAAGCTTAGAAGCTGCAAAAATGAAACCAGCCTACCTATGGGGCTGTCACTGGCAGATTTAGTGCTTTTTGTCTTCCCTCAGAGAAGAGGAAAGCAGGAGGCAAATGGGACTAGATTTACCTGTCAAAGCACAAAATCTAAGAAAATACTACTCGGGTAGTTTCTCTAACCACGCAGACATCTTCTCTTGCTATTTTGAGGCACTCAAGATTCTTCTCATACGACTTTGTGAGAGACGGAAAGGCTTGTTTTTCAGACATGGAAACCAGACAACAGAGAGCTTGTATAAATGTTGAAATATAAAATTAAGCTTCACTGTTGTGAGGAGATCAAAATGCAAAAGCCGTACTTAATTTCATCTGCTTTGCTTGTTGTGGATCATTTATCATGTAAAAAAGATGATTTATGTTTTTCCTTGCTTTCAGCCTGCCTCTTAGATTCTGGGTAAACATACTGAAAAATCCCCATTTCATCTTCGATGTTCATGTTCACGAAGTAGTGGATGCTTCCTTGTCAGTCATTGCACAGACTTTCATGGATGCTTGCACAAGAACAGAGCACAAATTAAGCAGAGTAAGTGATTTGCATTCTACATCCTGACTACGCTCATGCCTGACAAGACAAAGGGCATCCTCATAGACAATACCCATTCTCTGAGGAGATACAGCCTTGATAGTTTCTTTTTTAGTTTTATAATGAAGTTAGCATCTCATCATTTAACAGGTTGGTGAATGTGTCAGTGTTACTGTGTAGTCTGCCAACTGATATTTATAAAAAGGAGAAAATAGCAACTGCTTTTAAAAAGCAAGTTTAAGAACTGATTATTTCATGCCCACCAATGATTTAGTATCCTCTTGCATTGATATATTTGTAAAACTCAACGGTAATGCTGTGTGTAAACTTAATCCTTTTAAGACATGATGTTATCCCACCAATGTTAATAAGCATCCAAATGTTAATATCTGTAAAGCTCAGGTGCATGTGAATATAAAGGCTTGATCTTAAGTTCTTGACTTTCTTTTTCTTTTCTTTTTTTCTTTTACATTTTTCAGGATTCTCCGAGTAATAAATTACTTTACGCGAAGGAAATCTCTAACTATAAGAAAATGGTGGAAGAGTAAGTATAGACTCTTTTCATACGTATTTTGAGTTGTTAGGGCTTTAAGCCTGTGTTGGAGGAAAAGTGAATGCTGAGGTAGTCAAAGTCAACTGTCAGAAATTTTACACCTGAATGTTAGCACGTTGCCTTGGTGGTGGCGTTGGCAGAGTTGAGAGGGAGTGCTGTTGTGACCCAGTGCTTGTCCCTGTCTGTGCAGACGGATGGATAGATTTATGCAGGAGAAAACATGATGCAGTTTTCTGCGGTGCTTGTTGTTACCTGTACAGTCTGTCTAACCAACGCTGCACTTCCATAACTCAGCAGAGATCAAATCCTGAAAACACTTTCACAAATACATTTTTTCTATTCCATCTCTGACTTTACTCAATTACTAATTGGCAATTCTGTGAATACCATGGAAGATCTGCCGCAGGACAAAACTCTTGATAGCTGATGACTTCAAAAGTTTGAAGACCTAAAATAATCATCGGCTGCAATTAGAAATAGATTTCTTTCCTGTGGTGTGGCCCGGTACAATTTTCCTCTGTTGTGAAGGTACTAATGACTGTTGGAAGGCAGGATTACTGCCAATCGTTGGTCTGTTGTGGTAGTGCATTATGAGGAAGCATGTTTCAAATAACTGCAAAAGTGAAAGAAATACCAGAAAACTACAGTGTATTTCACCTGTTTGAAAGTCTGTTTTCATCTGTTGCAGTTACTACAAAGGTATTCGTCAGATGGTGCCAGTTAGTGACCAAGACATGAATACCCATCTAGCAGAGATTTCTAGGGTAAGAATAAATTCCATTTCCTTGTCCTGAAACTGGAGCCAAGTATAGCACTGTTTTTCTTTGTCTTCTCTTTCTAACTCAATGAGTGGGGTTTTTTTATGTGCAAACATCAGATGAGTTATTTCATAAATCTCTGAAATACCCCTGTTTAGTGCAGTCGTTCCTTTTAGCCCTTTGAAATGTTGATTATTGAATGGGTGCGAGAATGGTTATCATCACTGATCGATCCAAGTGATGTAGGTGCCAGAGCAAAGTGTTTGGATTTTTTCACATCCATTGTGGAAAAATATAGCACTCTTGAATGGTGTTTTCTCTCTGTAGCAGCAGAGGATTTTTAGCATTGATCATACTGATAACAAGTAATGACAGAATTTAGAGTGCAAAAATTAGATTCCAGAAATGAAAGGGTACGCACTTACGTTAAGTACAGCCTGGTGTAGAGCTGTCTGTATGAGGGCAACACTTCTGCTTTACTCTACGTGTGAGAAGCTCACCATGTGGTCCCTCAGTGGCACTTTTTCTTTTTGCATTATAGGTTATTGGGGGCCACTGCTCATGGAGAAGAGCAGAGGGGGGTGGTTGCTCACTGGGGACTCTGGTTGGAGACTGGTGGAGCAAAGACACGACAAAACCTGCTTCAGTCTTGAAAGGGCCTGTTCGCTCAGCAGCTCAGCTTAGCTAGAGCAGGCTCATGCCTTCAAAGCACTCGATTTAACTTGGAGAACCAGGAGAGGCCCTCACTGGTCTTAAAAGATGTTGTATAGCCTGAGCAAAGAGACAGGGCACTTACTGGCTGGTTTGCTCATTTGCTTAATTTAGTTGAAGAGTTCTAGCGTAAGGAGGATGTTTGGGGAATTTTTGTGGTTTGTTTATTTTGGTGCCCTTAGGACTTAACATTTTGCAGATCAACATCCTCATGAAAGCATTTCTATTTTCAATCTTTCACTACAAAACTCATCTGCAGTGACATTTCATTTTCCAGTTCATTTTAGTTATTACACAACTTGAGATGTATATAAAACTAAAACCTTGGGTGATTAAAAGTAAATTCATTAGAACGTTTTAACGTCAGCAGAATATGTTGGTCCTTTCTATTTACATTATAAATCATGATAAAAATTAACATGGAAGGAGTGGTCGAACATTGCAAATTTTGACCAGCTCTAGAAGTGACTTTTATAGAGCAAAGAAAGATGGATGTTTCTCTGCTGCTTTATGTCTTGGGTAATCATTTATGCCAGTAGCAATATTTTGCAAGTCTTCACTTCCTTAACTAACTTAAAAGACTAAAGGCATGGCTAGAGACTTGTGTCCTGTGCATTTGAATGAAAAACATCATTTAGACAGGTACAGCACATTCACTAAATGGGTTAAATGTCAGGGATGAGGGAGGAAGAGGTAATGGAAGGGTTATCTCCTGCTTCATTTAAAGTCCCTTTTCTCTCTCTCTCTCTCCCCTTTCCATCTTCATGATTCAGATGGCTTTTTCCAAATGTGCTCACGATCTTGATGAACTACACCTTTGCTGTAGTGAGGTGTGCATAATTTCAAAGAGTTAAAAAGAGCTGGAGAAAGGATGTCAAACAGCCATGAGAGTGACAGAACCGATGCTTAATATCTCGACAATACAGAGATTGTACTGAGTAAAGGCTTTAGTTATACATACTCATGTTGTTAACAGATGTTTGAGCTGTACTCTGTGGTTTGACGTTGAGTTCAAAATATTTTCCACCTCCAGTGTTAGAGTCATGGACAGGCTGGAAGAACACCAACGGCAAAGTCTTGATCTAAAAATCACCAAACACAAGTTTTCTCCCCCCTCTTTTCTGCCCCAACTGTCATTTAACAAAAATAACGGGATGCAGAGCTTGCATTCAGAAATCTTATATATTGTATCCAACAGTTGTGCATGTGCATAACGTTCAGCTGTCTGTGATCACATTTTGACATGTTTGCTGCTCGCTTGTGTTGTTTAACAGGCACATACCGATTCCTTAAATACGCTTGTGGCTCTACACCAACTCTACCAGTATACCAACAAATACTACGATGAGGTAAGTTGCAGCTTTTGTTTTCATTTTTTAATAATATTAATGGTAAAAAAGTTATGAAGGCTAACATCAGTCTAAAGGAACAACTTCCGGAATTCCCTGCATAATCAGGTAAAAGCAATGCTGAGCAGAGAGTTCTAACGTTGCAATTATACACCTTGCTTGGCAATTACAGTGGTCAAAGGTGTGCTTTTATAAATGAACAATTTCAATATGGGCTGTTCCTAAGGATTAGGACATAAGAATGTCACCGAGCAAAAAGTAGTCGTCAGAGCTATATCAGATTTCAAGGGGGTTTTTTTAGGAACAATCCATTAAACTTGTTTTGTTTGTAGGAATGGGGCTGTGCCTTTTTTGTTAGTTAAGACGCACTTAAAACTTCCATGCATGCTGCCGTCCCTGTTTTGCTGTGCCAAATGAAGTGCCCGACCAAGGTAAACGAAAGTAGAGTAACTTGAATATAGCCTGATTCCAAAGGAGGCTCACAGATTCAGCCCAAAACGATTCTCGGGTTCTTCACGCCCTGTGGAAAGGAGGACAAAGAATATCCCAGTGTAGCTGGGCTGTGGCTCTCCAAACTTAATCTGAAAACAAAAAGAGAGAAGGAAACTTTTATTCCGAGGTTTCCATGGAAATGAATGCCACCAGAAAACTCTCAGAATTAAATCAAAGCAAGTAAGAACAGATGCTGAATCGAAAAGGAGTACAGCACATGTGAGCTCTCTTTGGTTCGTCTTGCACCTCAGCACAGCTCGTGTTTTCCCTTATATTCAGCACTAAAGACAGTGAGTCTCATCCTCGGCTTCACTGCAGCTGCTTTATACAGGAGCAGCCAGCCCGCCGCAGCTTTAAAACAGATGTAAGCGGGGAAAATTGAATCACCCTGAGAAGTCTTGCAATGCGGGGCAGTAGGGGAAGCAGCCAGAGGGATGCAGGCCAACCAGATGGCGTTGGTTTCCTCACGCCTCGTCCCCATCGCTAACCGAGCTGGCTGTCAGCGCCTCCCCCAGCAGAGCCCTGGGCTGACCTCTTACGGAAACGCTCAGGGACCCCAGATGACAGATGAACCATAAAGCCCCGATTCTTCCACACTCCATGTCCCTTGCTTCCACCCGTGGTTTCATGTTTGGTGGCAGGCACAGGTGGAGCCTGTGGTCACCAGTTTGCGGGACTCCATCGGCGGCAGGCCAGCAAAGCCCAGTGCGTAGCTGCAGCTCTTCCTTTCACGTACCTCACTGTGTACCAGCAAGGTGCGTCTGATGAAAACACTGCTAATTCAGAGTTACGGAGATAATCTGTCAAGAACCATCCAGTAAAATTAATCGAGCTTATTTATTTTCCATGAAAATGTTTTAATTTGCATAAATTGGAACATTTTGCAGCTGCCCTTGTCTTTATTACTGACGCAGTGGTTCCCAGCATGCGCTGTACCTTCTGCATCTCTGCAGGGCTTGACAATGACTAAGTGGGTACATTCTAATTGTCCACATTTATATGAAGGATATATTCACCAGCAGAGATAATCATGAATTATTTAGTCTAGATGTGAGGAGTTACAGCTAGATGCAATTGTTTAAATTAAGGGAACAATATCAAATTAAATTAGGCCCAATTTAAATACTGTAATAAGTGTTTATTAACTCTGTCTTGTAAAAATGTTTTCACACTTTAAAAACAAATCCATTAAAATAGTTATTTCTCAACAAATTTTCTCCAGTGTTTGAAACTCAAATGCTGTACCAGCCTTTCAAAGTGAAATTATTGGCTAGATTGACGCTGGCTGCACTGATCTCCATCGTCAGTGACGTGCAAGGAGCAGTGGGAACCCCGGGTAGTGACAGGCAAACTCTATTTCTCCAGTTCTTGTACTTGCAAGTTTATACAGTGTTTAAACAGAGCTAAAGGTTTCTGCTCGATTACAGGGTCTGACTTTTATTAATAAAGCAGTTCTAGAAAACAGAACGGTTTTGCCGTGTAACACATTCTTCTAATGGAGAAATCTAATAGTCGGTGGAAAAGTTTCCCTGAAGGATGGTGGAAATGAAAACCTTTCAAAACCTTTGAAATTTGATCTTGAGAAGCCCTAAAAAACTCTATTTGAAGAAAAGCCTTCTCATAACAGTTGACCTTTTCTAGCTCATGTTTTCAACTCCCTTGTGCCTTAGCGTCGTACCTTCCCATATATACATTCTGTACGGCAGAGGCTGCACGCGGGGGGCTGGGGGGCTGCTCTGACGAGCTCTTCGCTTCCTGAGCTACGCGGTGCTGGGCCGGAGTCTCGGCGATTCTTGGCGAGAGCCGAAGCGAAGCTGCCGGCAGCTCCCTGACGCCGCGGCCAGGCTCTTTCCTTCATCGTATTGCCTATAGCCACAAGAGACCTTGCGTTGCCCTACCTAATGCCAGCGATGGACCACCCAGGAGATTCTCATAATCAAAGCTCATGGGGACGGGGCTTAATTACTGCTGGTAAATGACCCTTAAGCCTTGTAGGGTGCACTGTAATTAAAAGCAGCGTTTCTTTAATAGCTATAAAGACATTTTTCCCTCTGCCTGCTCCATCTTGGAATGTAGTATTTCACAATACAAAGTACTACCTATTAATTTGCTTGGATCCCAGCATAATGGGAAACATTACAGCAACTTAGATAAAGTAGCGGAGACGATCATTTTTATTGCCTTTGTGTAAAAATAGAACATGAGGCCTACTAGATGGACTTTATCTTTGGTACAAAAGACTTTACAACCAAAGTAGTATCAAACACTTGGTCCGGGAACTATGTCTTATATTTTAAGCTAAATGATTCTCAACATTCTGTGTTTATTTCTTCCAGATTATAAATGCACTTGAAGAGGATCCAGCTGCACAAAAAATGCAGCTCGCCTTCCGTTTACAGCAAATAGCAGCTGCGTTAGAGAATAAAGTGACTGACCTTTGACTCAGAAGCCGCAATAAAGAAATCTGATCTGAAGATGTTCAAATTCATTCTTCCTGTTAAGGAAATAGTGTTCTATTTTTTAATGTATAATTACAACTTTAAATGAAAAATTTCATGTTTTTTTGATAGCAGAGGTGTAATGTAAAAAATTTTTACTGTAAATTATGCTTCTAATTAAAAGCTGTGTTGTGTGTAAATGAATCTTCTGTGGGAAAGAGAGTCCTTTGGTTGGGGCCAGGGTGGGGGGTGGAAGAAGGAAAACCTATAGTTTGTTTAATTTAGTAGAATTGAAGACATCAGCATTTAGAATTCATTATGCAAGTAAATTCAGTACTCTAGCATCCTTTCTACATTAAGCAATATTTGTATTAGGAAACCAGTAACATGCTCAGAGACACATGCAATATCCCCCCTTACTTTGATAACTGGAAATTGACTTCCATGTAGCTCTAAAACGTAGTCTGTGCTCGTAACGAACATCGGGAACAACGTGTCTGATTCCTCTGCAAGACCCGAGAATGGGATTTGCTACCACACGTGGTTCTTAATTTTATTATTTATGTCTGTGGTGATGCACAGTATTGCACCCATCACAGCTGGCTGCAACGGAAACAAAAGTAATGTCAGCGTAGGAGGGTTCTACTGATAAAGTCTCATTCGGTTCAGAAATCACTGCAAAGAAGGAATTAGTCCTTAAAACTTTACAACTCTTTGTTATTATTGTGAGTTTTATGATATATGCTAATGTGCCTTACTTGTACTAATTCTGTGAATCTGATGAATGGTTTTGTAAAAAGAAGCAGATTGGAAAAAGAAATATTTATGTGCTATTGAATGACTTTTGTGTGAAAAACATGACCAGCAGAATGCTTGTAATTAGCTGCTTGCCGAGAGTGTGCTGTTTAACATGATTTGATTATGTATAATATCTTATTTTAGAATGGTTCTGATGATTTTTTATTTGAATCTTGGAACTGTCCTAGAAATACCATCACTTGTTTCTGTTGTATTTGTGATGTAAAATACTAGTTATGATATTGAAAAAATCATATACCCGTCTATTGAAAACCACTCAGTCAGTTTTGAGCCTTGGAATGCTGCATTTGATTGAATACACACCATAACCCATAGCAAAGACAATTGAAATAACTTGTCAGAAAGTGTGTGTTTACAATATAGGTAAGCTCCATACAAATCCAAAAGTTAGGTACATCTTCTTAAATTGCTGTATTGCACATCAGAGAACTTTATTCCTCTTTGTCTCGCAAGGTTTTGGCAGTAAAGTAGCATTTTAATGAAGCGCTGCCATCTGTACTCCTTCGGTCATTGTCCTGCCAAGCGCCCGGACTCCGCTGATTCTCAGCAAGCTAACGCAGTGTCTGCTGCCCGCTCTCCCTGCCCGGCACTTCGTCATACAGGGACTTTCACTCTTTGTTGATACTTTTTTTTTTGTTTTCCTCTCTTTTTAAAAATTTCTTAGTATTTGTCAGTGGGCCTTTCCTTCAGTTTCTGGAAATCAGAAGCCTCGCCAGAACTGGTTTCCTGCCCAGTGGGCTGGGAGAGGTTTTTTGTTCGCTTTGTACTCAACTTCTCGCATTTGTGTATAATCGTTCCTGAACCTGCCTGGGCTGTAAGTTATTTTACACTGTTTAGGACTGAGGTACATGACTTCTACGTAAAGGTGCTTTGCCTGCTACTCCTTCATCAACAAAGGCATCCTAATTTCATGGCTAATCTGTTTCTTTGTCATTATTTGTAAATCCTGTTAATTGTAAATCAAATATAATATTGGGTTTTTTCCACCAAGTGTCACGGGATCTTTACTGAAATCGGGGGGCGCGGGTGGGGGTGTGTTGAAAGGGGTTTGTAATGCTTCCTCTAGGGTGACGGAGCAGCAGCGTCCATCAGTCTGCGGTTGGTAATGGAGGAGCACAGCACATCCCACAGATGGTACCCCTGACATCATGCCCTTTTTATGGGCATTCGCTCTGAAAAATGAGAGTACTCCTGAGAAGAGAGGATGTAGTGCAACATCCCGTAGTGAGGTCTTCTTGCCTGATGAAAATCCATCTTGGGACCTAAAAGCCAATTAAAATACAGGCTCGGCAGCATCTCTCCAGAGAGATCAGAAAGCCCGGCTTGAGCAAGTCGGGCTTTCAGAGGGAACATTATGTACCTCCCACCGCCGGTGGCCTGATGCAGAGCAGCTGCAGGCGATCGCAAGCTGCCGGGGGCTGTGGCGATGCTGTAGCAGGACCTTACCTGTTAGACAGGCGCATGGGTCTGCGGCACGTGCGAGTTCACTGTGGATCCATTGGTGGCTCTTTGGTGCCCTTTTCTTGCATCCTGGGAAGTTCGTAGGCTTTCGGCTCTGCAGTGCCGTCTGCCAGGAAACACGGAGGCAGATATCTGTGAGCAGCTGCAGCTACAAAGGAGAGTTAATGCCAGTTCTTCAGTTTCTCTAAGTCTCCTCTCCTGAAAGCGCAGAGTTGGAATTTGAATTGAAGAACTGAGCTGGTTTATTTCATTCTTCCCCCTTTTGGCTAAGCTCCTCCAGCGCTTGTTTTTCCACTCTGGTGCTCTGTTTTGTCCAGGCCTAGTTTTTGGCTTCAGTTTTCCCTACGTTTTAGCAATCTGATTCTTAAAGGTTTCATGCTCCTCCTTTGGTTTCTGCTGCTCCTGCCATCTGGTTCATCTGCAAGATAAAAGAAAAAAGCTCACTGGGGGGCTCCCTCCTTTTCATCCCCTCTACAGCCCCTCTAAGGGGCACTTCTTTGAGCACAAGAACCTTCTCTGCATAATGGGAGCCACTCTACTGCTCAGCAGCAGCTGTGAACCACCCTTGCTTGGACATCTCCCAGCCGTAGTTTAGAGGTGGGTCCAGGCTGTCCACCACCACCAGGAGATCTGAATCCCATTGCTGGTTTCAGCCTCTCCAGAGGGTTTACTCCTTGTTTCCCCACCAGCAAACAAACAAGTGGAGATCTCAGCTGATGAGACAAGGTCCCTGTTCCTGGTTGCCCAGTACAGAGTAACTTGCCCAACTGAACAGGAATTTGGATTTTTTTTGTCTATGGCCAGGAATTTACTCTCTATTCCTGAGTGCCAGGTTTCCCTCTGGCACCTGACTAGATCTTTTTGCCCCACGCTACATGCTGTAGATTTGTAAGGTTATGGGTGGAGGGGACCTTGGCTAGCTTGCATATGTGAGGCATTGTGCTTCCTCAAGATGGTTTCTCTGATCAGCCTGTTAGAGCCGTACCTGAGCCTCCCCTCTCTGCCGGCTGCTGTGTCGGACACATGTTCCTCAGCCTGCTCAGTCTGAGCTGTGTTCACATGCATTCTCTAAAGCTGGCCTCTCTGGCAACCTTTTGAGGACCAACAGAGCCATCACTATAAACAAGAATGTACAGGGAATTCAGAAACTCAAACTGGAATTCATAAATTCACAAATTCCCAAACTGTCGTAACATGGGAGGATTTTTAGCCAGCTGAATAAAGACTTGAAATGTCTCTGAGCTTGAATTTCAGCTGTCCTGGACTTTCCAGCACTGATGAGATTTTGTGGCCAGGTCTTTACTCTTCCAGGTTCTCAAGCTGTGTTAGTAACGCAACCATTTTCAACCACAATACACTCTGGTAGTATGTACCTGCATGGCCTAAAACTCCCTGATAGATTCAGGTTCTAGTCAGGTTTCCCATTTGCACCTAAGCATGTGCACGTGGTGTCACAGTTCTCTGAGGATTTCCTTCTAAAGAATGTGATCTTGAGCAAAGATTGCCTTAAGGCTTTTTCCAAGATTGTTGTCTTCTCTTAAAAAAGGCTCATGGGGGAAGTTGTTGGGGTTGTTTTTTTTTAAATCTTCCTCTGTCTAGAGATAACCTGTCAGAGCAATGAGACAGTCGATTTCAGACGTCTAAAGGAGGATATCTGGCTGCCATTTTTCTACCAACCGCTGGACTGAGTCCTGTGCTATTCTGCCTTACACTCAGAGGGGCTAAAATTTGGCACTTTGAGTCTCTTGGGTTGTAGCACTGGAAACCTTGGCACCGTGGTCCTTGTGACTTTCTTTCATCCCTCATTCCCAGCTCACTGCACTCAAACTCAGCGCCTGAAGCTCTCCAGGTTCTCTGTTACGCAAGTTCCTCTGTTCTTAGAAGTTTGCTTTGCCAGATCTGCTTGGAGCATGGGATTCCCTGGAGAATGAATGACAGCAGCAGGCAAGCTAAAATGATCGGTATTTCTGTTTTCTCACGCTCTGTGCTTACCTAGTCTGTGTTTTTGTCTTTTTTATTTTGAGAAGCCCTCCTTCAGTTGATGAGTGATGAATTTGAAAGGTGGAATTGTAAACTAGAGTAGCTCTTTAAGCCTTCCTCTTTTATTAGCCTTTGTCTTGATGGGGCCCAAAAATGATGGTGGAAGTCTTGGTGTTTGACAATCCCTGCAGAAAAAGAGGAAAAGAGACTTTCCAGACCCGCAGTTACCATGAAGTTTTTAAGGGTTTTATTTTCTTCAAATTGTGTCCCCTTACGGCTCAGCGGCAAGGAGCATTTCTCCATCCGTTAGAGAAGAAAGTGGCTTCTCCTGTGCAGGCTTGTAATAACGGTCCGTGCTAGGTAAGATCACTGCGTTGTACTCATCCTTCAGGGCTTTTGTCTCGCTGGTGCACACTGCTTGCTGCTGCGTGCCATTCCCGAAGAGGACAAATCCTACCTGATAGCCAGGAAATCAAAAGCTATCATCTCCTTTACCCATGGATTCCTGTTTCTTTGCTGCTTTTCACATAATTGCCATTTGAACCAGAAGAGAGTTTGAGTGCTTTCCTTCCTTTTTTCAGCTTTTAAAGCACCTATGTGTCTTAACAGATTGAACACTTCAGAAAGAAACTATTTCTTCAGTGGGACAGAGGACAATAGCTCTCATATAGCTGTATATGGCTCGTCTTAAAAGGAAATAAAAATCCCACCATGAACCACACACTGCGTTTTTGAAATCCTTTATTCAGTGCTCTAATTCTGAACAATGTTTTTGGCTTATTTAATTCTCCTCAAAATTGAATGTTGAACAAAACTCTTTTTTTTCTTTTAATCTACTGTAATAAGAAAGGAGTGAAATGAAAAATGTATTCCTTTGATACCCTTAATCTTTCCTCTCCTGTGGCTATGCTCCTATTCAGTAAGAGATCATACTTGCCAGTTGCAGAGCTTGGACGCCAATCCATGGGATATAAACCAAACCAAAATCCATGTTTCCTGCAGCTACAGCTGGGTCCGTGGCAATGCTCACAATTGTAAAACCGCCTCCAGGATGTTATTTGGAATTTTATTGTTGTGGGTCTGGCTGATTTCCTTGTCCTCCTTCATGTGATCCTTCTTCATATGGGATTTCACCTTGTGTTTCGGTGGCACTTGCTGGACCATAACGCTACTTTCCCCCAAAAAGCCCAGGGAAGGAAACAATCGCTGTCTGGATTAGTCATGCACTTTTCATCCTCGAAGCGCCTCCCAGGCTCAGCTCACTGGAAAATGACAGAAGTGGATTTTTTATGCTAGAGCAGACAGCCTTACTGAAATATAAACCATTTCCATCTGTCTAACCTAAGCCGTGTTTGTTTTGTTAATAAAAACCCACTGGTTACGTAAATACTATTCACATCTGACGTACGACTGGCCCTTCTGAGTTGATCTAAGCTCTACCTAAAGTCTGCAGCACGCTCTGCCCTAGACCGTCGGCTGTGCCATGCTAACCCCAAACCAGAAAACAACACAGTTCCTGTTAACACCATTTCGCCTTTAGAAGAGGCCAAATACCCCCATCCTGTTTGCTTGATGAGCCTCTTGTGAGGCTGCTGTGTGGTTATGATATCCAGAAGTCAGGTAATGAGGCCTTAAAGTCCAGCTATGGGAACAGAAAGCCGACCATCAGCAGGTCTAGCATCCTTCATTCTGCTCCACCATCAATATATAATCCACCCTTTATTTTAACATGGTCTTATTTTGCTTTCCTTGTGTGCTTGAAGCATTTGCAATCCTCTGTTTGTATTCTGGCACATTACTGCTCACGATGAGATCATCCATCTGGGTTTTGTGTTATTTGGAGCTACGGGTTTGGTATTTAATAGGGTCATACCCCGGTGCACTTACTTACCCCTCTTACAACGATATTCAATAGAGAGCTGTGTCGAGTTATGTTTTCGCTCGCTGCGTGTGAAGATTCATATGCTGATGGCTTTGCCCTGGCCAGCTATAGTGAGAGCCTGTAGCTGCCCGAGTGCTATTACAGCTTTTGATTTAGGTTATGGTTGGGATTTTATCTTTCTTTCCAGTGAAAGGAAGATTAGAAACGTTTTGTTTGCCATTTAACTGGAAAATGTTAATGGTTTAGCTGCATCTCTGAAAGAAGGGAAGGGAAAGGGGAGGTGACGTCCTTTCCCCGTGAGGCGGTTTTGGACTATTCTTGTCTGAAGTTAACCCAGACAGTGACGACAAAGACCACTTCAGCACTGCTGTAACGCACTGACTTCAGTTTCTTTGTGGTTAATCATTCATGTGAATTAGCAGGGCAAGTTTTTTAATACAGAGCTTGAATTTAATTTCAATCTGTGCTGTCCATCATCATCTCTCTTTATCAGGTTTTTGAGATGACAGCATATACAATGTATCTAAGATTAGATTCTGGCTTTAAATATTTAACGTCTGAATCACATCCACTTGTACTTCATTTCAAGGTTGAAGTAATGTGGCAGGACACACATTCCGCAGTAGTTAAAACTCACAAATCAAAGGAGTGCTGAATTATTCATTTTAAACTTTTAAGCAATGTCTCTGTGTGGGCCTGCACCCCAGCGCTGCTCGGGGTAAGCGGCGGGGCTGCCCGCCGGGCTGCGAGGCTCTGTCCTCACCCTGCGCTGCTCCGCCAGCCGCTTGCTGGCCGGGTAAGGTTTGGGGGTGCTTTGTGCTAATGGCTGATGTGGCCATTAGTCTGGGGAACTGATTGAGCCTAACAGATTCCAGGCTGGGCCCTGGTTAGCTCCTGTTGAACTCAAACTGCTCGCTGACGGGTGATTTCAGAGTCTCATCAGAAGACTGGTTCCACTGCTGGTGACCAACTGGCATGTCCGCAGCCAGAACCTTTCTGCTAACCCTCTGCGGGGAAAGGATGTGAGTTTTAGCCTCTCTCCAGCAAGTGACAAACCCAAGGACAGACGAGTTCACTGCAAGACCACAGGGCCAGGGAGAAGATCAGCTCTCTGAGCTTCGCCAAGCTTTGAGGGAGGAGATGTAACCCTCAAGACCAGAAGGAGCTGCTCTGAGCGATGGCTGCTGCAAGAGTGATGCCCAGGACTGCTCTCTCCAGCTGGGACCACTGTGATTGCGTCCAAGACTTCCATCCTCTTGCCATTGCCAAGGAGCTGAGCCCGACGTGAACTGCACCAGGGCATGGTATTGGGAAGCACTGCTCAACTGAGCCTGCTCCAGCACTGAAACAGCAAAAACGCACCTGCACGGCTGGCCATGCACGGGGCACAAGAAGCAGACCTCGGTCAAGCAGGGTCCAGCCGACCGTGTCCAGTGCTGCGGCAGTGGAACTGGGATCAAGGGGCACTGCCATGTCCAGGCACCCCTCCGGGTGCTCCCAGCTCCAGCCTAGAGACAGGAGTGGCTTGCAGGGCAAATTGTTAGGTGCACCTAAATTAAACACGCCTTATTGAAATCCTAGTTCACGGTATAGAAAGTCAGAACGATGCTAAGAGGAATAAAGAAACCTCAGAGATCAAAATGAGCTGTGAACTAAAAAAAAAAAAAGAGAACCTAATCTAGAAAGCATCTTAGAAACATAACCCAGTTCACACCTACTCTTTGCAGTTACTGGCAGCTAGGAGAGACACTGGTCTCCATGTCGACAGCCGTGTTTGAAATACTGTGGTGCCTAAAAGGATCATCCATGAAGTACCTGCACTTCTATAGCTCTGACCATTGTGGTGCCTCTCCAGAAATGTTGAATAGGCACACGTTAATTTTTTAAGGAAATATAACTTTCCTGCCCAGTTTTTCTTTTTCCTTAGAGCTGAGACCTTTTCTTTTTTTGCTTCACTGATGACAGGCTGCACCACAGAGGTAAGTTACATTCACAGCCATATCGTGCCATGCAAGAGCTGAATTTCTTAGTTATTTTTTTCCCAAACTCCACAGTGACTCTCCTTCTCTGTGTACAAGTGTCTCCAAAGAGACTGATGTAGATAGATCTGTTATTCTAGTGGTGTATTGTCGGACTCTGTTATGGGTTATCTACATGCACAAAAAAATACATACACAGTTCTTGATAACAAACCCAGACACTTTAAATTCTCAGTGGCACTTCTCCCTGATTCTTTTTGTATGTTTTTTGTTTGTTTTAATGAGGATTTTTTTTTTACTAAAGGAAATTCCTTTGCTAAGGAAATTTTAGCCTTACAAGCCTGCATATTTTATTTTTGCAAACGGGGTTAAACTCTGTTCTCATTAGAACTAGTGGGTGTTTTGCTTGGATCTAAGATCTAAGAATGTGACACAATCCAGTTTTAGTCACTATTCATTACGCTAAAAACCTATTTGATTTGGTGATAAACCATGCTATATTTTTTTAAGTTCATTTAAAACATTTCACATAACTAGCAACACAGTCTCTGTTTATTGTTCAAAACAGGGAAGAAGCCAAACTCTGTTGTGTGAACATGGACGCAATAGTTAAGAATGTCGTGGCTTGTGTCTGTCTGTCAGCCGTGCCTGTAATGAAAAAATAAATAAGCCCCAATTGCTAAGCAATAAAGAAGCTGGTGAATGGATCAGACCCAGTCCATCTGCATTCCCTTATCTTTTCGACACGGGCTTATGTATTTCCACAGCTGGAGCATTGATCTAGCTATTACTATGCTGCAAATGTTGTCCCTGCCCGCCCTGGGTCCACCAAAGCATATGGGAGGTCCCTAGTGATTTAAATAGACTCTGGATCTCTCCTGCAATCTCCAGGTGATTTACTCTAAAATCAATTATATTTGCTCTAAAGTCAATACAATTAGGGCTTCAACACAATCAGCACAAAAGAGGAAACTGGAGGTGGCTAAGGTAGCGGGAGAAGGGAACCATGTGGACCATATATCAGACTGATACCGGTGTCCTGGTGCCTGGTCTGCAAACAGAGGCCTGACTGTTAGACTTTATGATTACCATGTGGAATCATTCTTGTCTTCGTCCAAAAATCTTGAAATATCTTACAAACATTAATTAAGCCCTGTGAAGTGGCATTCTGTTTCTGTTGATGCAATTTAAAAAAAAAAAAAAGTAAAAACAAAATAAATACACAAAATGCTCACCTAAGGTTAGAGAACAAGTTAATGGCACAGCTGGGAATAAGATTTAAGAGTCCAGATCCTTGGCCCTCAACTCTAACCTGCTGGCAGCAAGCTATGCGCAGAAAAATGAAAATCGATCCAGCTAAATTGCTATCTCCAAGCTGACAGTTTTTCCACGGTTTTGTAAAGGAAAAAATTAAGACACAAGGTTGGGACAGAAACCCCACCTGACAAGGGTGAGCTGTGTTCAAAATCTACTGTTCAAAGAAAAACTCCAGCCTGCACTTAAATATATGCAGCTATTTGTTGAAAAGAAGTTTGCCCAGTTGCAGTCTGCAAGCTATGGACCTTCAGCATCTATGAAGGGGATACATAAAGCCACGTTTTTAAGTGTTTCTCAGCATATAATCTGACCCATGCTATAAACGTGGGCAGAATATAACTCTGCCAGCCTGGAACAAGTTTGAGAGCCTAACTTTGGCAGCACCCACAATTGCCTAAAATGCCCTCATAGTCATGGACGTGTATGTGTGACCGGGATAGAGATGCCCAGGCAGCAAGGCCAGCCTTGCGCTGGCTCACAGCACCACCAAACTGGTTTTCTCAAGCTGGGATAAATATTTCCATGGTGCAAAACTGGTCACGATGGGATAAAATGTTTCCATGCAGACACGATGATAGGAATGAGTTGTCCTGGTGAAGCTGACTGGTCCTGGTTTTGGTTTTGGGAATTTTCTCAGAGGAGAAAGCATTTCGTTGAGCTGAATTAAATATAAGATATTAGAAGAAAGCAATACAACTGATACAAAGAATTATATGGTATTTTAAAGATTTTTCCCCATTAAATAATCTAAAATGTCAGTTAACACGGGCAAGGAAATTTGATTTTACAGATACATAAATATATATGTGAACAGGGAGTGTTGTATAACTATATTCAACACTGCATGCCTTTAATAAAACTTTCCTGTGGAAAACTCTCAGGGATTTTTTAATCCAAGCAGCTAACCATAATTTTTTGCACATAACAGTAAACTATGACAATTTTGCCCAAGACTTTAACATCCCTGAGTTTTTCTCTCTGCTTTGAATTAGATTTTGATGATCAATATTAATAGTCCCTGATCAGATATGGTCACTGCAAAACCAAGATGAAACCCTCTTTGCCTCTGAATTTTACTACAAATGTGAACATTTATCAACATTTATTCAAGACATAAATGAGAAAAAGAACAGCTGTATCATGAAAGAGTTTAGTTAAAATTTAACTTCCATGCCACCCATCTAGAATATTTTCCAGAAGCAAATGTAGATTTAGTGTTATTGCAGGGATGGTAAAATCTGTGAATATTTGTGATCAACATAAACCCTGTCTACTCTTAACTGTTCTGAAGAGTAAGAAAGTATATTTTTTTCTTTGTGTGATCACAGCTTTTTTACACTAACTCTCAGACATACTGACATAACAGTCTTGCCATCTCCAGCTGTCATTGTTTAGAATATGAAAATTTCCTGTTTACAAGTAACAACAATATACCCCAAAAGAGCCAAAATACCCAGCTGCTCTGGTGCCATCACCATACTGTATCAGCGCACCTTTTGTTCGGTTAGCTGCACACTCGGCACGAAGAGGCAGCCGCACGGTGTTTGGGCTCACCAGGACGGGTCACTCAGGCTTTTGCTTCCTGGCCCGACTTTCACATTGAACTGAAGTTTGCCTCTGCTGTTTTGACAAGAATTGTCTCAAAACTTTTTGCTTCTGCTCTTTGATGTGATACATAAATGTATCTACAAGGCAAGGCAGAAAAGGCATTTGCCCAAAAGAGCTGGCAAGGCCAGAGTGAATCTTTCAGCAAAACATTGGTTAAATCAGTAGTTTAGCTGTTTGAATATAAAGTGGTCTCGGAGAGAAGTGAGTCATTTTTCAAACAGCACACAGAGCTACTGGGGGCAGGAGGAAAAAGGAAACATGAATTTTTAAAGCAGATTTTGTGCGACTCAAGTCAAACATGTTCGTCATTGGAGTAAGTACAAGGAGCTTGCTGCGCTAACGACCCTTCAGAGCTGGGGCACATTGCCCTTCTCATCTTCTCCCCTCAGGGAAGATTTACTACAAGAGGATAATTTCATCCAGTCACATACCCACCAAGCCAGTGGCTCTGTGGGGCATCTCAGGTGTCTCAGTGCACCTCACACTCACTTTTTTGTACCATCTTTGTAGGCCACCATGTTGGTGCATGTAGCTAGTGACATGAGAGAAGACCGCCTGTGGTAGGAAACAGCTCCAAATCCAGTAGGTATTTCTTCCAGTCCTATGCCTTGGCTGTGATGAAAGCAAAAATTTCCTCCTCCTCCTCCTCTTTCTCCAGCACAAAGCCCCTGAAGACCACACAGGAGATGAGCACCCGGGGGCTGGACTGCCATTGCTCCCCAACAGCCCAGCATCTGACTCCTCCACCATTTGCCCTGGCACAAACGTGTGCCCACAGCTCCTCACTGTCAGCAAGTAAAAAGGGAGCTTAAAACCCAGAGATGACATCTCTGTTCACCACAGGTTTGCCCAAACAGTGTATTCAATCATTACTGTCCCAGGAGGTAAAGACGCTGTTATGGTGGTCAGTTTGACCAACTGCTCCTGGGACTATGGGAAAAAAGGGAAACAGAGGGTTGGCAGCGTTTACTCTCTCGACCCTAAACCTTGCAATGTCCTCATTTTTTTCTAGATGTTCTCCAAAACTGCAAAGGCTCACTTCTCAGTTCTAGCAACTGGAGCTTTAGGGGAACTCAAAATATCCTGAGGCTTAGGATGCAGTCCAACAAAGTGGTGACAGGCCTGGTCTCCAGATCAGAAGAGCAGAATGTTTTCACTTGTCCTCTCCTTTGTTTTCTCATGTTCCCTTCTCAGTCAGGAGAAGAGGGAGGGCTTTTGCCATGGACTGTCACACTAAAGCATGCCCAGAAATCAAGAAGTCTTGCAGGCACTCTTGTATCCATTTCTTCCTCTCAGTGTTTTCATTTGAAAGCAATAATAATAGAAAAGAGACCTCAAGTGAGCACAAGTTCCTGCACTTATACCCTAAAATCACTAGGTTCCATTTCAGGGATTTTCTACAGAGGTTAATCACTCCATCAGCTCCATTTGCAGAAGATTCCCATGATTTCTAGCAAAACCATGGAGCCTTTCACTGAACTTATGGAGGTGAGCTTTTCTAGATTTATTTATTGTGACTTCTCCCTTGTTGCCTCAACAGCTTCTCTCATGTAACATCCCTGATCTTTTCATCCCCCCCCACCTACTCTCACACAAACTCTATATACCTCCTGCATTCTTGTTCCCTTATGCCTCTTGGACCTACTAGCCACCACCCATTCCATAGGATCATGGGATAATATAGGTTGGAAAGGACTTCAGGAAGGGATTATCCCTCTCTACTTAGAAGTTGTTGTACCTCATCTAGAGTACTGTGCCTGGTCTGTCTGTCCCAGTCAGTCCAAGAAAGGTATCTATCAACCAGAACATGTTTGGTGTAGGGCCACAGTGACAGCTGGGTGCGGTAGCAGTTGCCCTGGGAGGGGAGGCTAAGGGAATTGGGCTTGTCCAGCCTGGCTTCAGGCAGACCCCCACTGCCTAACTGGATGTCATCAGGAACACAGAGCCAGGCTCTTCATACTGGGGCATGGTAGGAGGACAACAGGCAACAGGCATGGGCAAACCCCCATTTCATGAACTCCCAGAATGAGCCTGTGGCCAGAAGACACATGTCATTTTGTTTGGATGGCACTCCCTGGCCTGCACTGTTTAAAAAATCAAAAGATTTCTTTTTAAGTCTACAAATCTATAAATATTAATGTAAAAATATCTGGTACTAACATGTTACATCAGTCATCAAAAATCCCCACTCCCAGCATCAAAGACTTTATTTCTGCTATTATTAGGTATAGTGTTTACAACAGCACAGAAGACCACAGGGAGAGTTAAAAAGATATTTGCCATCTCTCATTAGCAATGTCAACACTGTCTCTCAGGTAAAAGGATCTTTGGGTGAAAGGGTAAAATATTCCATCTGGAAGGTCTGAAAGCCTCTCTGAGTTTCTATTACCTTAATTTTTTTGGTGGCTGATTCCTGTGTTGGAGGCAGGGGAGTGTCATCAGTTTCTCTTACTGGCGGCAGGATCTGTTTTGCGAGTTCCCTGTTTTCCTCTCTTGCAAAAGGGCAGCTATAAGTCATTCACTGTATGCTGTTTAGAATTTTCTGTTCTTTCAGAATAATTTTCAAAACACTTTAATTTTCTTTTCAGCTGTAAAAGAATAATCCAAGACCAAACATGTTATTCTTAGAAATTAACTCACTCATTAAAGCTGGTTTCTCTATAAATTTTACTGAAGTGGATGATTAAGAACTCTTCTCTACAAATAATGTTTCATGCAATACAGCTGTAAAGAGACTACAGACTGATTATTTAAATGGATGAACATTTTTATCAACTGCAAACTCACTTCTGGCATGCTCTATATTTAATACTTAATGAGACTTTGAAATCACAATAGTGGTTTCACACATGGCTAGGGAGGTTAACTCCAAAGGCTGGTTACTTCAGTCCTCACAGTTGACTCTGGCCTTCATGTTCCTCTAGGGCACCAATTAAACCTAAAGGACAAGTTTTACCAACAATCTGGAGTTAGATTCCATATGCTCCCTATTTTCATGCCCTGTGCAGAGCAGATACAGGGTTATTTCATATCATCATAGAATTTCATAGAAATATAGCATCATATTTGTCCCTAGTGGATTTCTGATGTCCTTTAAAGAGCAAAAAGCCCACCTTGAATGGCAGTCATCCACACACAGCTGCAAGTGGATGAGAGATAAAAAAGGAATATAACAAATACAGAAATAAAATGAAGACTGTAATGAAATAATAAATAATACATAAAAGTGAAATGCTTCACTTTTGTTATATGTTCTGTATACCAAAGTCAATGAAAATGAGATTCTAAAAAGTCTTCTTCCCTAGCCACCACGAGGCAAGAGCAGAGTATTCATGAGGACCTCATAACCCACAAAGTCACTCTCCAGCATGGGGCAAGCTTCAGCCTCATGGCAAGCCAGGAGAAACAGGTTAGAGGGATCCAGAATGACACCCCCAGAAAACCCTGTGAAGAACAGCCCGCTTGGGAGATATACATGGGAAATGGTGCAGCTGTGGAATTTAGGTTCCTTCAGGGCTTTTGAAGTTCAGGAGGTTTTAGACATAGCTAGGGGTTAAGTTCCACTGAGAGACACTTTGCTTCTCTATTTCTCTAGCAGAAATTTTAATTGAAGACACGTGGTAGGTGCTGGGTCTTCTCCAACAAACTGATATTAGTTTAAATTATGCTGCAACTATTTGTGACATCTTCTCCTTTCTCTGCTGCCTGGTAAAATAGTTCTTCAATTATCTACTACTATGAATTGTTACAAGGGACCCCTAGGACGACGACCTGTGTGGTCTAGGATCTGAAGACAGGTTAATCATTGAGTACAGCCAGATGTCCCTACAGAGGTGGCACTAATTTTAACCTGCATGCAGCATGGCACGATGCCCAGCCCACCCTGTCCTACTTCTCAGCACTACTTACTCTCTCTAATTACTACTCTGAGCTAGTTATGCCACTTTCAGTGCTGGGCTTGCTATGGCAATAGACTGTGACATACAGTCTAGCCAAAGCCATGTGTGCTATTGTACAAAGTGGATATGCCCAGAAGCACTTCCATTGTTTGCCTCCAGACAGTGGTACCGTAGAGATTGGCAGGCAACTGTGGTTTGAATGTCTTACGTTAGAGAATAGCCAAAGAGAAAGAAAACTGTCTGTCAGTACAAGAGGGCTGGATTGAAAATCAGGCTTTTGCTGTGTGTTCATGTAATGCTCCCAGTGAACCATAACGATACCCACGAAGGAGCTGTGTGACGATCCCCATTGACCCCAATGGGTGGTTCTCACAGCGGTGGTGCCTGCTGTTCTCCATTAGAGAGGGATGTGACCAGACTGGAGTGGAGGAGAGGCCTTCCGAGTGGATCATTTTAAGCCTTGCTGATTGATTGGAGGAAGAGGAGTGTTAAGTCTTTAGACTGGCACCTTTTCCTTGACTCTGACCTTACACAGAACCAGGGGCCCGTCAGAAATACCCCGCTCAGAAAGGAACTTTCTCACATTTCCATACTTTTTTTACTTTGTTTTATACAGATGTCTTTTTCTCGTCCCAAATTCTCCAGCTTGGCGAACATGAGAGGGGAAAGATGATGTGGTGCTGAGAGCCCTGTACTCTACAACAGTTAGCTGAAGAGCTAACAGTTGGCATTTTAAAGGCCAAAAAGTCCTACATGACACAGGTCTGTTGTGAAGGAGAAAAGAACTCACTAAACTTCTGAACAAAACTGATTTTTTTACAGTAAGTGTGGTGAGGCACTGGAACAGATTTCCCAGAGACATTGTGGATGCCTTAAGCCTGGCCGGGTTGGATGGGGTTTTGGGCAACCTGGTCTTGTGGAGGGTGTCCCTGCTTACGGCAGGGGGGTTGGACTAGATGATCTTTGAAGGTCCCTTCCAACCCAAACCATTCTGTGATTCTGTGATTTATGAAAAAGTATTTCAGCCTTCCAGGTAACAAGCCAGATGGCTCTTAATAAAAATAAGCCATGTTCATTTCCTGAGTATTAACTGGTCCAGAGTACACATGTACTGAATGAACCTGTCTCTATATAGAGATAAACAAATAGATGATGTTTGAAGTTTGAAGTGCAGAGATTTTGCTTTTTTTTCTGCTGGAGTCTGATCTGGCTTTCCTGAACACAAATTAGAGGAAGTCACATAAAAGCAAGAGATAACAAATGCAGCCTCTGTTTCTGGTGTAACTCTCTGCTGAAGAACGACAGATGCATGCGTAGCCTTATCAGTCACAGATGTATACAAGTATCAGGTTGTTTAAACTTCTTTCTTTTAGTTGCCTTTCTGGCCATAGGTTAGAATAACATTGCAAAGATTCAAGCTTAGTCAGCTGAACCAGACTTCCATTAAAGAGAAGGCATAAACAACCAGATAAGGAAAGAGAAGAAAAGAAGAGAGGGAAGTTGAAAAAAGTGATATTCAGGAAAGACATCGTGGATGTGACCTAGCCAGGCTCCGGCTGTCTCAGCCATGACACCTCTGGGCTTCTGAAGGCACAGGTTGTCACTATGGGTCCCACAACCCTAGAGGTGGGAATGTAAAGCTTGCTCCTTCCAGTCCATCTGCTCTCCTGTCACTGATATTTACAGCCCCACAAATGTGGATAGGCCCAGCCGCCCGTGCTTTCATTATTAGACCCAGCATGCAGCACATAAAATTTTGTTCATTAATTCCCAATTTCACATTTGTCTTATTTATCCAACACAGCCTTTGGGGGATAGCAACGAGAATCTTGGGTTTTGCTAATCTCATCTTTTTCTCTTTAACTCTTTCTTTACTTGTATGAACAGTTTTAGATAATGGCTTAATTCTGGTTTGGTTTTTTTTCTGGAGACTTGGAATAGAAACCTCTCATCACTATGCTCTCACCTTCTTTAAGTGATCTGGAGACTTAAATCCTTCTTGCAGGTAGCAAAAAGAACCAGAATACGGATTGCTAAAGAAGTATTGCTATGCTTCCCCATGCTAAACCATCAGTGCCATCTTACCCTCATTTCTGTACCGTGAGCATTCACTTACCTCCTTCTATGAACTTTTTTCTTTTACCTTCCTTCTGGAATCAGTAAATACAATTTTTCATTGGTTCAACTTTAAAAAGATTGAGAGGATAGGAATGTACTAAACCCTCATCGAAATGGTTTTAGGGAAATAGCTCTTGTCAAATAAACCTGAATTACATGTAAAATGGTATTACAACTTTGATTAAGTGTGTCATAGCTCCACAGTTATCTTTGACTTTTATAGATCTGTTGAATTAATACATTACACTGATCTAAAAATTGGTGCTGTATAACATAAATGCAGTAAGGTAGAAAGCAAACTCTATTTGTGGAAAACATCATTGCCAACAGAGCACCATCAGTGACTGTGGGAAAGTTTCACTCATCAGGACTTTGATTGTTTTCATAAGTGATCAAGGACTAAATTGTAATTCTAGGGACAAAGACTGAAAAAGTGGTAAACAGTAATGGAGAACAGAGCAGACAGAACCCTCTGATTGCATGATAATCTGATCCCATTCAAAGAAACTGGGATAGCCAAAGGATATTCTTCCTTTTTTAGAAAGATGAAGGGAAGGCTACACTTACTAAATAGGGAAAAGGATGCAAGAAAAGACTGAAGATATGGTAGATCAAAACTGTAGCAACAAAAACCAGCTTAATCCATTAGCTAGGGGAAGGCTGAAGAGGATTAGTAAACTGATTAAGTGCTACAGGTAATGGTGAGTGAAGACTGAAATACTGCGTGTGGTTTGGGGCCCATTTTTAAAAAGAATGTTGACAAACTGGAAAAGATAAAGCAACTAAATTTTTGGAGAGCTGGAGTGAGTAAGATAACAAGCCCGGTCTCTTTTAGCTTACCAAAATGAAGACCAAAGAGTGGTTAGGTAAGGATTTTCAAAGGAATAAACTAGCGAGCAGTAACACTGTTTTTAATTCCAGCAGTGAAAAATCTATCCAGAACCAGTGGTGAAAGAAAGAAAAGTAAGGCAGGCAGGGAGGTAGATCAACTGTAGAACTATTTTTGATAAAGCAGGTGACTGACCATTGAAACAAACGACCAAATGAAAAGGTTTGCTCTTCAGCATTTTGATTTTTTAATTAAGTCTGCATGTTTTCTCAAGCATGGCTTTCAGTGGAAAGAAACTATTATCACTTCAATATAGGGTACCCTTAATTGTCTGTGACACATGGGAAGCCACATCGAATGCTCTAAGGACCTCTCCTCTGCCGTAAGGTATTTGTAAGTAGTTGTTGGTGGTTTTGAGATCAATGGTTAAGTTAAATTTTCTCAAAACTTTGTATTAGGCACTATTTCCCCCTAGTTAAAATTTTGCCATATGTAAGTTGAAACCCAAACAGCTATGTGGTTCATGGTTCCTTTCTTTACAGTCACTTCATGCATGGCAAAAATGGTCTGGTGTTTTCTTTGAGTTGACACGCTGAGTAAGCCTCTTGCCTTTATAGTCTAGAGCAGGAGTCTGAAATATGGCACAGGAAAATTGTCTTCTTCTGGCCACACAACATCTATGTTTGATCAAATTGTATGCTCCTGAGAATCGCCATTTGCATATTGTTAACATGGCAGACAGGAAAGGTCATTTCCAATAGAAAAGGGAAATTTAATCCTACTAATGATTCCTTTGTTTTCTTAGTTTCATCTCACGGTCTGTTAAGCACAACCTCCCCAGGCATGTTCAGAGCTTGGACAGTATGCTCCAGTCCAGGCTTTTCTGCCATTGTCCTTCCAGGACACTGTGTTGGGTGTCCATGGCAACATTTTGGCAGAGGGGGATGCTGCAAGGGCGGCTTCTGTGAGGAGAGGCCAGGGCTGCCCCACGCCAGACACAGCCAAGTCCAGCCGGCTCCAACCCACCCACCGCAGGGCACGGCTCAGCCCTCGGCCAACCTGCTGGCCCTCTGTGATAATGTATTTAAGAAAGGGGAGGAAATGCCAGACAGGCAGAAGAGGAGGAGATGGGAACAAAAAGCATGAGAAGTACCAGAGGGGACACCAAATGTCTTTATCTTGACCCATGAGCGTACTTGCTTCTGTTATTCATATTTTCCCTGTGGCCGGTGCTGCTGAGGTAGGGGCTGAGCAGCCGGGTGGGAGTTCAGCTGCTAGCCAGAGCCAACCCACCACACACATTTTCACCATTGTGGTATCAAGAGTTAGAAAGAAGCCTGAGGAGTGACTCTGCATGTTTGGAGGGAACCAGGGCAATGTCAAGTCGCATCTTTTTCCTCCTTGCTCTTTCCTGAGAGGTGCAGCAGAACGTGCAGCGCACGGTCTCTTCCTCAACATGAAGCCAAGGGGATGTGGGCCAGGTTAACTCACAAACTAAATTCTTAGACCAGCACTGGCACACTGCTGGCCAGGGCCAAGAAATAATTCTCCACATAATTCTTGGCCATAATTCAGGCATTAGCATACCACTCTCAAGAGGCACATTGTGTGAGTTGACCCAATTTTGGCAGATAAGAGAGTTTAATGGTATGGACATAGTCTGTTTCATGCCAGTTGATCTGTGCCAGAGACCGACCCTGGGCACACTGAGTTTGCTATTAATGACACACCCATGCTGTACACAGGAATTACTCCAGGTGAACAAACATGTATTTGCATTTATAGGGTTAATAAAGTCAGTTACACCCTCACCTGGCATTAACCAACATATTTAGCTGAAGGCAATGGAGCAAAATTGATTTATACCAGTTTATTTTGGGCTCTTGTGGAAATACTGTACCCCTTTCTAAGCTCCAGCCCCACAAATCAGTGCCAATGGTGAAACACTAATTGTTAGGTTCAAAGTTCAGAAGTTTAATAAAAGGAAAATCCTTATGTTTTATTTTTTGATAAGTATCATAAGTTCAGCCTGTTTCCTAATTTTTTTTCTTGCCTGGACCAAATTATTGAAGTGCCCACCTGGAAGGCATTGGGAACTGGCTTTCACTGCTGTGCCTCGTAAGTTTCCATCACTCTCTAAAAGCTCTTTCAGGTTTTCACCCTGACATAAAATAGCATTGAAAGGACAATCATTAAACCCCAGTCAGATAAGACACACCTATTCACTGGAACTAACTCTGTCTCTTAAATTTTAATGTTCTTGGGCAAAAAACATTTTCCATTTTTCTAAGCACTGCATACTGATCTTGTCGATCCCAATGAGTCATTTAATTATCAACTTAAAATCTGTTTCTTCATTTTCAGAGTAAAAAATTTATTTATTATGATTATGCTGAGTGAGAATTAATGCATGTATTTGTGGTATACAATTTTAAATGTTGCGGTGCCTTGAGACCTTGAGAAAGACCACATGTGCTTGCTTAAAAAGGCACTTCTGGCGTGGGTACAATTTAAACAAACAGTGTATGCAAATAAGTAGTTGTAAGTAAACAAAACAGAGTTCTCCACTAATAAGAGCTAATATTTATTATTGTCCTGGAGTCAGAAGTTACACAACTAGATTTCCTAATTTGACTTATTCATGAATAAATAAAAAGAACCCAAGCATCTTTTTTATTTTTTCCTTCTTTTTTTTTCAAAATTAATAAAGTCAAGTTTGTTCCCATCTTCCATATTTCTTCTCCCAACTGAGCAGCTTATTGTACTATCAATGGAATGCAACAGATTGTGAAGGAGTCAAGGAGACGTTTGAAAATAGATTTGTTCAGCCATACACTGCAAACAGCACATCTGTTATTGACAGAGTGAAGATAGGGCCTGCAAGGAGTTAGCGCTAAATATAATTCACCCGGGAACAGCATTCTTGCCTAGATTTTACTCTCTTATTTTGCTTAGGTAAAATTGTCTCCAATTCAATACAACTGCCATAAGTGGACACAGAGGGCATGTTTTAAAGGTCCCTAGGCAATGAAAGACACAAGTCAAAATCATATATTACAAGCTCACTCTGCATCATGTTTGTGACACCGTCACAAATGCGAAAAATCTTTGTTCAAAGAACAGAGACATTGTGTTGAGAACAGTTCAAACTGTTGGGTCACTGAGATTATCAAGTCTCAGTGGACATACCTTATTTTTTCACCTGGAAATGTTACATTAGGAGAAACTGAGCATTTTAGCACTTCCTTGATCTCTAGAGAGTTCAGATTTCTGTGCAGCCTGTGTGTAAATTACTTTGATGCAATCTGGGAATTCATGGACCCCTTCCATATGCATCCAAGAAATCTCTTGAAAGAGCTACAGTAATCTTGAGAAATATCAGAATTGAAGCTATCCATAATAGCAATAATTTGACTCCTGGGATGTAGTCCTAATTCGTATCACCTAACTTGAGCTATCTAAAAGTTTCTCTCCAGCTTTATCTACTCTTCTACAGTGGCTCTACCGCTGGAGGGGAGGACAGGCATGTCCAGATGGGAGTGTCAGACCCACAGTGGGATGATAAGGAATTAGATTAGACTAGACACCAGTTTCTGTATGGCTCAAGGTTAGTAAAAAGATTGGCAGCTTTTGTATACAGCCATTCTGCACTCTTGACATTCGCATTCCACATATTTTACACTTACATTTTTTCCACAGACCCTCCTGTTTCCAGAATGCACAGCCTTCGCTGAACAGGCACCTGCTCAATGTATTTCCCTCGTCCCTTCAGAAAACACTTTTCTTACCCAGGCCTTCTTGGCTGCACACCATCCAAACTCACACTGAGTTGGGTCATTCATGTTCTCATTACTGGGACTGTGGCATTTTTGAGGGGAGAAACCAGTATCTCGCATGTCGGGTGTTCAGCAACCTGCTAATGGAAGGCAAAGCTCTTGTCTCCAACCTATAGCAGCCGTCAGTTTGCTACCAGCTGATGGCAGGATGCTGTTCCCCACCACCAATGTCCATGTGTCCAGACAAAAGCAGCACTACAACACCAAACACTCCTGAGAGAAGACTGAATACAAGCTAGCAGCTGGGAATGTTTCGTCCTCCCACAAAACCACGTTTTACTGGGTGGGTGTCTGCACAGCTGTCTGTAGTAGGTTGCTCTGATTCTGTGGATCAGAGGACTTAAATCGACTGTTTGGCTCTTTTTAGGAGCACCGCATTTGTTCATAATTCTCAGGCCAGCACTGACCTAGCAGAGATCTCCAGACCTGCTACGACATGGAGAAGGCTTTTTTTATTATTAAAAAAGTAGATTTCTTTAGAAAGTAAATGAAACTGCAGCTAGCCTTCAAAGAGAAAGCAGGGTAATTACATTGCTACAAGGCAGTAGTTGAATTACTGGTGTAAAGGAGTATCATATATGTAGCTATTCCAAAGGTAATGTTATTAGGCTCTATGTGATACAGATGCTATTGCTTCCCAGGCTTACTGCATTCTCCTTTAATACAAATAGTGATCTTGTATTCCTGTTTTCACTGACTTATTTACATCAGGATTTTTATTCACTTTAGAAATGGATCACCTCCAAGTCTAAATAAAAGTCCTAGAGTGAAGGGATGGAGAAAGAGGCTTTCTATAGCACAGCAGCCCCTGATCTTGTATTCCAGGACACTTCTCCCCTCCCCACAGATAAATTTAATTTAAAACTGCCAGATAAACTGATATTGTGAGGTCTTTCCCAACCTTAACTATCATTTGCTTTAATGCACAAACTGAAAGTTTCACAGTAACAGTGTTCCTGCCATCTCTCAGGTGTAGCATTTCCAGTTGTGGATATGCAACTGTCAAGTAAACAAATATCACCTATTTTCTTCTGTAATGTGTTCACAGTAGCTGGTAATTCTTTCTTCTACTACTTATCATGTTGGGTGGGGGTTTTTAGGATTATAGTTATGGGAAAATGTCCTTAGCAAAACCAAAATTACATAGACCAGGAAGTATTAGGGAGAAAAGGGATAGAATGTAAGTTTTTCTCCATCTGGTAAGCTGTTGTCCATGTGCTGCAATCTCTTGAGTTTCTCCAAACTGCTGTATTTTATTTGCTGAACAGTAAAATTCACAACAAATATCAGAAAAGAGCTATCGTATCTGCCTAGATAAAAAAAAAAATGCAGAGTAAGATACTCTCAGTGGAGATTTTAAACTTTTTCTCCTACACTTTTTAATGTCCTCTGTAGTTTGACTTTCTGGATCGATAAAAGTCATTCTGCTCTCTATTCTGTTTCTCCAGGGGGAAAAAAAATCTCATGTAAGTGTTTATCATGAGCTCAAACAGACAAAAAGTAAAGACATTTCAGGTAGGGTCCTTGTGGGGACGGTTTGTGATATGAACAACCCGAATCAAAGGCTCATCGCTGTTGAAAGGTGGAAAGCTTTGTTGCCCTTCACTTGCCATGTTGCTTCCCTTCTGCTTTGTTCCTTTCCCCTTTTCTCTGCCTCCCTCCCTTGCTCCAGCTCTGGGGTTCATCTGAGTGCCAGGTTTTCATGGCTTGTTTCCACGCCACTGGAGAGATAAGCTATTACCACAAGAATAATTTTATTCCACATTGGGCAATACTGTATCGCTTACTTTATCTACTACACAGCACTCAATGCTGGCATGTTAGGTAGGCAAATCAATCTGTCATCTCAAAATGGTTACTGCTTTATTTCCTTTTCTTTCTGTTTAAATGTCATGTTGCTCTGGGTGCTTTCAGTGCATACTTCAGTGTTTGCTTCAGCATGGGGCTTGCTGCAACAGCAGGACCACACACACTTCACCAGGGCAACTAAATCAGGAACATGGCTTCCTTTGCTAAAAATATAAGCAACGGGGAGGAAACCAGGCATAGTACACGGGTTGAATCATTCTTTGAATATCTGACTTGTCCTGCAAATATGGCTCTTTCCCTTTTGTCACGGCAGGAACCCATACCAGCTGTAGTCCTATGAGACATTCACATCAAGCTCCAAAGTTCACCAGGATAAATCTAAGCATGTACCTGCAATAAGAGGAAATACTGTTGGAGGCTGAAATAACAGCACACGGTAGCCGGCAACCTGGTTTTGCCACAGCTATGCTTGGGCTATCAATCTTATCCCTGAAGCACTCTTATTTCAGTTTCTCAACAACTTTTTGAAACAGATTGGATGGGAAGAAACACATTTCAAATGTCCAGCACAGCCTGGGCTTATACTAATAGTGGAAGAAGATATAGGAAGCAATCACCACAAGCTCAGCATATTGCCTTTCAGGTGTTTCTACAGGGCACTGATTTCAGACCAGCTCATGCTGCTTGCCTGTACACCACCTAGATCCTTGTATTTTGCCAAGGATTTTCTTAGGAACAGAAAAGAGTAACATGCACCTTGCAACATTGTTTAGATTCATCTGCCAAGTTAGGGATGATAGAGCAGATGCAAAGATATGAATCACTATATCCAGAGGGTATGTGTCAGGGTGATGTGGAAACCACAGCTAGCTCCTCTTGCACTGCAGATGATCCCTGAGTCACGTCTGGGTCAAATGTTGTGTCCCCAAACAACCTGTGACATTCATTTGATGGCTGGGCTTGCAGACAAGGTTGTGCTTTTCAATGCAAATGCAAACCTTTTACTGAAGCAGAAAGACAACTGCCAACAAGTTATTTTTTTTCTCTCATTTTTCATGCTTTGAACATTGATTTGTGTGTGTTTGGTTTTAAAGACCATTGTGAGGACAAGTTGGAAGATCTAGCATTTCCAGTGCTGGCTAGAGTGACCAGAGGTCATCCAGACATGCTGGTACAGAAACAGCTTCATGTTAATGAGGTGAACTGCGATCAAGCATGTGCATTTTGTGAAACCCTCCAGGCCTAAAAGAGGCCAGAAAGCAGCACTGAGTGATGCTGCTGAATACTTCCAGGGCAAGAAGAGCCACATGGAAGAGGGACTGGCCAGAGTGAGAGCTGCCTACCAATCCGCATCTAATTAAGCTTAATGGAGGCCAACAACGCTGTCTCTAATTACATCTACCTAAAAGGCTTGTACAGTCAAAGTAGGCCACATGCTTTTTTTTTTTCTTTTGTCTTGGCAATAGGTAAAAAGGTGTTTTTCCTTCTTTTTGTAAGGGATCTCTGTGGTTGTGTTTCTAGAAACCCAGGAGGGGTCCCTGAGCACGGAGAAGGATGAGCAGGGCTCAGCATGGAACCCAGATTTATCACAGAATCCATGCATTGCTGGGACTCTGCACCCAGCAGAAGTTATATCTTTAGTTTTCAAGCTGAAGAGAAAGTTCCAAGCTGACAGACTCTCTGCCTAAGTGCTGTCTAAGAAACATCTGTCCTTTCTTTGCTCAATGAAAGCACCTTCACTGGTAGGAGTGTGTGGGCAGCTGGGCTGAGCTCCAGCAATGCCTCGTTCTCAACTCCCAAAGAAATTTTTCCGAGTAGCCAAAGCAAGGCCAGTGCCACAACTGTTTTAAGACAAAGATATGCTCTTTCTGAACTTCTAGTACTGCTCAGAAGGATGCAGTACCAGTTCAGTAATTAGCAATTGCACCCTCAGCAACTGCAGCTGTTTGATAAAACAGCCTTGAGTCATTAGGATTCTGAACTCTTGTGTCCTGGAGGACATCATTCCAAACTTATTCAAGGAAATAAACTGATAGCTATTGAAGGCATTTGATAGTTTGCTGTTCATAGCAAAGGTGTGCAGAGCGAACATGAGCAAGGAACTATTTCCCTAACCAAGTGCTGAAGGCACATGCCTAGGAAGTGAAATGATTGGGGGTCAGTCCCTAGTCCAGCAGCTTTCAAAGAGCTCTGAGCAAAACCAGAGCAGCTAAAACAAGAGAGACTTTGTCCAGATCAGCCTGTAGCTCAGGCACTAGTTCAGTTCCCTTCTCAAAGGTAGGCAGAAAGGATCTGAACTCAGATTTCATTCCTTTCATGACTTATGCTGTCATGTCATCTACGTAAAGGTCATCACTACCACTTCTCCCACTTTGTGGGAGACTGAAAGCCTCTGATTTTATCAGACCTGTTCAGAAACAAATCAAGGTTATAATCTACTCTCATGTTTCATTTTGACAAAACCCTGTATGCCGGATGAGCCTGTGCGTGCAGTCTGGTCCTTTCACCTCGGCAGGGTTGGGGGGGTGGGCAGAAGTTGAAAAGCAGAGATGAAGGCAGTGAGGATGGTCCAAGGCAGCGAACAGTTTCTGTGTAAGACAATACAAAACAGATGAGGACTCTTCAGGTTGGAAAATGACAAATGAGGAAGGCTACAAACAATGAATGGTGCCGAAGAGGTGATGAGGTAATGATTATTCACTGCATCGCATCACACAAAAACTACAGGGCATCCACTGAAATTATCAGGTGTCAAATTAGGAGGAGAGAGCAGGTATTTCTTTGCATAGTGCATAATTATATTGTCACAGGCTGCTGTGCAGGCCAAAAGTGTAGATAAAGTCAAAAAGTCATTAGAGAAATTCAGGGAGGGCTGGTCCACTGGTGAAAATAATAAAAAATAATGAAATACTAGTCTTAATTCAACCTCTGACTCAGGGAAGCAGGGGAGGATAGATCACTGTTCACGTACTCTCTCTTGTGCTTTCTCTGAGCACTACTGCTGAAGTGCCATAGTTACCGGCATGGACAGGCTACTGGGTTGTTCTCTGTACAGTGATGGGAAGGCTCTTAGTCTGAAGTTAATTTTGTTTTATTTTTTGGCTGAGAAAACCAGGTATTCACACAACTTGCATCACAGACATAGGATAGATGGAAACACAGAAAAGATGGGAACCATCCCAACTCTCTGATGTCATTGCTGGGTAAACTCTCTAATTCTGATGTTCTGAACACATATGCCCTAAAACTATACCTATAGATGCAAAAGCATTACATGAAGAACATTAATTAAATTCTATCTCTAAAATGATACAAGTATTTATAGCTGAAAAATGAATACACCAAGACAATTACCATGTCTCAAACAGAACAATAATACACCACGCTTTCTCCCGCTAGGCTATATTTAACTTTCTACCATTGCGCCACTTTTTCTATGCTGTTTCCTATATTGTCCCTGATACATCCCTGTTTGAGAGTTCAGACTCACAGAAAGGTAAAACAGCTGTTTCTGACACATTAAGGAGCAAATTAAAAAGCTCGTTTATTCAAGGATAAACACTGGCATTCCTTTCCATAACATCCTTGTCTATCTTGGGGTGAAATTTGGTCCATTGCCTAGCACTACACAATACCTTACAATACAGCGTGGGCTTCCGCCAGAAAACTAGTGTTTAAAACCACCTAAGGAAACATCTCAAACTTGTTTGACATTTCTACTTATGGAGAAATCATAAGCTGGAGTAAGTAGTGCAGGGATCTGGACTAGTTCTTGTAGGAATACTTTTTCCTCTGCACAAAGGAATATTTGTTAGTTAGTGCTCAATATGGCTTATTTTACCCTCCTGGACATTATACCCTCTCAGGCTGTCTATTATTGAACCTGTTGCTGAATGTCCATGCCCAAATGAAGCAACCCCTGCTCGTCTGAGCCCTCACTCATGCTGAGGCAGCACTGACATTTTTATGGAAGGGAGACCCGGTACAGTGTCCTATGACAAAAGAAATCCTTTCCTGTTATAAGAAAGTTTGACATCTGATAGCACAAGTTAGGAGAAAATAAAATAACATTTCAGTTAACTTTGGAATTTCTTCTACAGTTCTCCCTAATCTAATGAACTTGTGATCTGTCTACATTAAGCCCAGGCTGTCTCCTATGGAAAATGCAAGGAATTTTGCTTCCCAAAGGCATCTCAAAGGGGTCTGCCTTTTTTTTTCCTGAGGAATCAAACACTTGGGCCTCTAAAAATCTGGCCTATTCAGCATATCTCAATTGGACACCTAAAACGGATGTAAAAACACACTTCAGAAGAATGAAACCAGCTGGAGTTTTAAAGAAAACCACTTCTGATAGGTAGAAAAATCCTGGTAGACTGGGGATGTACATCACATGCCTGTGACACTTCTGTCTGGCTATGCTGAGGAAAGAGTAACAAAGGAATGAAAAAAATACACGTATCAGTTTAATTAGATTGACTGTCTCTGTTTGAAATAAGCATTAAGCATGGGACAGCATATCCAATTTCCTTTAAACATTACTGAGAAAAACAGATAGTCACTTGTCATCATCGTCTGCTGAAAAAGAAGCTGAGAGAGTTATGGGAAAGCTTGCTTGATACTCTTGCAAACAGTAGGTCTCATTAGGTGCCTGAGGAAAGTGGCAAAGCTTAGCTTTTCTACAGGTTCTTTCATTTGATCGTTTCTTTGTTTTCATTAAGCTGTTCACATGATGTCTCTCAGTAGCCTAATATAAAAATGATCTGAACTATGAGAGAATAAAAAAAAAGGATGAGCGAGAAGTGCATGCTCTCTGCAGGGGAAGTGTGGCAGGAGGCAGCTGCAGGACCTGGGCACGATTCCTGGCGGATTCCTGCACCTGAAGATCCCAACATGATCCACATGAGGAGTGAGGTGGTAACTTGTGGCTGAGCCGAGCTTCAAACCGCGACACAAATTAAGATCTTGTGAGCATATGTATCCCAGGGATTAGAAGTTTCCTACCTCCCAGACCCAACTGATGAGCTTTCCTGGGTGACCTTTCGTCTGGCAGGAAGCTATTTCCCCGCCTGTCCCCAAAACACATCTGATTATTTGGGGAATGTGACAGCACCTCTGCACTGGATCAATTCAGAAGGCGGTATGAATTTATTCACTTTACCAGTTCTGACCAATTCTGGGTTTAAAATCAGAAAATAAGGTCGGCTGTAATACAGTGTTACATTGCACATCTGGAATGTGTGTTGCAGCTGCACTTCAGTCTCAAGGCAATTATTTTGATCCCAAACCTGGTTGCTGTAAACAAATCTAATTAATTAGAATGGTTTTCCTTCGCCTTTACAGAAAAAACTCAGTATTTCAGCAGAATCATAACCACCAAAAGTTGGTCCTTGCTGCCATTCTGCTCTGTTGTCCTAATTTATAAGAAATGTTTTTCAGTTAAACCTCCATCTATTTCCCTCCCACACAAACTCAGTTCTATCTCAGATTTCTGATACTAAATCACTTCTATCAGAAAGGCTGCATCAGTTCCCTGAAGCCTTAGCTTAATGCTAAGAAAATTAAAACTACTACATCCTGGAACATTTCTACACTGTTATTTTCCTTCAGTTTCTCCTTTTTGACCTTGGTCACAAAAGCAATCTGGTGCTGTTTTTTCTCCTATTGCATTCATTCCAACTGCTTTGGGGTTCATTTCATTTTTGCTGTTTTCTCTAATGAGTAGCACACAGCTTGGAAAAATATTACAAACACTAAAATAAACTGAACACACTTCTCAAACTCCCTGGCTAGAATTCCCCTCCGGACAAGACAGCAAAACTGCTGCAAGTTGATAAATATTACCAGTGAACATCCTCATAAACCAGTAGACCGAATAGCTTCTTGCATTCCTAGGAAATTCTTCTCTCTCTTCTGGCAAACTGAAAAATAGACACTACTAAGACTGTACGCTTGAGTGAAAAAAATCTCAAAATTATTTGAACATCTCTGTAGTCACACTTATGCAACTAAAATTTGTTTAAAGTAGATTTAAAAATGCTTTTATATTATTGGGATTTGCCACCCTTTATATTGCAATCGCATTTAAAAAATACCATTTGGTGACCGACAGAGATTTTATTCAAGTCAATCGTATGGTGTGTTTTCCTTTCAGTTGCGTAATTACTTAAACACATCTTGTCAGCAAATATTCGTGCCGGTAATTCACTCGGTGCGACAGGCGGTAGGAGCAAAGAGGACGTGAGCTCAGATGCAAGTGGCTTTGTGCTAACCGGGGCCGGGGCAGCAGGGAAACCTTCCCGCCGCTTGTCCGCCAGCAACGGCAGCGGGGCCTTCACCGAGGCGCTGAGGGAGGGGGCGGGAACACGGGCCAACGGGCGCCGACGCCTTGCGACTCTCCCTGACTGAAAATCTCCGGGCGCTCACCTGCATTCGTTGAAATCCTAAATACTTGTTTAACAGGTAAATAAGCGGAGACGCCTTGAGCAAGTTTAACGGGGCGGCCGCGGGCTTCCCCGGCCCCGCTCCCCCGCCAGGCACCCGGCCCNTTTCCCCAGCGTTTCCAGAGGAAGTGCCTGAAATACGTGTACATGTCCATCAGCGTGCCAGTCAGCCAGTCCGGAAGGGCTGCAGCTCTCAGAAACCCCCTGGAGAGGCCATTAGGAAACACCCAGGCGCCATTTAACGAGCCCGTGGCATTAGTACATTAGTAGCATTGCTCTGGGGCCGCTCTCCACAGGCCCTTGCTTCAGCACCAGCACAGCCTCCCGCCCGCAGGCTCTGTGGCCCTTGGGCCCCAAACACCGCTCAGGCAGCGGTGCCAGCCCTGGGGTTATAAAAAACATCTTGAAGACACTAATTTGTGCGGTTTTGCACTGTATGGTGAAAAAAACACACAACAATACCCAGACTGGGAGATCTCTGCCATAATTATTTCATGAAACTGCATATACCCCAGCATCTCCCATGCTGCCAATAACCTCCAGCCTGACCACGGCCATTGAGCTGAAACCACCAGGCCAGGTTATCTGTTTCTCTGTGTGACAGGTTAATTCTACAATCCATTATTTTCATGGGCAATAAATTTCACAAGGAAGCTCGTTTCTTGGTAACACACTGAAATATTTCTGCTCACTTTTGCCTTCACCTAAATGATATGGCTGTTGTGCGTCAAGTGCTGATAAACCACACCCTCCCATCCCCACCCAGGGCTTATAAACATTTCTGGCAAAATCGTTGAAACACAATTGCAACTTTATTGTCTTGGCCTATTTTTAGAAGGCAAGGCTTCCCTAGAAGCTATTTTACAACTCTATTAAGAGCTGTGCTCTGAGTAACAGACCTGAGTAGCTGTGAACACTTTACTGAAACAGCGTATATAGCACTGTAGGGCTGGGGAGCAATTAGGTTGTATAAACCCAGCATGGAGAAGGAGTGAAAAAAATGAAGATGGTGTTAATGTCTTGGCAATCCCACCTTATACAGCAACCCATGTGTTAAGAGCATTTTGTCTGTAAGATTTTTAAGGTGAGAACATGTGCCTGGCAAAACCATTTTTTCTTCAACTTATTCAGGTAGAACACCCATCATCTAGAGATTGATTATGATCTTAAAGTTACTCTGTGTAGAGGCATTTAAGTCACAGTTTAAATTTGAATAGCCTTATGAGACATTTATTTAAATAATACGAGAGACCAGCTTGAAGTGTTGAAGACAAGAGGTGTCAAGACCTTTACTTTTGAAGTCCCATATCTTTGCGTTATTTATTAACCCCCTGCTTCCCAAGTCATTCATTAAAACAGACTGGCTTGGACGCTTTGTTGCTGGGCAACTATGAGAGAGATCAGCAAACTTTATATGAATGATGATGTACTAAAGATCTCCAGCCAGGTCTGCTTCATGTTCCTGAATGCAATCTAATGTGGCCAAGTACAGCCTGATGTCCTTTCTTGGGCATTTCTCAAGTGAAGCAAATGCCTGTGGTAATCAGCTAAGCAATTTGCCCAAACTAAACAAAAAAAGAAATAAAATAGCAAGGTTCATATGGGGTGATTCAAAGTGATAATTAAGTAACAGAAATACAAATGTTGACATAATAACAGTACTTCTAAAACAAATATAATTAGTCTGTCTCTTGCAGTATTAACTGAAAATCACAGTGCTGTGCAAACAGCAATCTAGCATGTGAATAACAGGAGGAAACAACATTTCTTACAGAAACATGCAAACTGGAGAATGAAGTGATTTGTCTAATTACTTTGTCCACCTCTCTAGTACTGCAGACTGATCCTTTTGTATTCTGTATATTTGATTTCCAATTCTGTACCATGCACAGTGCTATTCCACTTCAAAACTGAGCACTTAAAGGGATTAGTGTTTGTTGATTGCTTTCATGAGATAATATAGCCTTGTTCTCCTCTATGCTGTTTACCCATAATCTTTTATTTCCAAGGAGAAAATTCTGATTAGCCTTATGCTTTGAATAGCAAAATTATTTCCTAGAGTGTGGCAATTGTATAATCATTCAAATAAGCCAGTAAACAAGCCAGGACAAATTTATCCCCAGCATAACAATTCTGATTCAATTGAAATAAAAACGGTCATAAATTCAATCCACAACAACAGAGTAAAATGCCCTTGGGGGTTCAATGAGTGAAACCTCTCAGGCCGGAAATACCTGTTCTGGTTTCTTAACCAGATTAATGCATCAGCCTTGAAGAATATGTTGTGTGTTAAAATACAGCAACATGGACAGAGACCAATGAAACCAGTTCCCAAACAAGCTGAAATTGCTTTAGTGAATACAAAGCAGAATCAACAGTGTAGATACTAAAGGCATCTGGGCTTGGAAGTAAATTATGAAAGGTAGATTTCTAATAACTCCTTTTTTCAGAGATGAGCTGAACCTTTAAGGCTTTTTAATTAAAAGGGAAAAGAGGCATGTGGCCTTTCAGAGAGACATGGGGAGGCTTGTAGAGCACTGAAGTCTGAAGAAGCAGCGATGCTACAATTTCTGTTATTTGGTGGTTTATGTAACCACAAACTCATGGCCAGCATGGCTTTAATTTATTGCATCGTTAGAAGACAAAGAATGCATAACACGCCCCAGAGCGCTCCTGCACCACTGTTGAGATGAAGACTGTGGCTATACCTGAAATACTGGCCAGCATTAGCTGCTGCATTCTTTGAAGAACCCTGAAAAATGTGAAAGGACTTCCAAAAGGACTTAGAAAAATGATTTGCAGCCCAGGGAACCTAATAACAGAAGAACCTCAAACTAGGTATTTTGTTGAAGAGAAAGCTCAGACTTAATTCGATCAAAGTATCTGCTTAGGAGAAGATTTGTAATAGCCAAAGCTGAAGGAAAAGGAAGATTCTTTAGCTGAAAGCTAAGCCAAATAAAACCAGAACAGAAATAAGGACTACATTTTCCACCGTGAGCATATTAACTCCTGGAATGATCTGCTAAGGGAGCAGGTGTTTTCTCCATCATTCTAAGTCTATTTGGGGCAGGTATGAGCTTTGCACATTAACGTTTGGAAAGAGACATACTGACACCTGCTGAAAAACATTACTGCAACTTGTCCAAACATTGAAAGTGCCAGCTTGCCCAGATGCAGCGAGAAAAGCTCATGATTCAGTGGTAACTGCCTGCTGCTGCCTACCAACGCTGACACAAGCAGGCTGTGTAGAAGCTATTACAAATCTCCCCATGGTTGACACACCATCAGGGAGCTGAGAGGAGGAAGGCGGCAACAAGTTTCTTAGATCTGATCCTCTGCCATAGGACCAAGCAGGATCCCGGATGGTCTAACAGCCAGCCTCAGCAGTTTGCTTTCACTCCCTTCCTCCCATTGCAGGGGTTCTAGCATTCAACCAGCACCACCCTGATGACAGCCACATGGTATGACCCTTCTTCAGGAACTGCACTTCAGTTACCTGCATGCCTTACCTGGCCCAGGAGTCAATCTCTGACAAGCCCTCTCAGGGTAAGCCTGAAGTAAAAGCCCCTCCATGTTCCTCAGAGAAGGAGAGGGTGTCCCATAAACATCTGGTGGGGCAAAGAGGTGATGTGTGGAAAGGAGGCATGGCAAAGAGGTTTGCTTTGAATATCTGCTGGTGTTATGCTTGAGACATATTGCTGTTGGGAGTTCTGTAAGGAGGTGGAGAACATTTGTAACTGCAGTAGTGGACAGATGCATTAACGCCTGTCTGCCTGCACCTGAGTAACTGTTGCCCCAAGCATCCGCATCAGGGTGCAAAGCCAAGAACCCAGACAGAAAAGACCAGGAAGGCAGAAGACCTTCTGAAGGAACCTTCTGCCAGGTGTAAGAGACTTGAAAGGCTGCTTAAAGGTCTTTCCTGAGCTCAGAAAGCATGGAGAGTGCTTAAAACACTCCGGTGAGGCAGTGTGTAGTTCTCAGCATTACACAGGTTTGCCCAGAGCTGAAGAACAGTGTCAGGGGAGCTACAGGACTTGGCCAGAACAGCTCCCAGCCCCAGGACAGTGCTTGGGGAATGGGCACAGCTCCATGGCAGAGCAAGGCGCCGCTGTAAGAAATGAGTCAATTGTATTGAATAAAATTTTCTAATTAAAATTTCAGTGCAAAGCAAATATTCAACAAGGAAATTTCAACAAAACTGGTAACATTTGGTAAGACTATATGAAGTGTACGAGACCATATCAATAATGGGCTCTACTGCTTGTATACTCTACATAATATAATTTCATTTATGCCGGAGGGGAGGCAATGACTTAAATTCTTGTTAACAAAAGGTTACAGTAGAATCAAGCATTAGTCAGATGCTTCCAAAAAGAGCATTGTATTTTACAATCATCCTATGTAAATTCAATGACTGTTCATCTCTCCTGCCCTGTCCTTTTGATCCGTGATAGATGTAGTCTTTCACATCGTTTATTTTTGAAACTTGAACTTTTAAGATCTTCTTGTCATTTAGATATTGATAATAATTCACTGTAGCTAAAATCCCAATGCCTGTGATAGAATGTTCTTCCATATTTTATACTGCCAGAAGTGTCCATTAGTAAGAGACCTGAATCATATTGCCCATTTCATTTTTCTGACAAAAAAAAATGTTCTGAGCTCATTTCTCATTGTAATTATTGTGTTCATTTTTTTCTTAGGAAACTCTTCTTCCTCAGAAAACAGACTGGTTTAATTCTTCTTTCAGCCTTTACAGGTGTCCCAAAATGGCAACATAATTATGTCAGGCAGCAGCAGACTTTTCTAAAATCAGTTAATCAATCAATCAATCAATCAGTCAATCAGTTGATTTATATATGAATCCAACTTCCGCAGAGATTTTCATAGATTATATTCAGTGCTCTGAGTCAAGCTTGCTAGGTGCTATCAAATCATTAGGAAGGAGACTCTCGCCATGAGGAATGAACTGCCTGGCGTGGTTGCAAGGGACCCAGTCAGGAATAGTCTGGGTGATCTTCAGATGGGTCCTGTGTCTCAAAACCAAAACATCTTAGCACAGAGAGCTCTAGCCTGGAGGAGGCGCATTGGGCTAGTTTGACCAGAAGTCAGCCCTCAGCCCCCATGTGAAGTCTACATCCACCTACAAGGTAATGCAGCTTAACTACTTGGAAGTGCTCAAGGTCAGTTTGCATGGGGCTTTGAGACAGCTTAGCTAATGAAAGATGTCCCTGCCCGTAGCAGGGAGGGTGGACTAGGTGATCTTCAAAGGTCCCTTCCAATACAAACCATTCTATGGTACCGTGGCTTATTATGAAGAAGGGTCAATTTTACTCTGCCTGGTTTCTGTGTATGCTATTCTTCCATAATTCTCTGTGTGTGTCTGTCTGTTTTTACACAGAAGACAACTTTACTTTGTGAAGATTCCTGCTGTGATTTTAATTTTTCTTTGGCATAAGTCCCCAAGCTGGACTCAGCAAGATAAGCTAAAATATGTATTTATTTGATATTATTATTTAATATGTTCAGCTTAAAATCAAATGCCTAAATATTGCCAACAGAAGCAGCTAAAAACTCTTGAAAGGCCTCTGTGAATTCCAGTCTGACTGAGGTCAGTGGCAGTGGCCTTGACCTGCGCCTGAGTTAGTCCAGCTGCTGACTGCGTGCTCTGAGTTCTGCCTGAGGCACACCGTGCTCTGGACCAGCTGCCTCTCCGTGCCCGTGCCCCCCCACCCAGCCTCCCCGCCCTGTGGGACCCGCTGTGATTAGAGCAGCCAGATGTCTGTGGGTGGTCACCTGGAGTCACTGACCAGGAGGGATATCAGGGGAGAAGATCCCAGCCAGACCTCTGGAGGGGGTTTTGTGCACTTGGAGGTAGGCTGGAGGCTCACTGCCATCAAGTAACCCAGATGTGCCTTTTCTCGTCCAGACTGTGCCAGATGTGTTCCCCCCAATGTGAACAAGTTGGGTTTCACACCTCGGTACAAAAGAAAAGTCTATTAAACACCCATTTTCATGTCTTACAAGATGTTTAATAAGCTTACTTAGACAATTTAAAGAAATGGGTTTCCAAATGCCCAGCTAATCTGTCTGAGACAGGGACCTATAACTAAAATGTTGAGGCCTGCATAAATCACATCTGCTTAACACAAACTTTTGATATGTTGTCAGCTTAAGCTTTAAAATCTGCATGTTATTGCAGCCAGGTCATTGTGGAAATAAATGCAAGGAAATTTCTTTGGAGGGCAGCTCCTTTTTCTGGTCAAGGTACATTTGCCTGGGTTTTATTTTTCTGAATGTACAAAATTTCCCAGACTGGGCAAATTGAGCCAAGAAGAGGCAATCCAAGGACAGGCTAAGTCCATTAGGAACACCAGCATAAAAATATGCTACCAATGAACTCAGAGAAATCTCTTCTTACTGGAGAATATCAGTATTTCATAAAGTGCTCTTAAATCCAGTGTGCTTTTTGGACAACTTTTTAGTTTCTTGGAAACAAAAAGTATTGTATTCTGCTGAAGAGCACACGAATAAGTAAGTAAATAAATAAAAATTATTTGATAATTAAATCATCCTATCTTTGCAGTGCTACATTATCCTGCTGTTATCAGATTAAGTCTGTTTTTTCTCCTAAGTAATCAGATGGAGGGATTAAAACCTGCATACGCCAGTGAAACACAAAAGAGCCAGAGGGAGAAAAGCCAATTTGACAGGACAGATGGGCTGGGAGATGGTGACATGCAGTGCCTTACTGTGGCTGGGCAGAAGAGTGGCAACTTTGTCATGAAAATGGATTGGGCGAAATACATCAGCAAGGGCACTTTGACAGCCCACAGGATCTGCTCTTCTTGCCTCCAGCTTTCCAGGACACAGGTTTTCCAGGAGGTTTTGTACGAGGGCGCAAGCAGGTGACACAGATGATGAACTTCATGATGAACTGTCACAACTTGGAGTAGTTATGCTTTATTCTGTCTACAAGAGTTCTCCCGAACACAGCCATATGTGTTAGCCACTGCTGCATCAACTTAATGAGTGCCTTCCTCAATCCCTAACAATTTCAAGCATTGCTGTGATAGGCACCTATTTAAATGCACATGCTAAAACCATTGCATCTATTCAGTTCCCCCATCAGTGATACCTTTTCTCTCCTGCACGGTTTGTGGTGCTCGGTGCATTTTTGTGCCCCTGGAAAACCAACAGCAGCTGTGCAAGTGGCATATGTATTCAAAGAAACTGCTACAGGCAGTTTCTGAATCACAGGGGATCAATATTAATGACATTTCATCACTTTGACACCATACTGGGGGAAAAAAACCCCTAAAAATAGCTCTGTTGCCCCTGTTTATGTTCTTCCTCCTTCTCAGTCTTTCATTCCATTTCTTTTCTTTAAACTCCAGCTGTACAGATGGGACTAGCCAAGAGGCATCCCAAACCATGTTAAAAAGAAAAATTGGCTTTATGCGGCTTTTGGAAGTCTCCGATCCTTGACTAATCTGAGCAGGGATCTGACCTCCCCGCATCCCTGGAGCAAGGCAAAGACACCCAGGAACCAACTCATTACCAGGTATATATCTGAACTGTCCGTTTTTTCCATCATGCTCTTCAGTCCCTTTCCCCCTGACAAGCTTTTTCATGCATCCTCTTTTTCACATTAACTTGCAGAGCTGCTTTTTCTCCCTTTGTCCTTTCAATATTTTTTTTCCTTCTTCTTCAGTTTGACCTTTCTCTTGTTCAAGATGATTTTTATTATACACACATGGTCATTCACTACAAATTGCAGAAGTCTAATGTTTAGCACTGGAAGTCTTTCACCAATTTCTCTGAGGTTTCTCATGCATTCAGTCTGAAGAACTGCTTTCAGAATCATAAAGAAATGCTTTGGATGTTAACTTTTTTTTTTTTTTCTCATTTCTTCTGAACTTTTCTTCATACATAGTTCCTTCATCCTGTGCATCTATAATCTAATCTTGAAAAATAGCTTGTTTTTGAACTCTCAGATTTTTTAATGAGGTGGGCTGCAGTTTAAGTTAGCACTTTTCACCTTCCGGTTTCCAAATCATAATTTAACACAATGATCACTACTTCCTTACACAGTAAAGTTATGTCAGAGAGATAGTCTGGCATTTTCATGGCTCTTGCATGAGCAGTCATTTTCTTTAAAACTGTTACTTGTACTCTGTTTTCTCAATCTTCATCCTTGCTGATTTGTTCCTTATTCTTCCTTTGGGTTGCTATTTAATCCTTATTTGCACTGTGTCCAGCTGTTGGCTTATTTTCCCCCAGCCATTTAGTTTCTGCTGGAGGAAGCTATTTCTGCTGTAGCTATCCCTGAAAGTAGCCCTCCTCCGACATGAAAAGTAGCAGTCTCTTTTAACACCTTAATTAAACTGGAACATTTCTGCCAACAGCACTTAAGGTTTCTGCAAGGGGACATCTTGCAGCACACGCAAGTGATAACTTGCTAGAAAAGCTTAATTAAAAAAAGAGGAATCAAAAGCTCGGATCTAACTCTCCTTCCTGCTTCAGCAACATGAATTTCAGTTGAATTATTCTCAGTTTGCATGCAGAAAAGAGAGAAGGATATGGTCCTCGATGTGCAAGTAGGGCCTGTAGATCACCTGCACGCACACCGGGACTGATGTCTTGAGTACTGCAGTGGGAAGCAGTTTGAATTTCCAAAGAACTGAGGAAACTCTACATCCCTGTTCCTCTCCGTCCTCTTTCATACTAGTACTTGCTAACAAAGGTATCCGGTCGCGAGTGCAGGAGTGGCTACCCAGCTCCTCCGCTGAAATGGTGGCCACACTCAGCCGTGAGAAAAGCTTCAGCAATCAGGAGTCACTGTTTGTGTCAGAAATATTTCCTTGATTTTACAGAGCAGTTTTTTTGCCTGAGGGGAATTTTGAGCCTTCATCAGTTTTCATTTAATTTGTTTTAAAGGAGAAAAATCTATTTTGATAAAAATCAACATCCCGGATACTGCAGGAGGACTTATCAGAAGCAAACCAGTTTCCAGTCAGCTTGGGACTGAGTAGCAGGAGGGATTTTCCTCTGCAGCAAGCTGTCTACACTAAGTTCAATGAAAGTCAGGAATAACTATTTAACAATGGACATGGCTACAGTGCAAGGAAGCAAAGGAAGTTGTGGGCTACAGCTCTAGAACCGATTAGCAGGCTGTCATTCCACTCTTTCACACCATGGCCTGGCATAACTGAGTGGCTGCCACTACCATCACTATTTGCCTCCCACATATGTGGGAGAGCAATAGATCTGATTCTGTGTCTCACAGCAAAATTGGTTTCTAGAACATTACTTCATATGCTTATGGTTCTTCAGGTAAGCATATCAATATCTGCATCACATCTTGAGATCCATTGAAGTCTAAAGTATGTACAAGATTAAGAACTATAGCACTTGAAAAGAATAAAGAATAAAGAGGCCAGAAATACATTATGTGTAACAGCCTGGCAAGGTGTAAGTTGAATGAGTAGATCTTTGGATATCACCCCTCTGAAATTTCATGGAAGTATCAGGCAAGCTGACACTTGAAGTATAGAAATGCAAGGGCTTTGAAAATGTGTAGAACTGGGTTTTTTTCCAAATTATTCTAACTCTTGTTTTTCATGCTATGTTTTAACTTCATAGGTGTTTATTCAATCTTACTGTTGTTACTATATAAAAACAAGTGTAATTTGAATTTGTGTACAGAACAGCAGATGTTTACAAGGGATATGTAAAATGCAAATCACAGTGTTCAATACCAATAGTTCAAGGAACAAGCCTAAACCAAAGTTAATTTAAGGCTACATCTTTAATCTTACCTGTTTCTTAAAACAGAGTTAATTCTTCTTCACTCTGCTAAAAATAACTGATGACATGGCAAGTCTCCATCGTTTGCGATTTGTGTTTCAGAACATTCTCCAGATAGCAACCTTGGCCTGGCCATGAGCCAAACCAACCTCTTTGTCTTTCCTTTCTTTCATTCAGTCTTTTAAAAATACTTTGCTTTTAAGTGTTTAGCCTAGAGCTGTAAAAAGGCAACTTGATACAATACAGATCTCAGGATATGATATGATTCATGGGAGATATACCAAATTTTAAAAACACTGTTCAGTCTGGAGCTTTAACATCTTCAATTAAAAACTGTGTTCAAGCCCAGATAAATGGATCATCCTCAAAGATGATTGAGCTGTAAAGCTGGAGAAGCAACTTTTTTAAAAGCACATGCCAAAGCTTTATTTTCTTTCTCAATTTGGAGGTTCAGAAGAGCTCTGGTAGAAGCTCAGTGGCAGCTGAGGTATGCTGCCTCGCAGAGAGACAAGACGATACCAGTCAACCAATTGGCAGTACCTTGCCTCTGAAGGGCAGGGACTGTCTGTGTCCTCTAAATTCAAAGGATTCCACTGAATTCAGAAGAAACTAGAAACTTTAGCCTTCCATAGGTGGATTTTCAACTGCAGAATTTCCCAACACTGTCCCAAACTGCACTATAGGCCGTTCCAAATATGCTCCTGTGTCACAAGTTGTTGACCACTGGCCTTTGATATTACTGAAGGTAAGTGACTTTGCTCTGCTTAAGAGGAATTTTTGGGTCCATAATGCATAAAACAGAATTTAAGACGAACTCTTGATTTCAAATGCCCAACTCTGTGAAAGTCAAGAAGAACTTACGAAGCTGAAAGCATGTATCTTTTTTCAATTGCATCAAGAGACCTAATATAGGCTAATTCTGCTCCTCTAATTAATACAGGCTAATTCCTCTCCCCACAAACCTCGACTCTTACACCCTTAAAGCATCACGGCTGCTGCAGTACTATTGCTTCAGCCCCATGGAGAACAGAGAACATGGACAGAAGAAGCAATGGTGGAGAGAAGAAGTATACAGGTATATGTAATATCCAAATGCAGTCTAATATTTATGGTGAATTGTCTTTGCCTGGGGCTGTGGTGGTATCTAGCTATGACTGTAAACTTGTTTCTCCTACTCTTCAAATTCATGCAGTTTCTGTAGGAACACTGCTTTTGTTTCATTGGTCTAAACTAACTCAACTTTTAGGGAGAGAAAGAAGCACAGTAATGGAGACTTCATCCTTATTGTATGTGCTACACATCTCTTTCACCCCTAGCACCAGGGATAACAAAGTCAAATTTGTGCAGATACCTATTTAGTGCTGGGCAACAGGCTGAATCCTGGTCCAGCCTCTCACTGGCCTCCAGCAATAGAGACTTGTGACAACTGGTGATGAATCTTTACTGGGGAGCGGAGGGAAACAGGGAAAACAAAATAAGCTGCTGGAAGGATGCTCATCATCTGTCTTCCGGAGTTTTTTCTTGGGCATGGATTACCTTTTTCCCAATGCTTGCACCATGCATTCTTCTCAGAAGGCTGTGGCCAAGGTGCAGCATAGTTGTAATGAACTTTGATAATGACATAGTGCAGCTGAGAAGCTGTGAGGCCTCAGCATGGATTTTGGCTACACAAGGACTTGCCAGGTTGAAGTAAAAAATGCCTCAAGGAAAGTGCTGCAAGGGAATTCTCTTTCTTCTGAGATCTTTTACTCTGTGTCTGAGTAACTGCTCATATTGCCTTTGCAAACTTTGTAGGTTGCTCATGCTGTGTGAATGTCTGTTTCAAAAAGCAAGATTGCTCTGTAATACTTAATTTTTATGCACTGCTTGAAGTCCCAAATTGTTATTCAAGGACAGCAAGTATATTTCCAGCAACAAAAACAACTCAGTGGGAAGTGTAACTATTTTATCCTTGCCTTAACTGTCTCACAAATTAGACAAGGTTTCTTCTTTTCAAGACACCGCTCTAATTCAACAAGCCTACAAACTTTTTGATGAAGTATCTGTCTTTTAAATGCTACACAGATCTCAGTGCATCAGGGCTTTACATTGACAGAAGCATTAAAACCCAAAACATAGTGTGATGCCTTTTAAAAATGCAAAGGAAATGTAATTTTGAACATCTTCGTGGTAATAAAAGCCCAAAGTAATAAATCAGGGCTACAGAAGACATTAGTTAAAATAAACCTTAACTTGGCTGAGATATGGCAGGAATCACTTTAAAAAATAAATATGAAGAGCAGTACAAAGAACAGAGGCGAGGCTCTCACTTGCCATTAACTGCCTTGTAGTCCTGGTGCATGTTCTTCCTTGAAACTACAGCACCGTTAGGTACTGCTGGTGAACTGCAGTGTGCAGAATGATGCAAGTATCGGTTGTTGTCTGACAGCCACGACATGAGTGATTACACAAGCATGGTGATAGGCAGATGTTTTCACCGGTCCAGCCACACTAGAAGTTTCCTGCTTGCTTTGATCTTACACTCTCTGCCTTTCTCACAGTTTGATCAAGATGTACAGGCAATAGTGTGTGATATGGTTTAAAGATCATTTATAAGCAGGTTGAACTCATCCAGTATTTTATCAATGATTCATGTACTTCAGGATGCAGTTCTTAAAAAATTAAGAAAATTTAAAGCATATGAAAACATTGGTGACATAATCCAATGAAAGTCTTGATCCTTACTTATGCTAATCAGACTTCATACCCCTCCTTGGGAAGCTGAACTCATCAGCAGTTATTTCATGGTAGAATAATTCTTCTTCCTCCCGCTCGCTCTGAACCTGTTTCCCACAGAACAGGCACTGAAGCCAGGCTGGTGAAATTACCTGAACCTGGCTAATCCAGTTCAGAGCCTCTCGGTCATTTCAGTGCTCTCCCCCCTCCTCCAAGCACCAGAGGCACGCTGCAAAAACAGACCGGTCACCCTCAAGCTCTCTATTGAGTGACTACACTGTCCTTGCACCTCTCCAGTGAGGTCTTCTGTACTTGTTGGGATCCTCTTGCAACGTCAGCGAGACAGTCCGGACATGTCATGTACATTCAGGTGTGATGGCTCATGATGGCGTGAGATGCTTCTTGTCAGAGAAAAAGGAAGTAGGAGGAAAAAAAAAACGTGAACACTCAGCCTTGGAACAAATTAAAGTTTTCTGACTCAGATGTGTAGTTTCACACAATTGCTTTATGCAAAAGCTTGTCAAATGTGAGTACCAAAACATTTTGTTTAATCAAGCATAACATACTGTACCATAATATTAGTCTTGGCTGGGCATGTGTCAGGGGAGTTCATATCACCATGAATCACTTGTTATGTTTTGTTTAAAGACTTTTGGTGGGTGGCTCAGAGTGAGAGACATGTTCTTGTTAACTCAGGATGATTTAGGCTTCAGAAGGAAAAATCCCTGAAACTGATATGGAAGTTGGATTCCATGCTTTGATGCACTCCCATGTCCCACGAGATCTTTGCTTGCTTGAAAATTTCCTGTATATCAAAAGTCAGTGTAAAGCTAGATGGATTGTTGCAATAACAGTGAGCTATGCCTGGATTGGGGTTTATCTCCTAACCCCTTCATATGACATACGCCAAGGTTACTGAAAAATCAGACCATTGCCAATGGAGAGGCGTTACTGTCCATAGATTCCTGTGGCCTCTTCTACCATACATCTTTCTTCTCTTACAAAAAAAAAAAAAAAAAAGTAAACAAAACTTAAGGACCAAAACCATCAAGTCAAAGTCAAAGCAGCCAATAAACAAAGAAGTACTGTAGGTCAAGTGAGATGAACTGATCTGCCTCCCCTGACAGACTGTTCAGCTGCCAGAATAACTGCTATCGCAAAGCTTATGTATGACGCAGTCACTTTTTGTTCTGAAAACATTTCCTGCTGCAATAGACTGTTTGGCCCCGGAGCCGCTGTTTTCCTGTGTTTTTCACTGTCAGAAAGTGCGTGGATTTGCATTACTTGTAGCAACACAGCAGCAGTCAGCAATATTTTAAACATCATCAAGGCGCAGTGGCATCAGTTCTGACTGACTAGAAAATGGATTATTTTTGTTAGCATCTTTTGCCAAGTATATTTACTTGAAAAATATCACCCATTCCTGTACTTATGTGTCTGCTCAGCACAACTCTGTGTTACCTGTGAATATCTGGGCTTCTTCTAAATAACCCACAGCAGCATGGAGTTCCACATCTGATAACTAACCCCACCTTTCCTGTAATGTTGGCTCATTCACCTCTAATCCATACACAGCATGCAGCACAGATACGCCCCTCGGGATAAGTTCCCACGGCAAACTGAAGGCGTGATTGTATCGTGGGTTGGTAACAACAGCTGTGATGCCTTAAGATCACAGTCCTCAGCACATGCTACCAACCAAAGCAGGCACAACCAGATATACCAAGGCAATAAAAACTTGCTTCATTTTATACTCTTAATTGTTTGGTTCCTCCCTACAAGCCTATCTTTTTCTCTACATACATGACAGCAAGAACTTGTACCTTCTCATCCTTTGAGGAAATGAAGCCAGGCTGTGTCTGCAGGAGCCAGGGAGTGACTCAACATCAGGAGGACATATGTGACGCAGGGTGAAGGTTGTACCCCTTTACATAGCATAAGGTGGGGAGAATGCCCCTAGTGTGGGCTGATGCAGGGGTGGGGTTCATTTCTCACCCTTACCTGCTCACCTTACTGGGGTGTCTGCTCTTGCACTGGAGAAAAATAAAGTCTTTTTAGGCCTATTTTCTGGGTTTTGGCCTGTCCTGATGCTCCAATCCCCAAAGTTAATATCCTTATGTTCTCATAATGCACTGCAACCACAGATGCTCCTTTGATGCTCCACTGTTAGTCACCCACACTAAAATTTGTCCGCTTCTCTACCTTCCAATCACACATGCCCTCCACTGGATATGCAACATTTTAGATATTCATATAGACCCTTATTACCATGCAAGCTTACCACTTAGCATATTTAGTGTTGTTACCTTCATAAAAAGCCTTGGAAAAATGTAAAAATTGTTATTGTATGAGAAGAAGAGGAAGAGAAATAAGAATGGTCAGATCCAGAAGGTCGGCTTTTATATCCACCTCCGTTTGTAGACAGCAGTTAGATGCAGAAGTCTAATAACATGAATTTCAAAACTCTGGCTTGTACTTCTAGTGTCTAAGTCCATGGTTACCAGGGTTTTAATAGTGAAGGTCCCTTGCCTACAATTCTACTTTTGTGAATAAGTGGAAGTGCCTCCATCTCTTCAGGCCTAGAAATTCATACCTGAACTGACTAGGACATAAAAATTAGGCTTTCCTGAAGTGTATCCATTGAGCTCCTTCTCTGGAAGACTTGCTCCAGGTGGTTATGGTACTTAGGAAATGAGCAACTGGATTCTGTACTTCCCTCTGCTTATGCAAAATCAAAGTTTTTCTTTCCTCTCTTTGCCCTGTCCTTCCCTCATCCACTGGGACCTTAAGGACTTGGGTTATGTGGGTGTAGCAGTGCTCTTACTGCATTTGAAGCAGCTCCATTTTGCAAACAAGAATCAAATATTCCCTAAGAAAATGAGATAAAGATATTTTAAATTTAAAAAATTGTCCTTGAGATGACTTGATTAAAGCAACATCTGGAATCCAGGTGTGCTGCACAACCAAGGAGCAGTTTACTTGCCCTCCAGCTTGTTTGGTCTTTAAATTCTGTCAGTACAAAACACTACACATTCTGTAGGAGGAATAGTTTCTCCTTCCCATCCCATCTTGATCCATTTGTACTTCCCTTCCTCCTCCCCCATACCTTGGAACCTGGGAACTGGGACAGCCTTAGGAAGTGGGCAGAAATCTAGGGTTCAAGACACTAAGTTTGAAGGAAGAATTGAAAATCATCTTTCTCACTCCTAGATGAGTTCTTCAAACACTGAAGTCTTGTACAGAAAAGCGTCTGTTTCTCCTAGTATTAGAAGAGAGGAGAGACTCTCTCTAACGCTTTCTAGATGCTCAGTCCCTGTGCAGCTCTGGTACTGAGCTCTTCTTCATAGTGTATTCTTCCTCAGAGGATGAGTATGTAAAAGTTTTAGGTATTAGAAAAAAAGCAAGTCTTTTTAAGTATCTGGACCAGACAAACTAAATTCTTTGTATAAAAGCCCATAGGATGTGTGTGAGAGCACAAGAACTGAACCCACATTTCTGAAGATCTGGGCAACTGCCAATGTCAGTGAACACCCTTCCTCTTTCTGGCTGATAATGGATGTGTCTGCTTGCTGTGTGAAATGCCTGGGGCAGTGTGTGGCTTCTGGTAAACAAGAGCAAAAGACCCAGGATTCAATTTGTGCTGAAGCCTGTCTGCTTACCTATAGTTGTAACTAAGGCTATAATAATTGCCTTCTCCTTATGGTTGAGAGTGGGACAGCTGCTATTTTAACAGATCACCAAGCACTTGCAGTGGTATGGAGTATTTTACTTCCTGGAGCCACCTGCCCCATACTTTACCAAGTTACCTGCCAAAAAGAGAAACAGCAGCGTTCTTGCTTGCTCTGTTCTTGTCCAAGATTTATTTATAGTAAAAATCTATTTCTATTTCATAAAAACAGATTTATCTTTAATTTCATTTCCTGCTTTGATGGGAAAAAAAGGAGGGGGGGGAAGCAATAGCCTATGATTTTACTTCAGTCTAGAAGCCGCTGTGTAAAGGCTTTAAAATCATGGAAACCTATTCTCTACGTACCTTTGCATTACTTCAGAGAACTCACTATAATGACTTCTGATCATGGCATTTCCTGATTGCAGGATTGCAACTGATTCCTGTATCAGGGAGTGCAAAAATACAGTGTTTATGGTCAGATTGACCAGGAAAGCTGCACCTGCAGGGAGAGGCATGGAGCATGTGATTGCTTTCCGGAACAGTAGAGCTATTAGTTTTGTGGCAAAGGCCTAGAGCTGGAAAGATTGTGTTCATTGTGTTGGGGGAATTGTTTGACTGACTGCTGAAGCTTGCCATATGTGTGAAACATTTGTCTGCTTTCCTTTCTATGATTACAGTTATTTCATTAAATAAAGAGGGAAAGCTACAACATTTATAGTCTAAGCATCCTCGTCTGTTGCCATTTCCTCTCAAAGCATCGCCTGTCATATTCCTTACACTGAGGGCCAAGAGATCTGATGAAACTGATATTTATGTCTAAGCTAGACTTCTATCAATTTGTACCTGAGAAAGCAAAAATGAACCTTGGTTATTGTTGTTCTTTGTGTTTACTTGTTGAACAAATATTGAGTAGCTGTTATTAGTTCAGGTTGCGTTATGCTTACTGCAGAACTCATGAATGGAAAGGAGAAGGTCACTGAGCCCAAGCTCAGTAATTTTGGTCTTCACGTCCTCATGATCCTTCCCGGCTATTCCCACATTCATACTGTCCACAGCTTGCACTAGGGCGGGGAGATTCCCTGGTGGGCAGATCCCTCCAGCCATATAGACTGGATCTATCAGCAGAATGGTGAAAAGTAGACTTAAGGGAAGAAAGAGAGCATGCAGAATCCAGTAGGTCGAACCTCCTCTTTCTAGGTAAACTAATGAGAGAAAACACGTGATCAACACAGCAGTGGGGGCTACTGATAGCCAACCCAGCTGCCCACAGTTTCTTTTTGTCTTCTCTGCCATGTGGGACTGTGGGAAACATCTTCAGGGCTTGTTTTGGTTTAAGAGAAAGGGAGAAAGAGAGAAA
>VXBL01001765.1:14765-42754 GCA_013400195.1 Aramus guarauna
GTTTGAGTCTCTGCATTACTGAGTGTTTTCCATATATATCCCCTGTAACGCTTAGTTTCTCTCCACGTTCCTTTGCCCATATGCCTGTGTGCCTTTAGCAAAGGACAGGGAATGACGACAGCTGAGAGAGGAGATGAGACGAAGCTGCTTGTGGAGTGCATCTGTGCCACTAGGTACAGAATTGTCACAGCACATTCAGCACAGCTGCCTTCTGTACTCTGAACTCAGTCCTGCGGCGGTGCTGGGGAGTGTGTAATTCAGCTATTATGGCACTAATGTTTCCATTTTGTCTTTTGCTGTAGGCCCAAACTCTGACAGTGTGGAGACAAGCAGACAAACATCAGATACCACGAATTTGCTTTTTGAACAAGATGGACAAAACCAGGGCAAGGTATTTAGACAGTTATTTTAATCATTGCTAAAAACCTTGTAAGATAAAGTATCTAATCAAGTTTAAGTTTTTCTGTTAAGCATAGAACCAATTGTGTTAATACTTGCTATATACATCTTTGATTATGCAGATCTGTATTTTTGTGTAAATTTAGGAGTAATTTTTGCAGTAAATAAGGAATGGTAAACCTATTTTACTATATCATTAAATTTTGTGTAACTTAGTATCTGCTGTTTTAATACAGTTTTACATATACTGTTGAGAGTATCAAACAGAAGTTGAAGACAAAACCTTTGCTTTTACAGGTAAGCTTGGAAATTAAATGTTTATTTGCTTTCTTTTGGCTGGAACTCCTTTCTTAATTTTTTGCAGCCGTCTAAAATCTCCACTCTATTTGCAGTTGCCCATAGGGGAAGCCAAGACCTTCAGAGGACTGGTTGATGTTGTGACTAAGGAGCAAATAATTTGGAAACCTGATTTGGACGATGGAAAAAATTTTGAGCAAAAGCTGCTGCTGGAGGCTGATGATCCCAACCTGTTCCAAGAAGTCCAGGATGCCAGAAATACCTTAATAGAACAAGTAAAGTTCTAAAGTAAATACATAATATGTTTAGAACAGTTGAAAAAATAGGCTGAAGGGGACCTCTGGAGGTGTCTGGTGCAGTGACCTGCTCACAGCAGGGCTATCTTCAGCATTAGATCAGGATGATGAGGCCTTGTTGAGTTTTCAAGTGTCTAAGGATGGAGATTACAATCTGTCTAGGCAACCTGTCCCAGTGCTTGATCATCCTTACAGTGAAATCTCATCCCTTTTCATCCAACGGGAATTTACTGTGTTGCAACCTGCAACAGTGCCACATGTCCTTGTGTACTTCTGGCTGTGTTTTCCCTGAAGCATGCCCACTGCCATTTCAAGTAGTAAGAGACAGCATTTGCATCCCCCCTTAACCTCTCCAAGTTAGACAACCCATCCCTCTGGGCCTCCAGCTGCACTCCAGCCATCTTAGTGGTTTTCTGCTGGACCTCCCACAGTTTGTAAGTCTCTTTTGTGCTGTGGAACCTAAAAGCAAACAGATGTGACCCAGAACATGAGGATATCCAATACCCTTCTGGACTGGCAGCTAGAAGATGGGGTGTTGCAGGCTGTCAAAATGGCACTAAATACTGTGTTAGAGGCAGCTGAATTCCACCATAAATCTTGTTCCAGATCCATCCCAAAAGTCCACGGGAGAGATGAGAAAAGAACAGTATAAATATTTTTAACATAGATTGTTGTACTCTGAAGCTAAGAAAGATAACAGAGACTTGATCTACTTGATACCAGGTTTTGCACAGTTGACAGTTTAGAAAGCGTGAAGAATGGAAGAATTAATGGAAGTAAAAGAATAATTTGCCTGTTGATCAGTGCAGAACATTTGAAATAGCTTGTCCAGAGTGTTTTTCTTCTCCCCTCAGATGGCATTTTAAGGTCCCCCCATTATTTTGTGTAATTTGTATGATGATATTGGAAGATTTGGTTGTACTTAAAAGACTGTAAGCAAGTCTTCTCTCCAAGTAAAAAGGGGTTTTTTTTATTACTTTTGATTTGCTTGTATACAACTTAAAAGTGTAGTAGTGATTACATTTGAATGCATTCTTTTATAAGCAAAAATATGGGAGGTTAACAACTATGTTTATTTCAGATATCAATATCTTGGAAATTACTTGCTGGAAGGACTGCCCTCCAAAAAACTTTGAATAACATTGTAGAAGTGCATAAACAATGATGCTAGACTTTCAGTTTCATTTGTAACATCAGAATCAGAGACATGCATTTTATATTGCTGAGTTCAGTAAAACACATACACAATCTTGTTTTCAAAATGTCGACGTTTTTAATGGGATTGTTATTACTCTGCCTCTTTTCTTAAGAAATGTATCCTTAGATAAAAAGCTTTGTAAGAACAGTGTTGAGGTTTGTTTTTTTTCTTTTGTTTCGTTTCTGGGCCCTTCCTGAAGCAGGAAGGGGTGGACCAGTAGTGTGATAATTGAGATAAGCTTGTTTTTGTAAAGTATTTTTAATATCCTTTCTATCCTATTGATACTCCTTATCAGAAACACTGTAAAATCCAGTAGTTTGAATTCCAGCCACCTTGCACACTTTGTTTTTACTTAATTAAATGAATGCTTTCCTTTATCTCTCATGTTTTAGCTATTAGCTTGTTTAGACTTGTAATTGCTTATGAATGACTTATTTCAGTATTTGGTCAATTGCTGTCATAACCAGTAGAGGGGGCAAAGTGCCTTCTTGCATGTAGGCTTCCGAGGTCTATGACAGTGCAAGTTAAGTGGTACCGTTTGAAATCACAGATGGGCTCCTGGACCTAAAAGCCTTTGATAGGAAAGTGGTCAAAATGCCCTCAAGGCTTGTCTGGTTTTTCTAGCTGTGTGTCTGTTGGCATGCCAAGGTTACTTGCCACTTACTTCAGACTTCACCTTGTTTGCAGATCTGAAATATATTCAGTTATACCCCTCATGGCTGTCACTGTATGGCTGCAGGCTTTTTCAGCTTCAGGAAGACATACAGGCATTCTCTCTCACTGCTGTTTTGCCTACCAGCAGCTTTATAAGTTGATTTACTTTTCCCCCCCGTCCTTTCTTGAAACCTTCATTTCCATAATTGTCTGTGGTTTGACTTTATGATCTCTGATGTCTTTAATGGCTTTTTTCCTGCTCTGCTTAGCTATATATCCTACATAACTAAGATTTGTGACTTGTCTGTGAAACTGCTGTATGCCAAGTAATAAAGAACTATTCTGTTGAAGGTTGCAGATCTGGATGATGAATTTGCTGAACTGGTTCTAGGCGAATATAGTGAAAATTTTGACTTAATACCAGCTGACAAGGTAAGTTTTACATTTCATAATTTATAAACAAGTTTTTACTAGCTGTTACTATGAAGGCCTGGGTTTTTCTTCCTTTGGCACATGCAGATTATGATCTTGCAGATGTGCATTTTTTATTTAAAAAAAAAAATCACACCAGCTTTTATAGTGAATTTACAGTACTGTGTATTTAGGACAACATATATTCAAGCTTAGTATAAATTTTATGCGATAATGCACCAGCTATGATTCTCAGACATGCTAGGCACAACTTTAAAAGTAGGGTACCTTTGTTCAGAGAGGTTGTTTCTCCTGAAAGTTAGGCTACTGCAGAAGAGTTAGGGAAAAGTGAATGGAATTTCCAGGTAGACTCATTGCAGTCTGTGTCCGAGTTGCTGATTCTCACTAACAAAAGTAGCTTCTCAACCGCTATGAATTGGTTGGATCTTCAGACACGGCATGTTGAAAGTGGCAAGGTACAATGTTCTGAATTCAAAGGACTGTTAGAAAAAGAGCAGGAATAGCTGCAGATCTGCATGAAATGTTTAGAAATCTTAAAAGCAGTGTCTTCTGTTTTAGCGTCTAAACATTTGGGTTTATAGTTTGGAGCTCACTAAAAGCAGTGAAAGGAGTTTGGCAGAGTGATGTTACATTTGCAAACATACTTTTTAACTTTTGGGGATTTGTTAGCAGTATCTGATATTTGGAATGCAACTGAGGGCTAAATTGTAGTTCACATTTTAACAGAAAATAATTCTTTTTTGCAGTTACAGTCTGCTATCCGCAGAGTCACACTAGCTCAGAAAGCAGTACCTGTCCTCTGTGGCAGTGCACTGAAGAACAAAGGAGTGCAGCCATTACTGGATGCTATTACCATGTATTTGCCTGCACCTAATGAGCGTTCATATGACTTTCTGTAAGTACAGGGAGAAAAGGAGGGTTAGAAAAAGGGAAAAATGAAAAATATCAAGAAAGTATTTGTATCTTTAAAAATGTTTACTATTTTAGGTATTAAGTAACAGTAAAGATGTGCAGACATAAAAATACACTTGAGTGCTAAACCTGCTTTGGTCAGTGCTATTGGAATTGTGTGCTTTTATCTCCAGTTGTCAAACTTGCACTTTAGAGTTCTAAAGTCTGGGTTTTTTATCGGAGGATATTGCCATCTTACAAAATTGATCTGGGGAATCATCTTTAGTATTGTCTGAGTCACATGACAGCTTACATTTCCTACTGGAGCTGGAACTGCTTAGGTTAATATTTTTTGGTATAAATTATGATTTTTAAAAGTCTGCCTCTATTAATATTACAATAAGAAACATACTGCTTCTTAAATGAGTGGAAATTTAGGCAAATGTGAGTTTGAGTGCATTAATCTTACAAGTATGCTTTTTATTTTGCAGACAATGGTACAAGGATGACCTGTGTGCCCTAGCGTTTAAAGTTCTCCATGATAAATGTCGTGGACCACTAGTTTTTGTTCGCGTTTACTCAGGTTCATTGAAACCTCAATCAGCTGTCTATAATATTAACAAAAGTTGCACGTGAGTAAGATAGAGGTGTGGTTTAGTGTAGCATTCGAATGTCTTTTAAAGTCTGAGTAATGCAAGAATTTCATTTTCAGGGAGAGAATGAGTCGGCTGCTCCTGCCTTTTGCTGATCAGCAAATTGAAATACCATCACTCATGCCTGGCAACATTGCCCTTACTGTTGGGTTAAAACAGGTAATGGAAAATACTGATTCTGTAAAGGAGCTTTTTCATTAGTGCGCTTCCTCTTCTATGATACTGTATCTTGGACTTGTTCTTGATTATCAGGACGTATGTAAACTTGCTTTATTTGAAGTACATGTACACATACTTCCTCCTAAAATGAAACATACAAATGTCAGTAATTGACTTGGCAGATGCAGTGCTGATTACATGGAAAGGACTGAAAGCTGAGGAGGTATTGTAGTGGGGTTCTGAGCTTGTATTTATATTCTAATTCTTAAAATACAATGTAATGCCATGGAGAGACCTACTGTGGGGAAGCAGAGTGATGTTCCAAATCAGTTACCCAAAAGCAACAGTTTAACTTAGGTTCAAATAAGTTTGTTTCATGCTTGCTTCTATTAGTTTTGTAATTCAGAGTTTTATTGTCTGAACAGATTTTTAAAGTGTATCCAACTTTGGCATGCATAAGCAAATTTTCATTTTAACAATACTGTTCTTTGTGGCTGGTCAGTTCAATTTTAAAATGCAGTGAACTGGACAAAGAATCATTAATCTAAATTTGAGCACAGTTTTTCTCTTCCAGTTATCTGAAGCGAGAACTTAGAGTAATTGTTTGTAACTAAGTAAGTAAGTGGAGTTAAGCACAAGTGGTTTTGAGGAAGAAAAATGATCACGGTTTGTGGTATTGTTTGTTTCAGTTTTCTTTTTCATACCCCCTCCTCTCCCTGTCCTGTGTCTTGTGGGTCCCTGGGTGTTGATGTGTAGAGTGCCACTGGAGATACCATAGTGTCATCAAAGGCTTCAGCGGTAGCTGCAGCACGCCAAGCTGGAAGGGATGCTGGGGAAAAGAGGAGGTCTACCAGTGATGTGGAGAGCCTTCTGCTGGCAGGTGTTGAGATCCCTGACCCCGTCTTCTTCTGTACAATTGAACCTCCTTCAATGGCCAAACAAGAAGGTACAACATAGCTGCCTAACCATATGATAAAATATTCAACAAATGAGATATTCAAGCATAATCATCCTCTCATATGTAAGGAACAAGACTCATCCCCAGTTCATGTGCACATTTCAAGGTTATTTGTACTCAGGACACTAGGTATAGCACACTAGCATGACTGCAGCAAAACTAAGCATGACAGTAGGAAATAAAAGTGTCTCCATTTGTTCTTTCAAAATGAACAACTACTTTACTAGACACAAAAACTAGAAAAGTACTAGTAATACTTGATGCAGTGATACCAAAGGTTACTGATGACCACGATCTGAAATATGCCATCTGTGCAAAACAGCAAAAAGGGCTTTATTAGATCACCGATTGATACATTTGTGCAACTCACTCATGTCAAACAGGTGCGCATCAACACTCACAGTTTTACTTTATGGTGTAAAGTCTTCACTTACCAAGATCTCTGTGCGTCTAGTTAGGGTTCACCCATGCAGTGTGACCTGTAACCTTACTGCCTTCCCAGGAATCCGTACCAGAGAACTTGGTTATTTGACTCTTTTTGGAAATACAGACTTTAAACCTTATATCTTCATTCCAACACAGCTGAGCTAGGTTGGAGATGAAGAGGAGGAAGGATAAGTGCCAGTGTAGTATGATGGAATGGAGCAAGGTTGAACATAGATTTGGAGCAACATGTCTGTAGGCTGAGCTGCTGGGCTATATGGTGTTCCTGTTTTGGGGGGGGTTGGATGTTTTGTTTTGTGGGTTTTTTTGAGTCATGTTTTTGGTGGTGGTTTTCTTTTCCCCATAGGCTGTAAGGTAGATAAATGCAGTCTCAGCTGTGAGTTTATCATTCTATAGCTGCTTTCCTGTAGTTGCTTTCCTCAGCAGATAACGGGGAAACAAAAAAAAATTTGCATTTGAGCCTTTTCAAGTTGAACTCATCTTGAAATATCTAGACAAATCACATAGGAGTTAGTTGACAATTTTTCTTACCTGTAAAAAAGGCGCAGTACTTTTTACTGATCTGATGAAGCACTTGCAGGTTCCATTCTGTCTTCATACAAGTATGAAATACCACTCTGAAAATAGTACTTTTAACAATTAAATTCAAGCAGTCTGTAGCATGCAGTTTATTTGTTGGAGAGAATCAGAAGTTGCAAGTTGCTTGTAGTTTCAGTTGACTTCATTTGCCAAAAATCCATGCTTCTCTAGGGTCCTTTTGATTCCTTCTGAGAATAAGATTTGACCTTATGGGGAAATTGCTGTTTAGACATTCATCATGATTCTCAAATCACTGAAGTCTCTTTAGATAATATAATGTTTGGTATTTATGTACAGACTTAGATAACGCATTGAGCTGCCTTCAGCGTGAAGATCCAAGTTTGAAAGTGAAGCTAGATCCTGACACAGGACAAGTAAGATGAATCTTCTATTGCTCACCTCGTAACCAAGCTTTATTTTAGACCTGTCAAGACCACCCTTCAGTTAGTACTTTTGCATATTGAGATTTTCTTGAACAGAAATGACTCCCTAAATGTTCACATCATGTATGTGCAAAGTTCTGTGTATCAAACTGAAATGGAGCCTTGTGGGTTTGTGCTTTACAGAGTAGAAGTAGTCAAAGATGACCTTTTTTATAGTGGTCACAGCAGTGGTAATTACCCTCTCACTTATATGGTGTTTATGTCAGATGACCTAAAGCAGTCCTGTTTTCTTCCTCTGCTCCTTAGAATTTGAAATATTTCTAAGAGACTGTTAAAAGCATGCAAGCCTTTGCATAAACAGTTTGTATTAAAGCCTGAGTTGTGCATGTTTTTCCTCTTCTTACTAGACTATTCTTTGCGGCATGGGAGAACTACACATAGAGATCATTCATGACCGAATCAAACGTGAATATGGAATTGAGACTTATTTGGGACCTCTTCAAATAGCATATAGAGAAACCATCCTAAATGCTGCCCAAGCTACAGGTAGAATGAGTGAATGGAAGGAACATCTTGTTTGTAGTTCTGTAGCTTGATTTACTTTAAATGATCTTACGACTAACTTTGACATGGATTTTATGTATTTGGTTGTAAATGGTTGTTTCACCTTCCCCGCCCCCTGCAGATGTATTGGACAAAACAGTAGGAGATAAACGACACTTTGTAACTGCAGAGTTGGAGGTGAGGCCCAGGTTAGGGGAGAGAGCAACCACAAAACCTGTCATCGAGTATGCTGCGAGTGTCCTTGAAGTGCTACCCAAAGAATTCCAAGGAGCTATAGAAAATGGAATCACAAATTCATGCATTCAAGGTAAAGGAAGTGCTATGACAGCTATACCAGTCTAATGTTTCTGTAAAAAGCAATTTAATACGTTTAAACTATTAAATGTTAATTTAAACTCCTTGGTAGCTTGAAAACTAAAAGGTAGTACACATTAACATTGGATGCAAAGGAAAACTCTGGAATTTCCTGAACTACAAAAATCACTGAACGCTCCTTTCCCTATGCCAAGAAAAGAAGTCAGCATGCCTTTGGTTTTAAGCTTGATTTCTCCTCAGTCAACAGTGAGCTTGGGGGTTCTTTTGGTTTGCTTTTTAATCTGGTATAAGAGATTTGCTTTTTAATCTGGTATAAGAGATAAGGCGTTTACTTGCTGACATAACATAAACCACAGTGATGTGACGGAAGTGGTTTCAGAGGCCAACATGTACATACCACACTTCTATTAGAGCTACTGATGGGGGTTTTTATTATTATTTTCAAATATGTTAAATCCATGAAAGTATAAAATAAAAAGCCTTACCTAATTGCAAAGTAGGGGTTTCCTAAAGGACTAAAAGCATCTTTACGTTTCATTAAAAACAGGAAATATTTAATAGCTTGTGGCCAAAGAACTCTCCCTTACAGTAGAATTAACAGGCAGTGGATTGATGAATGAGAATTACTCTAGAAGCAGCAGCGTGAGGTATTTTTCCATGTTGCTTTGCTGAGTTGGAAAGTATCTCATCTCTGGCTGTTGAATGAGTCTTGACTGTGTGCTTTCTTCACGCTCCTTGGACACTTCACAACTTTGCTGTCTAGAGACTAAAATTCATGCCATTAAGTGCTTTAAAAATAAATAAATAGATAGATAGATATGCCCATGTTCTCTGTAGGCAAAAAGCTGAGAGGTTTTTCTCCGATGTGGTTCAGGCCTCCCATCCAGTCTAAGAACATTTTTTGGTCTAGTGGAGGGACATAACCTACCTAGGACACGAGACGAGGTTCATCCCTCATGGAATCTAGTTAGCCATGCAGTTTTGGTGGTGGGTTACTATCAGGCTTTCCTGTGATCATATTGTGTTGAAAAGGAAAATACAGAAGATTTCACTACTTTTTCAAATGAGGTCTTCTTTCAATAGACAAGTTTTAGATATTATAATGTATTAAAAACTAACTTCATTTTTGGGGACGGTTGTATGGATGAGCACACTCAGGAACTTCTGGTTCTGAATATTATCTGTGCTCTTGGTAAAGAGAGTAAGAAAGTGGGAGTGTGCATTCCTTTGTCTCTTTTGGCAAAGCTAGGGTAGTGACATTATCACAAAATGAGGAACAAGACCAGTAGTTAGGCCCATAGAGGGGGAGGAAGGGGAAGGAAAGGGGAAAGAGGGAAGTGAGAAGCTCCAAATTAACCCTGAAACTTTTTTCCATGTGTCTTCATTTTCTGAAAAACAAATGTGCTTTTTTAATCTTTTTTTTTTTTTTTTTTTTTTTTATTCTAGGACCTTTGCTGGGGTTCCCAGTTCAGGATATAGATGTGACAGTGCAATCACTGACGGTGCATCCTGACACCTCCCACACAATGATATCAGCCTGTCTCTCTCGTTGCATGCAAAAGGTACAATGAAACTGTAAGCTGCCCTAGAACACAGTAGCATGATATACTACTGGGAAAATGTATGTGTATCAGTATCTAGTAATTGTTCTTCTCTGGACAGCATAATGCACTTGCTGGGGTCGTTACAGCTTTTGCAAGTAGAGAATTTGAGAGGCAGTGTTAGCTTGAGTTATGTTAGTACTTATTATGTCAATTTAAAAAAAAAGTCATCAACATAACTCTCCTTCCCTTCCATCCAGGCTTTGAAAAAAGCTGGTATACAAATACTGGAGCCCCTGATGAACCTAGAAATCACAGTGAGTGAAGATCACCTCAGCGCAGCACTTGCTGACCTTGCACAGCGGAGAGGTAGTATTCAGGAAATCCAGAGTCGTCAAGATAACAGAGTTGTGGTTGCTGCTGTTCCACTAGCAGAAACAATGGTATGGGATTATCTTATTAATGACAAAATGCAAATCTGATCTTTTTTTATATGCTTAAAAATAATTAGGCTTTAGTTCACTTTTCCTGTTGTTCTGGATGAATAACTTTGGAATGGATGTCTTTTATTGTATTTTAATTACTGAAGGTCTGAAGCACGTGCCCACAAATCTAGTAATATTTTTGCACCTGATTCCGATTGTTAAACCAGCATGTTTTTCAGCTGTAAGTCAGAGAAGTAGTAAATACTACTAAAACAGGTTTTACAGAGAATACTTTTTTAAAAATAGTATATTATTAGGTTGACTTATACATGTGTTGCACTTTTAATACAGTAATATTAAAAAACTAACTTACTAGTATGTTGCAGCTTACTTACTCTGCCTCTCTCTCTCTCTGTGACCTAAGCAGCTTTCTGTGCTAACTTACCTTCCCTTTGTCCTAAACTGAGTGACATGTCTTCTCCATTTTGTCCAGGGCTACTCAACTGTTTTGCGTTCTCTAACATCAGGCTCAGCAACCTTCACTTTGCAGCTTGCCAGTTATCAAGCCCTGAACAGTCAAGAGCAAAACGCACTTCTTCAGAGGAGGATGGGATTGGTGTGATTGCTGCACTCTGCAGAATGATGAAGATATTTTCTAACCTCCCTGTTAAATATTTTCAGGAGCCTATTTATGTACACCAGTTTGTTCTGGGACCAACTGGTTGCAGTAAATGATGAATTAGCAGCTGTATGAGCAGACTGTCGAAGAGACAGTGTTCTTCTGGCACAGCCTTGTAATGGCAAAGCAGCCCAACCAGAGATGAAAACACAATTTGCTGCTTTGCCAATTCTTATCTTGCAGATATCTGCAGTAAGAAGTGATGCAGATCCTCACAGAAATGAGCACTGAGTGCACTTTAATGTGCCATTAGAACTGTTTACTGACTAAAGAACGTTTGTAAAGTTTATGTCTGTAAATGAAACAGCTTTACAGTTTTGGCAGTCTCTACATTCTCTGTTTTTTTTCAGCTGAATAAAACAACATGTTTAAGTATTTTAAACTGTAAAACTAGAAGTATTTATTGTATTGTTAGAAACGAGTTTAAACCAGAATTCAGGACTGGGTGTAACTTCTACCAGAGCTTGCTTTAGCAAGTAAGTAGAATGGATGCTTCTGCAAACTGAGTAAGATCTGTATAAAAAAATACAAGAAAGGCAGAGTTCTCCTAGGACAGTGATCCCTACCTACCACCTTGGAGTATGTTATGGGAGGATTTTTTTTTTTTTGACCCTTAGGAATGAATGATTTAAGCTGTAATGGTTCTGATTTGCAATTATCTGGTTACATAAAAAAGTGACAAATGCTATTTTGAAATAAAAAGATACTTTGGTCTTTATTTAAATAGTGTCTTAGCTTTATTTTCCCCTCAACTTTACAATGTAAGCAAACTGGAATTGGTAACTCTATGGTATCAAGTTTCAGGATTTCACAGTGAAGAATCCCCATTTCTAATGGAAGCTAAAACCCATCACTTTTATTCCAAATAACTTTATTTGTAAAGTGAAAAATGCAAGTCTTTGTTCAAATAGCAAACTGCATAGATGTATATTCATACCCCAGAGGCACTTCGGGTTGTTGACTAGAAGTCTTTGCAGCAGTTACTGCCCTCTTGCTTCATGGGCGCAGTATCCAACAAATACAGGTTCGGCTGCTATGCCACGGCTGTTAAAAATAAAAGTGGAATGTATATGATTATGATCAAACAACTGGCAGGTTCCTGGTAGGCAGGAAGAGAGATACTGGCACTCTATTTTAATCTTTGTGTAAACAAAACTACTTCCAAGAAATAATGGGCAAATGAGGGAGTTGAAAAAGGGCCCTATTCTACCATTGATTGTACTTCAGTTAAGTACAGTTCTCTGTTTCCATCAGATGTATCAGGTTGAAAAGCTTAAATTCAGGGGCTAGTTGTCTCTATGTTCTGCAAAATCTATTGCTTTTAATGAAGAGAAGTCATAGGAATGTGAAAAATATGAATCAGTTGACATTTGCACACTTCCCCCCTAACCCCTATGTTTCCTGCAGCTGTCACTTTCATTCATTTTCAGGGGGAGCCATTTAAGTAAAAGGATTTTTTCCACCTATGCTATCATAAATTATTCTGTTTCAGAGTTAAAGTAGTTGTAGTCAAAATTCTGCTTCTTGGATATTTAAGAGCAAGATAGTACTGCTACCATAATTTGTAGGATAATATATACTGCTGTTTAAATTGCACTTAAGAGCTGCAATGCCAGAAGCTAAATAATGAAATAGCTCCTCTCAACTACTGCTTGCCCCTTAGTAAAAGACAGGGTTGTTGTCTAAGTCTCTGGAAAATACACCCACCTGTTTGTTTCCCTTTTCCCATCACCATTTCTCTGCTATTTGGGCTGCTGTATCCTACAGAAAGCTGAGCTCAGATCTGAATAGCAGCTACTGCTTTCATGGTACTATTTCAACAGCAGTGGCCTCAGCCTTGGATAGGTAGACCTACTGCTTTTCCAGTGGACCAAGCTGTTCCAAAGTTCTACCTACCCATTCCCTCACCCCCTGGTACCCAGCTGCAGAAGAAGCCACAGCTGTTTGTTCTCCTTGGAAAGGCTCCTTGCCCCCCTACAAGTGCCATGGTCTGTATATACCATGTACAAAAACATTAGTAGGGACATAGTTCTTTGTCCATGCTCTGAGACTTTACAACAGCCTGATTAAATCAACTCTTTGAGTTCACACAGTGCTGAAGAAGCCCCATATACATGAAAGGCAACAGAACTGCAGCTCCAGGGAATACTCATTTCATCAGTGCAAAGGGAATGGTTTCCCCAGTAGTATTCTGGTCCACAGCCTGCGTAAGTCATCACTTTCAGACATGTCCTTTTATTAAGGTAGTCTGTTTATAACAGGAATTGTTTACCATAAGGTTGTATGCCAGCAAAGCAATTTAGCATCAGAAGTAGTTTAAGGAAAAAAAGTGCAACAAGTACAGGGAGTAGTCCTTACTCTGGCCCTGCATTCTGCATCACTCATGCTAGCACTACCAGAGCAGCTGCAGTCACCTGGATCAGCTTCCTATACAGCGACACAAGTGCCAGCGTTAAGGAAGAAGATGGCGATGCAACTATAGTTAACTAGGTCCAGGAATAGCACAGCTTAGTTCACTGTAAAACCCTAATCCCAGCACTACAGCCACTATACGTCACTGTTCAGTTCTATCAGTGTTTTCACTGAGGCCTATCAAGAGATGCACCATCCTGTTAAGTGATGGGACATAAGTTTTTAAAGCCCTTTAATCTTATTGTTACATGTATTTGTTAACTCTCTCACTGTATCTGTTTTTCTCATGACTGAGGAAAATAGCTATATGTTATGTTATTTTCCTACAGCATAATTTCAAGCCAACTTGAAACAAACCCAGCAAGTTGAAACTTTCGAGTCTTTCAGTCACTCTTAACTAGTTTATGCTATAAGCTACAAATCAGTGATTCCAACAGATAATCATGCTAAGACACCTACAGGAACATAAGCAGAGTGCTTAAGTGCTGACTACAACTGCTGTTGTGTCTTGTTCTCTAAAAAGCCGATTTGTATCCACCTTGAAATACTTCTTCACACTGCTGGGATTTTCAATGACTTGACATAAACTGTTGTAGAGAAATTAAACGGCACGTTGTATTCTTGCTACAGTCCAACTTTGCAGCAGCATTTGGGAAATCCTAGAAGGCTCTCTGACAATACACTTTTAAAAGTGGAGTGAAACTTGAACTTAAGACCTAGAAATCACTCATTTCTAAAACTGCAAATATACAAAAGACAGCACTAGCAATAACTAACCAGCAACCTGTTTAGGTACTTTTTAGGTACTCTTTAGGAAAGAATTGAAGAGAAGAATGTGTTACATACTGCCTTTGTTTACAGTAGTCACAACTGAATTAAAATTTAATCGGGGACTCCTTGTCCATCCCTTTCAGTCCCTAAACTAATACAATACCTGAAAGAACAGCTTGCTCCAGTTCACCCTCTCATGCAAACAGCTCCACTAGATTGCCTTCTGCAAGTCTTTTATCATTTATTATAAATCATTAACAACAACTTTTTAAAAAAGTCTTTTTCTCTTGTGTACTCCTCCCACGTACCCTTTAACATCCTTTTTGTCTAAAATAAGTCAATTATGGTGTTGTTTTTTCCTTTAGAGGAAAGGGAGACATAGATGAGTTCTAGTATTTCACTGAAGAAAGTTAAGGCGTTTTGAAAATGTTAGTTGCAAAACTGTTAAAACTCCTGTCTTAGTGTACCTGTTCTTCCTCTTCTGTGGATACAAAAACACATGGGATGACACTTGCATAGTCAGATTAGACTCACAGCTCTCCTCCCTTCATTTCCAGGCCAGCAGTTTAGGCCTCTACTTGAGCTCCACCAGTGACAAGGCATGAGAACCAAGGTTAACTATAGCTATTAATCTTACCGGAGCATGCGGCATCGATGATTAGTCAGTCTTGTATAGGCATCCTGCAAGTTCGTCACATTCCTGCTGCTCCAGAGTCTTTCCCCTACAGCACTTGCTCGAGGCCTGTAAAGATATACTGAGTTTTAGAGCAAGTATGGTCTATAACCAAGAATAGATTAAAGTTTTTAATAGCAGGTCTTATATATCCAGAAGCATCAATTTTTATAGCTGCTCAGGTTCAGCACAGAGCACTGTTACCACTACCATACAGTCCTGTTGGACTAAATAATGGTCCTTGTAGCTGGCTTTCTAAAAATCTAACAACAAAGCAGTTCATACCATAATCTCGGTGTGAGGTTAGTTGCATCCACAAATTCCCCCCACAGGCAGGCTTCTCCACCTATTAAAAGCTTTTTCTGTTTTTCAGATCCTGAATTCAAAGCAGAAAGTTAGAATTTCTATTTGCCCAGAAGATGGACACATATCAACAATTTCGCTTACCAATATTGAGAGGATTGACGTTTGTCTTATCATATAAAACATATATCCTGAGCACTAACTTAACTTTTTGGTAGTCTTGTTACTGGATGTGAGAACCACCAGGCCATTTGCCCAGAGAACCCATTACCCTTCTCTGTCAGAAAGGATTTTACCTTTTATCCTCTGAAGACATTCCTCAGCCTTTTGATATTCTTCAGAGATTTCTTTCAGAGATTGAAACTGTTCATTCTACCACACACAGAACACTCCTTGAAAAATCTACGAAGTCAGTAGTTGTCCCTAATCAGCTCTGAGAACTACCTTGCACAAAATGAATGCCCTGGGGAAAGTGTAAGATTTTTGTATCCGCTTTAGCCAGAGGGAGAGAACACGTCTTTTTCTAGAACTGTCTAACACTCTAGAAGCTTGCTAACCTAGGAATTCAATGGTCTGCTGACCAACAGCCATTTTGCACAACTAGTGCATGATGCATCTGTCCACCTCATCCAGCATCCCGTCTCACAAAAGCACCAGTGCCAGATGTTTGAAGAACGTAACGCTTTTCCCTGTGAGAAGTGGAAAGTTGCATTTTTTTGTTTAATTTGAGAGTTTTCCAGAGTTCTAGCTGGCAATAAAGTACTTTGATTACAGCATATCTGATCATAGTGACTCCATGTCTTCTCTAAATAGTCTTATCATTTACATTTACACCTTATTGTGAACTAAATACTTTCATAGAATCACAGAACAGTTTGGGTCGGAAGGGACCTTGAAGACCATCTAGTTCCAACCCCCCCTGCCATAGGCAGGGACATCCACCACTAGACCAGGTTGCCCAAAGCCCCATCTGACCTGGCCTTGAACACTTCCAGGGATGGGGCATCCACAATTTCTCTGGGCAACCTGTTCCAGTGCCTCACCACCTTCACAATGAAGAATTTCTTCCTAATACCTAATATGTCTATTTCATGTACAAAACACGCATGTAAAAAAAGTAACAAACCAGGGAAGTTAAGTGGTTCAACGCTGTAGTATTTCTTCCAGTCTTGTCCATAACTAATGTAGTCCAAGTACCAGGGAGCTGCCAGGATAGCAGTGAACCCAGCTCCAGTGACTACACTCAGTTCATGAGCATAGTTGTTGTCTATCCACACTTGAACTACAGTGTCTGGTTTCAGCTAAAAGGGGGAAAAACAAAACAAAAAAACCTAACCCAAAACCATTATAGACAATCTTAATTGCTAAAAAATTATTTTGTCCTGATAACATTTTGGAAGGTACCTTTTGTAATTTTTTCCTCCAGTCTAAAGCTGATTAGCTCTTTGCTGGTTTTAAACAGAGTTCTCACTAGAGGGAAGCTTAGCTTATCCTACAGACAGTTAATGCCCTAAGAGCGTTCTGCAGCAACCAGTTATCTGACCAGCTCTGAAAAGCTGAGCACCTCGTGTTTACTAAACCAGACACATAGTTGGGGGGTGGGGGGTGTAGAACTTGCAGAAACTTCCCTACCACTTCCCTACCCTTTACTCTGATGTGGTAAAGCTTAGTATATTATCTGTGTTTACCTTTAGAAAGCACTTCAGTGCTGGTGTTCCTGTTCCACCTATTTTACATGTTCAATAAATGATAATTTCAAGGCAGGCCCCACACCTGGGGAGATTTACTAAAGTCAGCAGACTTGCTTTAAGTCTTAAGAGACACAACCGTAACTACTTAATAGTCTACTTCGAAAGCCTTCCACAATATTGTGCTGTTACACAAGACTACCTTATTTATTTTCCCACCTTACCTGCGCTTTGTTATCAAACACTTCTTGCCAGACCATGTATCCTTTGTTATAGGAGGAAACAATGTCCAAAATCCTAGAATTTAGAAATAAGATCATGTCTGTGAACTTCAGTGACGTCACCACAGACACATGCAGAAACATTTTCCACCCTAAGGCACATCAGGCCCTTCCCAGCACTGCACAGGGGACCAAGAAAAACCGTGTTTTTCTGGTTTTGGCCTTCAGTCCTCTGCCTTGAGGAGGACATTCTCCCATGTATAAGGAACACAAACCGATGTTCAGAACTACCAGCAACTCATACAGGTGTCTAAACCCATGTTATTTAAGAACAAGAGAAATAAATGCCTGCAAAAGCCTTAGGACTTGTCCTCCCCGTCCTGTATGGTGACATGACAACAGATACCTAGTTTAAGACACCAAATACATTCAGAGTGTGTGTGTAGAACTACCCTACATGCCCTTGTTGTGTCCCGCATTTTAAAGCTGTGAACTTTACATTCAGTGTATTAAAAGAAAGTGGGTAGTCTCCAATACATGGCAATTTTTGAAAGTTATATAAGCTAACTAGCTTCAGTATCCGCACCTCAACACCACCCTTGGATACAGGCTGTGAAAAGCTAAGCAAGAATTAAAAAACCAACATACTTCTGAATATAGTAAGATTCCAGTTTAGCATAGTCAATGCCAAATCCTTGCTTCTTCATAAACTCTTTCACTTCAGGGTTAGATTTCCTTAAATAACAAGAAAACAAGTTAAAAAATAGAATAATTTTGTTTTAAACCAGATTTCCCAACCATTTCCACCTATGCACAGCACACTAGCTGATGCCTTAGGCACACCACAGACTGTAATGCACAAACTGAGCAGAGGCAGAAGCAGCGGACTACCACAAGTTAGGTATTTTGAAACAGTTTATCTTCATTTGAAATGAAGCCAATGGTTCTACTTCTCTGGTAAAACTACTGGAATCCCTGTTCTGAAGCAATATCTGGCAGGCTGCCTCAAACTCAAAAGAGCTTTAGGTTTCCTGGCTTCTGTGAGACTTTGTGGGAAGGTTGCCAGCAGGTCTGGAAGCTAGGCAGCCGTAAGTACCAGGGGATCTGCAGGAATGACACATCAAGAGTTTGGGAAAATATCCCAAAAGCAAACCAATGCTTTTGTGATATAGCATTTGCCAGAAATTTTCTTTCTTTTGAAAAATTAAAGCAAGTCCTGAGTGTTCAAATTTGGTGTTTCAAGAGAACACACAAATACTAACTAGATCAATTTCAATACTCATTCAATTCTATCTACTCCCATTTCTGCATTATTAGTTACTCCAGCAGAGAGACTCCAAAATATTCAAAATCCACAACCAATTGAAGAATTCTTAATATATGCCATACTTTTAATACAAGCACACAAGAGTCAGTACTGTAATACTTAATGTTAGTAGATTTTCTGGAAGGCATAACCCAATGGAAAGAACTGCTTTTCCTTTAACACAAACCATTTAAATGTTAATTATCACAGAACAGTTCGGGTTGGAAGGAATCATAAAGATCATCTCGTTCCAACCCTCGATTTATTGTATTATCTAGATAGTACTTTTGTAGCATACTAGTTCTCCTTCCTGACAGGTTAATTTTCATGAAGAAATCCTTTAGAGTACCTGACCATTTGTGAAAGTACTAGTCAAAGCAAAATTCTGTGCAACATCACCTGCTCATTGACGATGACAAATACTCTGCCTGTAAACAGTTACAGAAGTAGGAGTGGAGATCTTTGGGTTAAGCAGTGAAAACTGTCTTATGCATCCAAGTTCCATAATTGATAGATTTAGGCAAGTTTAAGAAGCACGAGGTATTTATTCTTTGAAGTGTCACCATACCAACAATCGAAGTTCACTTCATCTCCTCCCAAATGAATGTATGCATCTGGAAAAACACTGCTGATCTCTTTGAAGAATTTAGTCATGAAGTCATAAGTTGTATTCAAAATGGGATTTACAGGTCCAAAGGACCCAGTTGGCTGTTCTCCATTGTAACAAGGGGTTAGAAGATCTTTTTGACCTAACAGAAACAATTAATAAAGGATATTCAGTTTCACGTTGGTATGCTAACTTTGCTAGCAGGAAGAGGCAGTTACCCTTATTAAAAAGCTTAATATTCATGACTTAAGTGCTCTCCTATTCTAAGTATAATCACACAGAGGCAGGATGAAATAAAACAACTTCCCCACGGTTGAAGAAACCTGTAACCAGAAATCAGGACTCTGACTTTTAGATTTGCTATTTACCACACACTAATTTATGGAACATGTCACTGGAAAACAACTTCTGCATGACTACTTGAATAAAAAAGCTTTAATGACTTTAGGAAGGTAGTCAATTAGAAGGAATCCAAATATGATCAGTGTGCTCCAGAGGCCTCTCTCCTCTTTTTATCACTCCGCTTTGTTAATACCCGATTGGGTGGGAGGTATATGGCTCAAGGTAGATGTCCTACCTCAGTCTGCTAGGAATTTACCTCTACACAAGAAAGGAAGGCTAGACAGACATCAAAACTAAGTGCTGGTTCTTAAGCCAAGATATCTGAAGCAAAACAAGCCAGGATAACAAAATAGGAAAAAGTTATTACATGTGGGTTGGAGATTCATAAATCTGGTTTATTTGGTAAACTGTGGTTGCAGCAGCAGCACCTTCCTAGATACGTGTTTCCTACTCCAAGCACGTTTCCCCCAAACAGGGCTCTGGTGGGAGATTCTTTCAATTACCCTCCTCCCAGGCCTTAAGACTTCTCTCCAATATCTTGAATTTGAAGGCAAACAAAGCACAGCTACCCAGGTTCGTAGGCAACACCAGGACTGACTCCTGTGTATCACATTAAAAAAGGCTACTATACAAGAAGCTATCAGGAACAATTCATTTTAGGCAAGGGAGCTGAACCTTGCTCTTAATATGAATGTAGACCACCTCACATATCACTAGGCAATCCAATGGCTTTTATTAGTGCTCCGTAGCAGAAAAGACCATAGGAGATGAAGGATTCAGAAAGACCATTTAGCAAATTTAGATTTTATCTTGTTCCTTTCCTCCTAATTTTAAATTAGTGAGAAAGAGCCTGAGGTGTCTTCCAGTATTATGGCCACAGCCCTACAGGATGAGCATGAGACTTCCCCCATGGCTAAAGATGAACTGCTAGAAAAATATTTACTATTGCCAGTTTGGCCCAAAGTATCTTATGTTAATTGCAGTGAAATCGCAGTCAGTGCACCTTGAATTAAGGCACAAGATTCCCCTGTCCTTGAGTACATGTAAACACCACCACTCTCAATATTGAAGCATTTTCTATCAAGAAAAGTATTACTTTGAAACCCAGAAAATAGAGTGAAGAAGCATCCAATTTTGCTATGTTTTGTGTACTGGCAGATTACCACTTTCTTATACTAAGAGACAGAAACATCAACCCAACCACTTTGAAAGAACCTTCCCAAAGCAGAAATCTCTACTCTAGAGACAGCAACACTCCACTTCTAGCCACTGCCTTACTACTCTAAATTCAGAAGTATTGGATGGGGGGATGACAACAACACGAAGTCTAAGGCAGACAGAATACATCTGTGTCTTTGCACACGCATCCAGTAAGGAAGTGTCAGCTTTCTCTGTTCACTTCAGTTCCACTAACACGTAAAGGTCATGAACATGACTGAGTCTGGCCCTTGCTTTCCTCTTATCAAGGGTCATTCAAAGCAGTTTCAAGGCTGCTTTTTAACAAGTTCATTTGCCTACCACGCCCTACTTACCACAATCTTTTAAGTATTAATACTTGCTTGGACATACCTTTTCCCCAAGACTGTGTGTGTCCTGGGGTATCAAACTCTGGGATAACTCTAATGCCTCTTAACCGGGCATACTCAATCACCAGCTGGACATCAGTAGGAGTATAGATGTGGTTATAGGAGTATGCTCCCTGTAAAGTAGTCACAGTTAAAGACAGTTTACAAAGCATTATATCAGCAGCTCACAAAATTTCGATTAAAGTGTTATAATTTAGACTGGAAAGCACTTTTACAAGTTGGCTTTTCTGGTTTATCACATGTGCAACTGCACTGACAGAACTTCTGGGTTGACTCATGTAGGGGAAAAATAGCCACCCACAAAGATCAACCTCTTTTTCCACACTAAGACAAATCTCTTGAGGAGACTGTCCTTTCCTCCTTAGCTCACAGTTACTGAAGAAAACAAAAAAGCTAGTTTCTATTCCATCAGATTTCTGAGATACATTTTTCAATTCTGTACAGCAGCAAGTTAGCTTTCCCCTCCACCTCTGCACGGTTTGTTCTGAAACACAGGGCTCTGTTACATGACATGCAAGACTAATGGAAAAATTCTGCTAAGTCAGAAAGGCATCTTCTTCCAACACCTCCACTTGACAGTTTTGATGCAATTTAGCATCAGGGTGTGTTTGTTTTGTGACGCTGAATTTGAGCGTTATTCCACTCCCACACAGCCAACAAATGTGACAAATAACCCAGACTGCTACAGTTTGGCAAAACAGATGCTTGCCAAAGAGCCAAACTATACAAGAAAAGCATCATGACGCCTCATAATTAATGGCACCTAAATAGCTTCTATTTGTCTGGAAACGATTTCCACAGCTGAGTTACTCAACAAGATAATGGTAAACAAGAAGCCTTTTGAAAAGGCTATTGAGACAAAGGCTATCTCCCTCTCTCCAGCTGTCAGTGAGGAATAGGACAGAAGTCCACAGCCACTACTAGGAAAAATAATCTGACTGCACCATCCAACATCTACAATTTTTGAATTGTAACATTCCTCACAACATCTGCTCAAGCACTGGCAACATAATTTTCATGAGGCTCAGGAAGCATTTTAAAACAGAATCATAAATCTTGTGCTTATGCTTGGTCTACTTAATTATTCATGCTTGGTTTGGTTACCATTGTACCGTGACTGAGCAAGAACCTTATGATGGCTTTCCTTAATTGGCAACATCTGCTGTGAATCAGGAAATAAAGATACATTGCACTGTATGTTTTAGAAAAAAACACTCCTCACTTTTGGACCTTTTACAGACATGTTGTGTTTTGTAAAGTTAACTAGATCTCAGAGAGGGTAAAAGTACTACTGCAGTGGTTCCAAACCTACAGCTGACAAGAAACTCTCTTACATTTGTCTGAGTGGCAGAAGTCTACCAGCTAAACAAACAAACCAACAGAAACCCAAGCAGTGTTCATCACAACAGGTAATTTTCACACCTTTACTGCTTGAAGGCCTGTAAACGTTGAGGATCATTGTCACCAGCAAATTTGCCCAGAAGAGTTAGGAAGGTCATTTATCATGCACCCACCAAGGAAGACCTGAAGATGTTCCACACAGACACTCAGGTAGGATCCTAAACGTGGACTTGCTGGTTACTGGTTCTCTGGTACTGTTTCACAATCAGCCAAGGCAGATGTATTCAACCATTGGTTTTCATTAAATACGTGCCAGAGTTCTGCCCTCCCACCGTGCTCCACTGATGTTTACTCACCTTGTCACTTAACTCAGGGAAGTAAATACTCTGGTAAGGGAATGACTGATCATCTACTATATGCCAATGGAGAACATTGAACTTGTTAAAAGCCATGGCATCCTGTAACAGATAATGCAACACAGTCTTGTTAAGCACTGCACTCTTGCAGAAAACCTATGCAAAAAATGGTGGTCTTGTCCCAGTATATCCTGTATGCCTAAAGCAACAAAAATAAAAAAAGAAAGGAAAAAAACATACCACATTTCACTGAATCCTAGAAGCATACACCAAAGCACACCAGCCTCTTTCTTTTTTACTGTTCCCTTCCTCTGCCAACTATTTGCACAACTCCTGTCAACAAGCTCTTGATCTGATCATGCTACTCTGATGGTAGAAGGGGAACTGCTACAAATGCTTATGAATTTCTTCCACTTCAGAACCTATCTGCGTAATTCTCTATGCATCATCAGCTATTTCAGCTTACAAAAAATCTTGTACTTTTCTACCTAAACAATTTGGACTCAAAAACTAAACAGCATGAGAGACTATCCTACTATTTAGTACAACCCTACTTACTAGTGACTTCTGCAGAATCCATTTCAAATGCATGCAAAATAAATAATGCATTTTTCCCCACAGAAGATAATGTTCCCATTATGTTTTCAGTCATCGAAGCACCCTCAGTTGCAAATGAAACATTACGCAAACTACTTGCTGAACAAGGACTGATCTTAAAGGTAAATACAAGTGGTAAATACCCATGGAGGGCTAAGTTCTGAGCATAGTTCAAGGGTGACCTGAGAAATTAAGACTGGTTTTACCTGCATTGTCTTTCTGCCTGTCTTAAGCCTGCTCAGCAAAGTTCTGCAACATGGAAGGGAAATTTCTAACACTATGTCACCTTGGAAAAGCAAGACAGAGACAAGACAAGAAACTGCAAGTTCCTCCACCGAAAGGCTCCTCCATTTCAACCCACCAAACAAGCCCTGCTACAAGGATTTCAACAGCAGAAAGAGGCAGTACAAAACAGAAAAACCCACAGCTTTGGCTGCTGTGATTACACAAATCTATCACGTTCCCATCAAGGTGGGCATACACAATTCTTAGTGTGCTTGCTTAGTTAAGCTCTTCAGAGAAAGTTTGTGGTTTTTTTTTTTTTATTATGTGGGGTTTTTTTCTTTCTGAATGGACATGGTGAAAGAAATCAGTAGCTTCCAGTGAACATTTCCAATTTCCCCCCCCCTTGCTCTCTACCACTTAATTAATGGCTTGCTCTTAGAAGCTTAAGAAAGGATTACCAAAGCCTGGTTATTGAAAAGACTGGAATTTTCCTGCAACCACTGGCACTGAAGCCAGGACATGCAAGGTCTCCCCTGTACTGTTTGGTGACAGTCAGATGTCTCAAAACACGCTTCCAAGAAATATGTGAGCTGGTTTAAGCAACAGAAAATACAAAAAACCCAGATACCACAAATCCCAGTCTCCTGTATGGATTCACTAATCATTACATCTTCCCACTCTGGTGTATGTTCTGACCTTCACTTAGCAAAGTTCACTCTGTCTTTTTAGAAGTCAGCCAGAGGAGATGGGTTCTCCTTTCATATCAACTCCAGTTGCTACCTCCTTCAGGGGGCAAAACACAACAACAAAAAGCCTTCATTATTAACAACCCAAGCCAGCCCACTTACCAGGTTTGTAAGAATAGATTTCAATGGTAAATAATGCCTTGAAGTGTCTAGTAAGATTCCTCTATGAGCAAATCTTGGGAAGTCATCAATTTCAGATTCATTAACAAGAAACTATGAGAACAAGATTTAAGAATTAGAATTCCCATTTTATATTCATCATTTCAAACAGTACTTAGTCACTTTTCAGTTTGTTAACAGCTTTCAAGGATCATTTAAAAAAAATACTTAAACTGGTAGATCTGCTGTTTCTCAAAGAGCATTTAATAAAGAATGTCGCTGTCTGTTAGCAAGACAGGTTTTTAGTTAATAGCTATACTTACGCTTCCATAGTCATCTTCATGAACCAACTGGCTGAAGGTTTCCAAACCTGGGAAAAAAAAATCCAAAAAAGGGATCTGGAGTACAACCCAGTACCTATCATTAAAGTTTTAGTTAAAAATGGGACAATAACTATTTACAGGTGTTTACATAGCTAGAAAGAATGCTTTGTAGGCAAGTTTCTTTCTCTTTAGCACAGTTTCCTTAATTGCTCAAGCACCATAGTTAATGGTTCTCTCTTTAGAGCCTCCTTCAAGTTCTTCATGATACACAAGTACTGAATATTAGCACTACAGCTGAGCTGTACCAAATTAATCCTTGGATGGTATGGAAGTTACTGCGAGTAAGGTAGGAATTTCTGGTGTTGTCATGCATCTATTCCTGTCATTTCTGGAACTGGTGAAGTTTCTAAATCAGCATGAAAAATCTGCTAACTTAGACTAACATTCCAGTAAGAACAGCAGACTGAAACTTCAGCATTGTGGTCTTCTTGGTAATGTGTCCAGCACCTTCAGTTGTTAGGTGCAGTCAGAGACTAATTCGTTCACACTGTGGATCAGAGAGCTTTATAGCACCCAGGATTTGGTTGGCTTGGCTGGTTTCAGGCACAGCAAGAGTGTACTTATGGTGCGCCACTGGATCTGAGATGCTGAGCATCCAGACTGAAGGTCTAACCAACACACATCTGGGTATCCTTCTGACCTCCATGCCCAAGCTTACCTCCCATGAAGGACTGAATGAGGACAAGGCTCAGCAGTCAGCTGTTTCTTAGTCTGGCATGGAGTTTTTATAAGCCCAGAACAAATAGCTTTATAGGAAAAGTATCTGCTTACCTCTTAAAGCACCCCATACCTCATCTGCTTTCAGTATAGCCACAGGCTCAGTTACAGTTAAATGATCTAAAAAAAAAAAAAAAAGTTTTTCCTCAAGGAAGCAGGAATTGATAGCACAATGCATTAAAGAGGTCGTTCAAGGGCCACATCTCCCTTTGTTTTTTAAATTCTAACTAATGCTGTTTTTACCGGTGACACCGTGCAGCTATTTTTCATTTACATGCTCCTGAAATAATGCAAGCTACTAGTCAGAGAGTTAATAGTTAATCATTAAGATGATAAAACAAATACAGTGCTTAATAATGGCAATGTTAAATATTGCACATGGGCCACAATTCCAGCCAAGTTTAACCCAACTGATTTAAAACATTATATTTTTGCATTTAAGACACAGGTGATAAGGGCTGGGTAACTAAGCCAGACCTAACCACAGAAGTTTACTTCTCCTTTCACCTTCCTTTTATGTACTTCATATTTACATACCTTTTTAGAGATATAGCTTGTTAAGTAATATTGTTAGGTGCTTACTATAAAAGTCTAATTAAAAAGGAAAAAAAAATTATCAGCCCCCACCATCTAATGAGCACGTGTATGGGGGCAGTAAGATGAAGTAAAATGAAGAATAGTATTTGAAGGTATCTCTAACAATCCTTCCTTAAGTTTGAGTACTGAAGTACAGTACAAAGTACTGGGGGGGGGAAGGGGAAGCTAAAATAGTTTTGGGTTTCCATTTAAGGTGATTCAGTAAATTTTAGTGAAGAAGCAAATATCTTTTACATATGTTAATTAAAAAAAAAAATCACATACATCTCTATGTATAAAAATACACTATATCTATAAATCTATAGATTTATATTATTATTTAAACATTGAGGCAATAATAAATTAACCAGAGTCACACATTTGAAGCAAAAGATAAAAAAGAGGGATAAATTGCCGTATAATGATTTATTGTATCTGTCTCAACATGAAAGAATAGTTGGTTATAAGTTATACAGTTCAAACATTTGTCTAAACTACCAGAGAAAAGCCATTCAAGGACATAAAGAAAGCACTTCAAGCTTCCATTTTAACGTAAACATGGATTGCATGTACTGGAAGTTCTGGGTAAGAAACAGAATTTAAAAGACTACTGCAGTCTCCACAGATGTTTTAGTGGTAATTGTAGTTCAGTCAGGGATCTACTTCAAAAACAGCAGGCTTTTTTCTGAACATATATCACACCTTAAATGAATGCAGAACAACAAGTTTTGTATGGCTATTTGGAACCATCTACACAAGCACACAAGAAGCCAGCAGGGAGACGGGCAGATTATATGTACTTTGATTACATACCCAATACTCTTGCTATAGGATAGTCACCGACTGACCCGTACTATCTCTATTAAGAAAAGGAGCCAAACTACTCAAGTGACTAGTAACTGTGTATTTCAGCATTTGTTCCCTAAACAAGCTATTCCATTAAAAGTAAAAAATTAAAACCTTGCTGAAACCTGGAGAGTTCAGCTTACTACATGAGGAAAACTCCGTATTATTTCTAATGGAAAACTCTCTTCCTCCAGCACAGGAAAACACTCTGACTGTTCTGAAGAGTGCAACTTAAAAATGACGTGATCTGACAGACTTCCTCACAGAAGAGAAGAACCAGCTCTGGTTACAATCTGAAGTGCACACACTAGTTCAAAGTTCAAGTAGTAGTAAAGCAGTGTAACCACATCGCTGTGGCAGAAAAATTCTAAAGCATTAGCAATCTTGCTGCTACACCTATTTGCATTGAAATGTCTGATAAACTTGCACAAAAAATTGCACTACTTGGCTAAATGTACCAAAAAGATTAAGTAAACTTTAAATCAGTACATTCTATCGCAAGTCAGGTGGAATTACCCTGCTGCAGATGTATGACTTAGGAGTAAAACGATCTTTTTATGAGGATCTGTATCCTGGATACCAAACAACTGCCTTGCTTAGTACAGCAGATTATCTCAAGACAGAACTAGATGAACTGAATATGTTGAATTCTGTGCTAACCTGCCCAGACAAAAAGCAATACTATCAACTCATCCTTATTTCTGTTAAGAAACTTCTCTGACTAGGATTTGATTTTAGGTACTTCTCCTTCTGGACTTCAGTGACGGAACTGAAGAAGCATAGCAGAACAAATCTAATATAACCATCATGTTTTAAAACCCTTTCTTGTATCTACTGATAGAAAGAAAGTGTATTTATAATACTGCACGCTGAATAACAAGAAGTTCTGGTTTTCCAGGAAAAACAGAAATACCATCTATATAACCCAGTGAAGGTAGTTGCAATTCAAATGTAGTTCTTTGTAAGGAGAGCAGATGAATAAACAACGTCAGCCATTGCTCATCACCCTGTACCGAAAGGAAGGATTCTCTCTTGACTGCGCATAGATGTCACCACACACAACTGGGTACAGCACAACGCCTCTGACTCTCAGTGACAGCTACCAGAAGGACAGCAGCAGGTAAGCGAGCTGAATGCTTGCTAAACTGCAGAAGTCACAGGCTACACTTCTAACCAGCTTCGTGATTCACTGTGGGCTGAGACTTCCCACTGCATTAAGAGCAAGAATTATCTTCTGGTTGCCACTGTTGTGAAATACTCTTGAGAGCCTGAGCCTATGACGGCCAGTTCCTTGGGGAAAAAAAAAAAAAAAAAAAAAACCAAAACC
>VXBL01001765.1:43095-70268 GCA_013400195.1 Aramus guarauna
GTGCCCCCCCCCCTCAGTGCCCGCCCGCCCGGCCGCCCGCGGCCCCGTCTCCCCCCGCCCCTCAGCGGCCCCTGTGGCGGAGCGGCCGGGGATGGGGCCGGGCGGCTGGGCTCCGGCGACAGCGCAGCGCTCCCCAGGAGGGGTTTCGTCCCTCAGCGGTCGTCGTGTGGTCCCGCTCCTGAAACCAGTTGAAGGAATAACGAGGGAGCGTGGCTGGGTTGGAAATATTGGCCTTTCTGTACGGAAAGGTCTTGATTTGGGTTACGTTTTTGTAAAGGGAAAACTAACGCATCTCTTGCACTGCTACGAAGCAGTTTCGGTCTCAGCAGAAATTACTTTATAACGGACTTTCTGCAGATTGTCTTATAAACTGCATTGCAAATAAGCAGAAGTCCAAGTTGCGGTGAAGTATTTCAAGCTTTCAGCTAACAAACTAGGTGTTTTGACGGATCGCAGTACAAATTTTGGAAAGCTGTTGTGAAGCGTTCCGAAAGCAAATCAAGCGTTTGTAAGCTGGAAGTCAGAGTGAGGAGGAATTCAGGTTTTAAGCCACTTATAACTGCAGGGTTAATGCAAACACTGCAGTGTCATCGCTGTTGCTTGGGCTGACACACCAGTTAAACACACAGCGATGAGGGAGGCAACACATCTGCATGCTGTCATTGCAGTGTACCTGAGGAACCGGCCAGCTATTGCTCCCTCAGCGATCTTCCTTGTGTGGAAGGTTAACTCTGGAGTCATGTGCCGGATTACAAAATAGATTCTTAAGAATAAAAAAATAAAAAAAAACAGGAAGAGTGTCTCCATAATGAAGGTTACATCTGTTTGCAAAGAACACAGACGTCTTGCCATTGAGTTACTAAGAAGCAAAATCCCTTGTCTTTCCTAGGGTTTGTTCTCCTCTTTCGGCCTTGGAAGCTTGGAGGAGAAGCTGTTCCTGCTGTCTGGAGGGCTCCCCCGGGGAACGCTGTCGCCTCACCTATATTTAGTGATTCACTGCAGGGCTGGGTCGCACAGCAGTGTAAGAGGAGGTGAGCCCCGGCTGCCAGGCATCCCCAGTGCTGCTGTCATGCAGTCAGATTTATGTCATCGCACACTCAGCAGGTCCGGGGAGCTGATCTAATCTCGCCTCCCTCCAAAGAAATTGATGGCACACTGGAAAGAGGGGAAATAAACTGCAGGGTGAGGATAAGGTTGGGACTATGCCAGGCCTGTTTAGACTGTGAACTGCACCTGAAGGGAATGACAAAACATGCCGGGTTTGCCGTTCGCTGTGCCAATCCATGCAACTGGAGCGTGAAGACTTGATGGAAGCTGTTTGATGCAGGCTATCCATAGCAGAATGCTATTTAATCTTGTTGTGCTGTAAGTAAAACCCAATTCTTTATTATGTGACACCAAACAGGCAGAGAGCACGTAATGCCTGCCCATCTCCCCTCTGCCCCCCCCAGCATGCCGTGAGAGATGTGGAAATGGCAGAGCGGTCTTTTCTGGCCCTCTCAGAGGGAGTTGCTGCATGTTGCTGTTGAAGTGGCAGCAGAGATTTTGGGTCGCCTGTTCCGTACACCCTTCCCTTTGCCTGCTGTGACTGTCTCCTCAACTGTGCTGACTCAGCTGTTTGTGTCCCCTACCTCTGTTCAGCTTTTTAGGCATATTTAGAAAATCTGGATTATTTCATAAGTTTCTTTGGCACAACTGAGAGATCGGTAAACTCAGTTGGGAAGTAGAGGGCAAAGCTGAGTAGCCGAAGTTGCTGGGGAGCTGTAAGATACTTAACTAAGTCTACTGTTTACAGTTAAGTTAACTGGTTAAGTGTTAACCAGCCTGGCCATCCCAAATGGCAGGTGGCTATAGATGCATTGAGCATTTTTGCTTTCACTTCTGTTTTCAGCGGTTGTAGCTTCTGTAGAGCAAGGCTGTTCTATACCAATTAAGTACACCTATTGATTAGTCACTTAATAAATATTCGCCTATTTATTTAGTATTATCACTCTTTAAATAAGATATTCTCTGCACAGAAACTAATTAAATTTTGCATTTTTTTTTCTTCTCTGGCTAGGTTTTCTGATGATCAATAAAGAAAGCAGGTAGTATTTCCTTGTGTAAGTTCATGAATACAGTTTCTTTATTTTACTCATTTGTATACTGGACAAACTTGTAGGCACTTAGTATCTCTAAGACATCTACTTCTCTGTCAATTTTTCTTGAAATTGGCCACTGGGATTTAAAAGTTACTAGGTGGAAGGGTGGAGTAGACAGACATGAACAAGCTATCCTCATTTTCTGAGGAAACCTGACGGTAGTGTCTTTAAGAACCACAAGCAATCTGAGTTGGCATTGGTGTTTTTAGAAACTACTATGTTTGAAGTGCTGTAATGTAACCCAGTTTTATATTGCATCTGGGGACTGGTTCTAAGAGGATAAGCAGGGAGCTGTAGAAGTGAAAAGTATTTGATTGCAGGCTGCAGTCCTCCAGTACATTGGTGTCTTCAGAGGCTTGCTGATCTCAGTGGGGTTTCCACTGAGCATAGCAGAATGATGAAACTGCAGAGCTGGGACTGTAATTGTTTCCAGCATGTGCACAAGGAGAGAAGACATCGGTGTGATTCATGGTCGTTAAAAAAACCAAACAAACCCTTAGTCAACTCAAGGAGCGTATCAAGAGGAAATTTAAAAACAATGAAGAGACTGGGATAGTACTGCAGAGATGTGGAATGGAGTCTGAGAGCAATAGGCTGATGAGTGTCTGTGCTTTTCCTCTGTAGGGAAGGAACACAAGATCTGGGAGACTGAATGGATACCAAGCACACACAATTGATGCTTTCAGTTCCTTAAAGACAGCTACCAAAGCAGAAAGAAAATATTACGTGCGTGGCATAAATCAGTTGTCAATAGGAAGCAACTTCCTTTAGATTAATTAATACCCCAAACAAAATCTTTATGCAGAAGGGTACAGGGAAAATAGCCGCACTTAAATTATTATCAAAGCTAAGGAAATTATAGGCTCCCTAGCCAGACAGAGTGGTTTAGTTACCTTGTCTCTTATGAACCTCATAACCACACCCCATGACTACCCGAAGAGCTTCTTTCCATTTTCCGCTCCCCAGACAAACACAGTATGTCCCCTCTTCTGTGTGAAGGATGAACCCTGGTGTAAGTGATGGAAACACATCCGCATCCACTGGCAGAACAAACGGTTCCTTATGTTCTCAGGGGACGGCAGGACACCAGTAGAAGGTATTTCTTAGTGGAAGTTATTAGTAGAACATGGAAGTGGCGAGATACGGCGTGATTATTTCCTTCACCTGAAGAATATGCAGTGTGGGATTTAATTCTTGAGTAACTTTTCTGTCTTTTATGGAATTACTAGTGGTGTCTAACTGCCCTTTTTTAGAGAATCAGATATGGCTGTTGGCAGTGGAGGAGAGAGGCAAGATAAGACATAGTACACGGAATAAATGCGGACAAAGCAGGAATCTGGGAAGGAATCTTTTGCAGGTATCTGTAGAGATAAGGAAATGGGGCCATAACAGTTGGGAACAGTGATGGCGAAAACACCTCAGCTGAGACATTTTAACCTCATTTGTCTATGTAGGCTTTGACAGTAGAAGCAGATTTCAGGTGAGACGTACACCTTATTTTAGATACTCATTATAGTGGGTTAAAGAAGTGTCACAATTTAGAGGAGAATCATTCTATTTTGTTTAGTTTTCTTTTAAAAATTTGTAGGTAGGCTGATACATCAAATGATAGATAAAACTTTAATGATAACAGATATGGTTATGCTTCCAGACTGTACTGTGATTAGCAAATGATATTTTAAAGTATCTGTGAATTGTTTATGATTTTATACCTCTAATTCATAGGACAATGTGGGAAAGCAATGAGAATATTTCTCAAAGTCGCTGTGCTCCAGTATCAACTCAAAGTCTTGAATGTAGGAATCTTTCATGCTTTATCCTTAGCCTGTTCTGTATCTTTGATGTCATGCTCCTGAGAAGAATGGATTTTGATCCTCTTTTATTTGTAGACTTTTTGCTTTGATTGTAAACTGTGTGGAATGGGAATGTACTCTTATCTATGCCTGTAAAGACTTACACAACTTTATAGCTTATACATACCTAGTGAATGAGTACTAGAAGTACTATTTTGCATTTTTGTGCACATTTTTAAAAACTCAGAAGTGCAAACATGAATTGTTATTCAGATAAGGAACCTGAATCCCCTGGTTCTATCAGAGATGGCTTTTCCATTCTCTAAGGTAAAAATTAAGTGTCAATTAGTTATAGTCTAACTTTTTCTTCTGGGAGGTCTGAAGAAGGAGGAAAAAATTGCTACAGTGAAAAATAAAACCATGGTATGAATATAGCTGAGCTTGACTTCTATAACAGAATTGTACAGATTTCTTCACACACACATCCCTATGTTTAAAAAAAAAAACAAAGAGGAAAAACAAAAGCAGTTTTAAACATTAAAGAATCTTGAAGATTCATCTTTGGACAGCAGTGGCTTTTATAGGAGGAAGTGGTAAAGGTGACTGTCAGTTCTTCCAATTCTGTTGTGGCTACAGCAGTCACTTCAAAGTGACTGGAGATCTCTCAGCAGTGTTTCCAGGTGTGCAAAGAAATTTACTATATAGTCTCTGCAGTTGACTCCCCTTCTTATTTGAGAAATAACGAAGCAGCAGAGAGGAAATAGTGACTTCTTATCACCGAGTAATACTCTGTGGCCACTGCAGTCTGGTCAACATATGGGGAGGTTACTGCCCAGTAAACTAGGGTGAGAATTGACACCAGACTGGGAATTCCACATCGGTGTCTCTTGAAGAGATTTTTAAAGTGTGTTAAAGGCCTGTTCAGTAATTTTTGAAAAAAAATTATCACAGTTAGCACAAAGTGTGACTTTCCCATTATTTGGAAACAAGGTGATATTTTACTTGCTGGATTTCCAAGCTAAGCTAAATTCCTAAGTTAATTGAAATGGACTTGAATTACAAGTAAATGTTTTCACTGTAGTTGTAAGCATTTCAGCTGTTCCACTATGTGAGTAGCAGAACATATCCTTTAAGTATGAGTAGTGCATATTCTTTGCAGATGAACCTGAATCTTTACATGCAGTAGCTTACTCTCTACGTAAATGCCATAGGGGAACCTCAGCTGAAGGGCTTGCCTACAAGGTGTTCTGACTGAGTAAGATAGGATGATAATTTCACACTACAAGTAGCTGCTCACATTAATTTTTAAGGTTGTTAAGATTCTGCAGTTTGGCAATGGAATAAACTTCTAGCAGGGAGTTGCTGTACTGTAAATTCCTAACCTAGCTTATACATGGTCTTCTGTATGGTGATTGTATGTCCAGATTTTGCCAGATGTATCTTCTCTTTAATCCTGGCCACTTTGTACAGATTTATTTTTAAGGAAACCCATTATATATCAGGGGTATCCAGGCACCTATTAGAACTAGAAGGTTGGAAAGCCCTGGCAGCCTAGAAATCCTGTGTATGGCCACGGAGTACTTGAATGGTCTTAGGACTGGCCGACTTCAAGTATGATTGTTGGCTGAGGAGAATTTCAAAATGGAAGAATATACAGGAGCTGTGTGTGAGCTACACACTGAGAATGCTGGTACTAATGTTGACATACATAAGTAATTAGGGATGAGAACTAAACCAAAACAGGATGTTTAACTGATGTAAGATGTGAAGAAAACTTACAGGCCAAAACTGCTTCAAACAATAGCGAGGACAGTTTGTGAATGGATGCACATGCCAGATTCATGAATAGTGTAAGTATGTGAACCAGCTACAAAGCAAACTGCGGACACAGCATATGTTATATACACATATTGTTTTGTAAAGGGAATTGTGGTTTAGGCTGCCAGCCTCACTCTGTGTTACTGTCTGACTGGTGTTTCAGTGTTTGCTATGTTGTTTGAGTACAAGAAGATCTGAATGATTCTGGTACTGAGCCAAGTTTGTGGCTTTGGTATTTAAGCCCCTAGAAGGTGTGAAAAACATATTGGGAGAAAGCACCAGCATATGCCAGATGCAGAAATGTTCTAGTCTACTGGCTGGCTATAAAACTCCTCATGATCTTATGTTGATTTGTCTCTTTCCTTCACAGCTGTCTGGGAATTCTGAGGTCTGGAGCAGCACTGACTCCAGGTTTGGGTACTTCAGACTGATGGAATATCCTATTCTGGTGGAGAATGGCTGCTCCCAAATAGATTGCTCTGGCATCTTTAGTTTCATCTGCCCTGGTTCTTTGGCCTGCAGTGATTGTAATGAGATACCAGGGGTGGGGGTAAAGCTGAAGCAAGTAAGGGTTCTTGTACAGTCTGTTCTGAGTAATGATTTGTGCATAATCGTTTACCTTCTGGTTTCTCAGACCACTCTTCATCACTGCATGCACAGTTTGGCATGGAAGGACATCATAGAGCTGTCCTGGATTAGAAGCAAGGTAGTCAGCAAATGAGTCACTATTTTGAGCACAGAGGAATAAGGACTATTCCAGCAGAAGAAGAATTACTTATGCTTCTAGGACCACTTCCCTGGAGATCTCCAGATCTTTTACCACTACAGCCCAATCATTCAGCTAGTTTTGGCCTTCTGCTAAATAAAGTTGTCCTTAAAAATAGCTCCCCTTGTTCTTCTTGACTTTCTTCTGGACAGGCTTCCTCATAATTAAGCATTATTATCTCAGGCCCCTTATCTGGCTTCCTGCAACTGCAGTCATGGAACTAAGTGCTATTAAAAGGTCTTTTAGTGCCATACTTCTAATCATGTTAGGGCTTCTTTGTACATATATAGAGAGGGTGCAACTCAGATGGGGAGAGAGGACTCAGACAGGACCACTAGTTTGTCTGTGCAAGACAGCTATGATAGCAGTGCAAGACAGTAATTTCCTCAAAAGTTTTCTGATGTTAAGTATTCAGGGCATCCTGCCTCTTTGCTGCTTCCTGAGGGAAATAAAATCCTGAATCCCAGCGTAGCTCCAGCTGATAACATGACAAGGTAGCATAAAACATAGACCAGGTACCGAGTTTGCTAGTTAGGTGCTCTGTCTCCTGGAAGTGGACCAAGCCCAGCTGCATAGCAGCATTTTTTCAGAGAGGTGACGTCAAGGCTTCTAAGATCTCAAGAGAGCAGAGCGCATCCACATAACCACGCTCGTGAATCAGAAAGAGGTGTGGTACAGGAAGGCACCTGCTAATGTGTTATGAACCAAAGGTGGACCCACACAAACATAACTACTGTACATTTGTTTGAGGTTAAATTACTGTCAGAGCATCTTAGTCACTGATCTGTTGCATCATTGTAATAAATTACACATTAAAGACACAGATCTTTTTACATCCCCTGCTTTATACTAGACTAAACTGCTCTAAACAAGCTCTAAAAGGGATGTTTTCTAGAGAAGCACCTTGTCAACACTGAATATGAACATGATAGAATAATTGAAATGGCCCATGAACAACTAGTAGGAGTCTCCACAGAACGTCCGAGGTGCAGAACCATTGCAAGTTTTAGAATCAAAGAGGATGAGGTCTATAGAGAGTATAGAGAGAGTTAGTGTTTTTGTTTTTTTTTTTTTTTTTAAATTAAACCTAGCAATATTACAGGGAAAGAAGTCACACTTTTCCTTCCTTCTGAAGCCTTGTCTTCGGCAGCAGGTGGTGCTATGTTCTCACTGAATCAGCGTTTGGCTCTCGCTCCTGCGGACATCACCCTGAAAGGGCAACCAGAGGCGTGATGGAAACAGCGATGAGTCTTGTCTGCACCTTTTATTAGCTGATTAGAAACCGCACCGGGACTCCACGTGCCGAGTTCCATTTTTTGGTGAGTTCCTCCATGCTGTGTATATATATGGCAACATAAATATTATTGCACTTTGTCACTGAAGAAATCCTTGCAAATCAGATGCCTACTTCATGATTATTTGTATTCTGAGTAGTCAACATTCAAATTTACTGATTACAGATTGCAGTATAATAGTTAATTGTGTACTTGTTGCAGCTTCTGAGACAGGGCAAAATTCAGTGAACAGGGACAAGCCCATGCTCTTTAAGGACACTAAAAGAATTTTCCAGTAGCAAAGAAGCTAAACCAGCTATGTTTAGAGAAGCAAGAGACAAAATTACTGTTTCTCAGTACCCAAGTAGATCTTGTTTTGTTCATGCCTCCCTCCTCACTGTCACTGAAAATGTTAAGCTTAGGATTAATTCAATTGCTGGGGCCTTGGAAAAGTTTTGATCTCTTTCTCCTAATGACTTTACTCTGTACTAAGTCCTCACTAAACAAAGACACACAGTGGTTTGAAGTGGAGTCCCAGTTCTGTGAGGAAGGTTATGCTGGGTCTGTTGTGATGCAATGCCTAAGTTGTGGACAGTGCAATTTAGTAGGAGAGGATGACAGGCCGACAGTTCAGAGACACCTTGAGAAACTTAAGGATCGGACTAACAGAAAGCTCAGGAACTTCAGTGATGAGAAGTGTGCAGGGGTAGAATAGCCCTGTGCCTCAGTACAGGCTGGTAACTTCTTTGGTGCAGCACAGGAATAAGCTACCTGGAGCGGCCAGAGTGTTTCACCCACAGGGGCTTTTGAGCTTGGCCAGGTAAAGCTGTGGCTGACCTCATCTGGTGTTGGTGTTAGTCCACTCTGTGCAGAAGTCCTTTCATGCCAATACTGTTTTATCAATGTTGCTGTAGCTTTGTGCCAGCTGCAGTAGCTCTACAACATACACTACAGTTAAATTAAGTGTATGTACTGATTAATGAGGTAAATGTGTGTGACATCAAAGTTATTAGGCACAGTACCCTAATGATATTGTCTTCTGTTCTCCTTGGATACCCTTAACTAGGTTCAGTTGCTGTATGCCACCTGGCCACGCTGTGCCTCTCCATGGCACAGCTGGAGAGAGAGATGCTGCAGCTTCATTGTGACTGTGCCTTGGTGTGCTGGGGTAGGTAGGGTGTGGGAAAAGCTGTCCTGGGCGTGGATTTTAGTGGTAGGCAAGTAAGTCTTGTAGGGGGAGCAGAAGAGAAGAAAGAGGGGGTGTGTGTCACTCAGTGCTCCAGGTTTTCCATTGAGGTAAAGTCCCGTAAGTCAAGTTCTAGCTCAAGAGCACTCAGATCACCTAGCAAAAAAGGGGTTAGCAAAAGGTGAAAGGCAGAGATGCTCAGAAAATGTCTGGTATGTTTGTGTTACGATATCTATTTGTATCTGTATGTCCAAAGGCTCAGACAGTGTTGCCAAACTAGATCTGGTACATTGTTCATTGCTGGCAAATTGTTACTGATTTTCTATTATTTTAAAACAGGACTGTGATCCTAAAAAGCAGCAAGCTGCATGCTGGGTAGTCTGTTACGAAGAAAATAATCTAACCCCCCCCCCCTTTTTTTTTTGCAATGTCAAATACAGACTCCTTAATGCAGGATGGAGTGGATGTGGGATATGGAGGAAGGAGGTATGAATTAGCCTCCTTAGGCGCATTTCATTTTTATCACAAACTTTGATTACAGAAGAGGCATGCTTTATGGAGCAGTAAAGAAGCCAGTGGATACAAACTCTTCCACTGGTCCTTATAAAATGAAACAAGAACATGTGTTAGGATTACAGCATGTAGGCAAACAGGACCCAGAGTACATACAAGGCAGACACATTTTCTAGTCCAGAAAATCAAAAATAGAAGGAAATCCTTTTTTCCTTGGATTTCATGAGAACTGCAAAAGGAATACCCTATGTTTTAGACAATAATATAGGTAACAGTATATTGAAAAATCCCCAGAGGGGCAAACTTTGAGGATGCTGGGTTTTTCTAACAACACTCGTCTTTCTCTTGGACAATAGAGTGTTGTAGTGAGAGCTTACAGATGCTTTCAATAAAAATTGATAGTGGGACACAGGTGAATGCATTACTCTAAAGACTGAGGATGAAGCCAGTTCTACCTGCCATATAATTTGCAGCTGTTCTGATTTAGCTTGGGATTGTTCCATCTCTGTGACTTGGTTAGCATGTTTTTGGCTAGCACGTTATATTTGGAAAGCTGTGTCTCCTTCGCAAAGTGTTTGGAGACCTCCTAACACCAACACTACTATTAGCATTTATAGTCTTTATGTTCTTAGCTTTGGAAAAAAAAATCCATTTTCAGAATAAAGGTGAAAGTCTTGTGATATTTGTAACAAGCTGCTTGTTTTGAATTCTCTTACTATTATGTGTTTATATTGCTGTAATCAGTCAAGTTTAATTTCATTCTGTTAGATACACTATAAACATATTCTAAGTGACAGATTTGATCCGGAGAGGTGTCAGAATATTTAGCAGTGCAGAGAAGCTGAGTTGTTTTTACTTGCAATAGCAGGAGTCATGTAGAGTTTCAAGTTTAATTTAACCAGTGCTTCTTTGTGAGATCCAAAAATGAACAATTCACTTAGATTTCCAACACAAAAACATTGCAGAGAGTGTGCAGTGCTGGAAGAAAAATATCCTATACAAGTGCATTGGCTCTCTCTTCTTGGTGGTGTTTGTACACAGGATATTTCTGCGTACTCTGCCCTCTTCGAGCAATACATTGTACAAGCAGAATCAGACATGCTCTTTGTCCACATTCCTTTCCGTTTGCTGTAAGAGAACAAAGAGTTTGAAAGAGAAAAGGCAGGGATTAGGCTGATACATACAGTGAGATATATTAATTACCTCCTTAATTTTATTGCAACTATCTCAATCATTGTACACAAACCTTTTGAGAGGGGATGTGAGATCTCCCCTGGCTTTGGCCACAGGCCATGTTGAGAAGCCATTCAGCTGGCTATTCACTTCCACCAAGAGGTCTTGTGTTTACCAGGGATAATCTCCTGTGCCGTGCTATTCAATCTGTAATTCTAGATGTCCTGGTCTTGTGGTTGGTAGTACACTAAACCACAAGTTTTCTGACTGGTTTAAGGGGCCTACTGAAATGCTAATCAATAAGGCAGTAGCTGGAGCTGTCTTTAGAGAAGAGGGTTAATGGCTGCCGCAGGACAGGGGTAAACCTGAGAAGTAGGGTACGTTATTGATGATAATCCTAAATTGATTTCTGAGGAACTATCAGTGATGGTGGAGTAACCATCATATTTTTCACAGACAGGATGATGAGTATTTTCCCCATTTTTTGAGTCCTGTCTAAGCCTTGGGTCATGTTTACAGCCTACATTGGGTTTCAGGTAAATACAAGTTATGGGATCATGGTATTCATAGGGCTGAAATGAATTTTACTCTCTCAGCCATTATGTATATCAAACAATTTGGAAATGTTTTCTGGGGTTTTAGTGCATATAGTGTAAACCTGTTTTAAACATTGGTGTCTAGTAAATCTGAAGAGAGGTACTCAAATTAATCATTTAACTGGGAAGTCGACATTGGAACCATAGACCATAGCCTCCAGGCTTCTCTGAGACACTATTAGGACTTCTTCCCTTTACCTGATGTTTGGGGTTTTTTTGAAATGGCTGTGCTCCTGCTCAGGATTTACTAAAAAGAAGGTATGCTGTGAAAAGTAGTACATAATTTGAAACAGGACTCACAATGAATTGAGAAGAACTTTTAGGTTTTCAGTGCCAGTATAGGAAATGTTACAGGACAGAAGAGAGCCTGGGGTTAATGTTACTTCTTAGAAGCAGAAGTTATGAGATCACATTATGATGCCATTTTGAATGGGATTGTAAAGTAAATTTACTATATTAATTCTAAGTTTATTTTCAGGGGTAAAATCAGAAAGGTCACACTGATACACCAAATATTCTAAAAATCAGTATGTTTTCATTTGGTAATCTTCACATCTCTGTATAGCTTGTACTTTGCTAAACCAAATCCTACATTTAATGAAATATACTTTCATTACACGGAAAGCTCGTTGCTATGGTCCAACCCTTACATTAGTGCCTACTTTCTAGTGGTATTCTTACAATTGCTTCATTTCTACCTTGCTATGCTCAAACTAAACCCAGCCCTGTCTCTTCTGACATCTTGGTGAAACACCATTTTTATGACATAGCGCCTGCTGCTTTTCCTTTCATTATGCACTCATCTACATGCATTTTCCTCCCCTCCTCTACCTCATACTTTTACCATTGCACTAGAAACCTAGCTTTTGTGGAGTAACCAAACTAGCTTTTCAGATGTTCTATGGCTCCTTGAGAATTGTTGCTTTCATTAGAAATAATGTTTGAAAACACATTTCTGTTCCTTACAAAGAAAATACCCAAGAAAAATCCCACAGCTCAATTCCAAATTGAAGGAATTAAAGGATATTAGTTTTCAATGTCCTCAGAATTTTTAGCTAACTGCTTGATATGTTTTTGGATATGGTTATAGTTACCAGCAACTTTTGTAGTAATGGTTTCCATTTCATTTCCATTAGTTGCTTGCTCTGTTTTCTGTAAATATTACCTGCAATTATGTGCCATTTACTGCTGGAAGAATAAGTAAGTGCATATTTAAAATGCAGTCAACTGAAATTTTACTCTGAATTTGAATTTTTAAGTGCATCTCTTTAAACATGATAGCACTGATGATTCAGTCACATGACTTGCCATTAACTGTATCACAAACATTTCCTGTAGCTTAACTCGCTATGCCTGTCCCTTGCCCTCTCGAAATAAATGGACTTCCAGCAACAGTTTTGACAATACTCTTGTCTACAAGTAATAAAACATCTGGAAATTAGGCTAGATGGATAAAACAGTTCCATGCAATAATACGTATCTGGCATTCATACAACCTCTGTATAATGCATGTTTTTTATGGACCAGATGTGGTATTTATGTGTTATGAGGAACAGAGGCATGTTCAGTCATGCTTTTTATTGCATTTAAATGCACGGTATATTTTAATAACTCTCAAAGGGAATTGTCTCCTATTGATTAGAAACTGTCAGTGTGTTAGACATAAACCTGAAAAAGCAAATGAATCTGTCAGAAAATCTTAGATGTAATTTAAGTTGACATTAAGCTGTATACTTATTGTGAGAAAAAGAAAAAGGCAACTAATAAATTTATACTTATTCCTCCAGTGAATGTGATCTATGAATCCTTTGATCTAAGAGTTGTTTATTTCTTCTCTAGGACTGTGTTCTGTTACATTTACAGGTCTATGAAATAATTATTCTTTTATGTTTATTCTTCAGCCTTTCACATTTTCTCATTAAGAAAACAGCTTTGCATAAAAGCCAGCTGCACAGTCTCCATTTTTACAGTCTTGCATGGCATTTTCAAGTAAGGTGAGTTGAACATCTATTGGGTGGAAAAGGGATTCCACTGAACCCTGTCCACCTTGCTTTTGTCATTGTTACTTTCCAAACAGCCCTGAAAAGCACGTAACCGAGTTGTTCTCTTCTCTACACCTTTTCTTTTTCTAAGGTTTTTACTATTTTCAGACGGAATCAACACTGCTTTTTCAAGAATGGCACCTACGACTTCCATTCACCATGCCCATTGAGCTCTGTCTACATCAGATGATCCTACAATATTCTGCATTTGCTATAATCCTTCTGTTCTGTGTCCTCTTCCATGACCATTACCTGTAGATGAGCTGTCAATGTCAAATATCTCTTACAGTTTGTTGTTTGTTTTTTTTTTTTTAACTTTTTAAGAAGACTTCAACTAATGCAATACTTTGCTTAATTATCTTCTGCAGTAGCGAAGGCCAGAAATCGTGAAGCCGTCCTTGAGACTGAACTGATCTTTAAGCCTGCTGCCCCCCTTACATTTTGCTTGTGTGTCACTGACCTCTCACAATCTCTACAGCACTGCCAGGCTTATTCCTTGCTTCAGCTCTGGCTCTGCTGAAATTCTTATTCTTTCTTGAATCATTTCCTGTCTCAACTACTTCAGCTCTTTCTTTTACAGTTGTTCAAAATCCCTATACTCTTAAGCGTCAGGAGATCTAGAATACTGTGCTTACATTACTTTTTCATGTATATTTACATTGCTTTTTCATGTATATTCTCCATCCATCCCTCCAGCCAGATGCCTTTGAATTTGGGTTCAACACCAAGCTTCTGCTTTTCAGAACTCTTGCTGGATATGTATCTTCTTTGCCAATTTTGAGTCTGTAATGAGCAGAGTGGGTATACATGCTTTGTTCAGTAACAAGATCAAGGAAGCCAAAAGGAAGCCATGGCTTAGAGAAAAAGGCCTGACATTCAAGTCCAAGATGCAAACAGTGTTTCTGTCAACCCCTTGGTTGTAGTAATAAGTAAACTGCCACATAAGGATTTACTCATAATCTATAGCCCTGACAGAGAGGGACTAAGGCACTAGTATGTGCCTTGNTGAACCATTTTAAAAAAAATTTGTCCCCCTCCCTCTTTTCAAGTAGACTCAACCTGCCTGTACCTGACATCTTTATTGGCCAGTGAGATTATCCCAATATGCAAGGCATCCAGCAGGCACTGTGGGAAACCAGTGTGGTCAAACAGAGACCATCTGACTGAGCTCAAACACAAGAAGAAACTGTATAGGAAGTGGAAGACAGGATATACTACCAAGGAGGAGTATAGAAGCATCACGTGGGCATGCAGAGATGGAATTAGCATTCTGTTCTATTCTATTCTAATAACGTTTCTCTGACCACTAGTGAAATTTGGAGAGGACAGAGATTCTACCCACAGTAAAGGAGGATCAAATTAGGAAATACTTACAGAAGATATACAAAGCCATGGAACCTTGCAACCATGGAACAAAGAGGAACAACGTCAAAAACAAGTGTGAAGCCCTACATTTGAGGCAGAAAAAAACACATGCATTGGTACCAGCTGGGCACTGACTGGTGAGAGACCAGTTTTGCAGAAAAGGACTGGGTCATTTGGTGGACAGCAGGTTGAACTTAAGTCAGCAGTGTGACCTTGCAGCAATGAAACTGAACAGCATCATGAGTGGTACAAGCAAGGTCATAATTGGTGGGTTGAGGGAAGTTAATATCCTCCATTCTTGGAGATTTTTCAAAATTTGACTGGAGATTTTCAAAAGGGCTATGAGCAACCTGATTTCGCTGTACAGGTAACCCTCCTTTGAGCAAGAGGTTGGATTGGAGACCTCCAAAGACACTTTCCAGCCAATATTCTATGATTTGGAGACAATAAAGAAGATAATCTAATATACTTTAGTCAGTTGAGGTATCTCAGCTCTCAAAATTAATTTAATCACTTCATGGGGAAGTGCAGAGCAAATTTGATGAAATTTATGGAGTTAATATTTAAAAGTGCTAGGTATATAAGAAAGACTTTAGATTTAAAATATTTTCACTGTGTATTCATAAAATGAATGGATGATCAATCCTTTAATACGTAATCAATATAGTTATTGATACACATACCTCCCCAAGCCCCTAATTTTTACTGTGAATATTTAACTTATTGTGATAATTTCCTTTAGAAGTACAATGTGGAGCCTGAGATTTGTGATTTGAAAGTTATGACTCTGGAGAGTCTGAAAGAAAGATACGACTAAACACTGATTCACAATCCAAAGAGCTACCACAATATAACTAAAAGGCTCTTGTAAGCAGTATTGCTCAGTATACTGAGTAAGACCTGTTGAAAAGAATTTCAAGATTTACTGTGAAATATTTTGGAGAAAAGCTTTTTTTAAGTGATAAAGAAAACCTTACAAAATATTGAGTTTCAAAGACAATATAAAGGAATACATTTAAAGTGAACTGTGGATTTTAAGAGCTGCAGAATGGTTTTGATTGCAGTTAAACAGTAATATTTTCTTTGTATAGACCCCAGTAACAGATGTTGCTTTCCTTTTTGGCAGTCTGTAAGTAATCTCTTTTGTTCAGTGAGCTCCAAGGCTTGTGTATTGTATTTGCAGTTTAATTTGTCAGAAGAAGTGGTCAGATCATGTTATTTAACGCCTGCTTCTTGTGGTCATTAGTTACTCATATTACCTGGGATGCTTTGCATAAGTGTTCCTCATAGTACAGCTATGAATACATGGTATCAGAAATAGACTATATATATTATTGTCATTTTCAGCACTATGTTCGGTCAGCTGAAGAATGCTGAGAAAGCCAGCTTCGTTCAAGTCAATTGTGTGGACAGGGGGAATGTGCAGTCAAATGGCACCCCATGGTTAGAACCACCTCTACCGATGCTGATAGATAAAATGGCTTTAAAGCAAACTCCCGGATGGAGGAGACTTGTGCTGCTCACATTTTGCGCTCCTGAAGTAGCACACGTGTACTGCCATTTTTCTGCTTTCCGTCCCCGAGGGCTATTTGATGTAAACACTGTGAAAAGAAGCTTGGAGGTGGCTTTTTGCCTTGGCTGGAGCTGGAACTAGAGGAAGGGAAACAAAGAGAGGAAGACAGTCTAAATCCCTATCTGTCTACTGCTTTCAGGTCTGCCAAGACCTGCTCTGCCAAGGTGCCAGAAGATTGCCTAATATCATTAGCCATATGTTTTATCATATATAGATTTATTGGGTTTTTTAAATAATCAGACAAAAAGACACCTCAGTCAAAAATACATACCTCTAGGCAAAGAGTCTGAAGTAGTAACTATGTATTTTTATACAGGTCAAGTTGATTTTCTGATGAAAAATGAGATTTCAATTTTTTTATTATCTTCTGTTTTCTTGACGCGTTGTGTAGAATGATATAACAATCTACCAATATCTAGTTTACAGCCCTTGCTATTCAGAAGGAAATGGGAAAACACTTAAGTCCTGAAAGAGGGGGAAAAAGTCAGAAAATAGGCTTGCAGACAGGAGATTTATACTACATACATGTGATGGCATAATGTTTTAGTTTATCAGTTCACAAGTCAAAATGGTTTGAAGTCAGGATGGTTTGAAGTTGTTTAGAGTTATGTCTTCCAACAAAAGAAACATGTAGAGAATTTGGTGGTTTGCTGAAGGCACCTGAATCTGTTGCCGGCAAAGGCAAAGGGTAACTTGTCTCTACTTCACTGAAAGCACAATCGGATGCCTAATAAAATTACTGTGTATTACAGCGTGATTGGCAGTTCCTGCTTAGGAAGCCAAGGAATAAAATAGCAGAGGCGTTGACATTCATTGGCAAGACTCCCATTGAATTCACAGGAGCTGGATTTTAGTCTTAAATTAATAATGTTGAGAAAATGTGCTTCAGAAACTTCTGAGTTAATCTGTTGGTTCAGATCAGGGTAGAGTGGATAACTGTGCCTGCAGGCATTAACAGGTCAGACCTATCTTTTCATGGTTGTGGGATTTACTGAAATAAGTGGATCAGATAAGGGGTGTGGTACCAAAACCTATCAGGGTGGAATCTGTTCAATCCTCCCAAAATCACTCTATTACCAGGGTGTGACCGAGTATATTTTGGCTGTGCAATTGGCAGGCTCCTCTGTCTGCAGCTCCTTTTACCTTGATGGACAAATACTGCTAAGCTAGGAGGGCAGCTAAGAGAAATGTACGTTCTTAACAGTTAGGACACAGCCTGGATGCACTATGCCCAGATGGAGCAAGACAGGAATGTGCAAAGAGAAATAAATATATTCAGAAAACAAGAAAGGAATAAATACCATTGTCATCAGTTCCTTAAGAATGTGTTTATCTATAGAGAATAAGTAATTGTACCATAAGAAATAATAAAAGAGGGAGAAGAGATGCATTTAAAGAGGGAAGGGTGGAGTTAGGTTTACATTTGTGAGCCTAGGTAATATAAATGCCTGTCTGTTTTACTAAACGTAATTGCCTAGCTCTGTAATAATTGGTGAGACAAAACCACGTCTCTGATCACCTATCTACTGTCTTCAACAAAGCCACGATTCACCCCATCCCTTTTCAGATGTCTGATGTTTGTTCATGATAAGGGATTGCCTAAACAGTCAGTTTAACATCATTTCTCACGAGCTTTGGGCAGTCTCTTGTCTCGCCTAACGCCATGTGCTTGTCTCCCAGCCAGACAGGGAAGGGTGTTCGCGTCCAGAGGCTTGGGGCACGCGTCTGCCACCTCACTGCGAGGGACAGCGAGGAGACATGGCTGCACAACTCAGCCCAGGCCTGACAACTGTCACGGTTTAAAAAGAGGTGTCTGAAGCATTATACCTAGCAAGTAAACGCTTGAACGTGATGGTAATTCTGCAGTTGTAGCTGTGGTGCTGTAACGCTCGAAGAAGAATGAAGGTTTGAAGAGATTTCCTCTTCTTACAAACTCTTTTGTAGTAATAAATTATTAAAGGATCTTTTTCTTTTTTATCCCTTAAAACAATGGACTTTTGGAATGGTTTTGAGGTTATTTCTCATACAGGAGTATATTGGTGTATGTTGAAATATTCAGAATATTTAGGATATACTAAAAGGAAAAATTTAACAAGTTAAGGAGTCTAAAGATTAGTCCTTGTTGAAATCTAGTCTGAAGATCATGGACAAAATTTTATGCTTTATATTTGGATTGGCTGGGAGCCCTGTGTTTTAAATGTATTTTCATTTCTGTAGTCTGCTTATTGAGATGCATTAGCATGAAAAAGCTACACCATGTCACATTACTTAATGCCTGCTTTAGAATCCCACACGTTAATGTTATTTGATAGGAAATAAGATGTAGGAAGTCTAGAACATTTAAAATTCTTTTGCTTTCAGACAACACAGCTCTCTTGCAGAAACACATCTTCACTAGACCTGCTCAGAAAAGCAATATAAAATAATTATTGACTTTATAAGAACTGTATGGAATCTGCTGTGTCATCCATACAGGAGAATTCTACGTTGTTTCTTGTTTTTTTAAGATCTATTTTTTTTCTTTTGATCTGACTGTGATCTGGCAAAATCAATGGCATTTGATGAAACTAGTTATGATTTTTGTCAGCTATTTTATACCTCAAAGATTTCTCCCCATTTAACATACTGGAATGTCAAAGGCACCCACCAGAAGGAAAGTTTCTTGAAATGTACTTTAGCACAAGTGAACAAAAGGTCTTTCCAAAGTATCTTAGTCATAGCAGCTCAGGTAATCCTCTAGGCAAATTTTAGGATTTTGTTTGCATAATCACCCAGCTTTCATTTGCATGAAAATCTGGCAGTTGTATTAACATTTATTGAGGTTTTTAGGTATTTTCAATCTCCATATGAACAATTAATATGTAAAATTTGCTTGAGAAATTTTTTAAGCCAGATTTCCAAATCTGATGAATTTTCATATAATTCATCATCCATGAATTTCTTTCTTTTTTTTTTTTTTTTCCCCTTGCTTAGAAAAATNNNNTTTTTTTTTTTTTTTTCCCCTAGCTGAGAAAATGCGACTACACATGTACAAACACAAGTTGTAGCTGGGCTTGTGTGTGTGTGTGTGTGTGTGTGTGTGTGTGTGTGTGCCACAGGCGTGCTGGCATTTCACACAAGCTACTGAGCACTTAGATATCTGCTTAGATATTTTGGTGAACTATTACTTCTGAACAACAAAATCCATTTGTATGTACTTGACAACTGCTATGTGAGGACCACTGTCTTAAGGCTGCCAGTCCCTGCCCCCATCTGTTTATTGTGATATGACAAAACTTGCAAGTATTTTTCTACCCAGAATACTTGTGATATGTGCCGTTTATCACAATAAGCAATAAATTTCAAAGATGTCTAGAAAATGCACTAGTGGGAATCTTCTGATCTTTTAGCCAGCACAGGATATGATTGCTTCCACAGCTGCATGTGCATTACTCCTGTAGGGAAAAACCTGATGTTTCTTCCAATCAATTATTTGGATGCGGTGAGTCACGAGGCTTTGTTATTCTATATGAGCAAAATTCTAAGTTTACATACAGATGAAAGTAGATTCTGAAAAGGAAATTGCCTGTTAACTAAAACCTTAAATACATTTCTTTAAGAAAGCCCAAGTGATCAGTTAGCTATCTTCCAACTATGCGCTTCAAATCCTTTCTAATTTAATGTATTACCTCTTTTACATCTTAACACTCGACCTGTTACAAAAGGCACCCAACAGAAGCTGCCTTTTGTATTTCCAAACTACTGTCTTTTCTTTAAGCCAAAATATACATATGTTGACATGCCAAGTGGCTCCTTCTTCAGGTAGGAACGTAGCAACATGTTCAGACATGTCCTGGAGGTTGGGAAAATGGCCAGAAAATGTTTAGCTCAAATAAAGCATCAACAGATTAATTTTTTCTACTTTCAGCACCCATCGGATCTCTAATTAAACTCCATTAGCCTACAATAAAGCAGAGCTTTGAAGATGCAAATCAATAACCAGAGTAAATGCCGCATTGACTGTATTAAGAAAGTTTTGAAGTTTTGTCTGCACTACACATTCTTCCAAGTTTAAACCCTTCTATTTAACTTGGGCTTAACTAAATCGTTCAAATTAAATTTAGAGCACAGAGGTAAAGGGCCTTTTTGGAATACAGTTTACCTAAGAAATCTGGTTTTTCCTCACAGCTGAACATGAAACTTGCAAGGTTTTCCCTATTATGATGTTACATTTCTTTACTCATAAACTGCTTTTTATTTTTAAAAAAGGTTTCGCTGCAGATCTAAATGCACCAGCACTGCACCAACAGTGAATTCATCTTCTACAAAGGCTTGCTTATAAAAAAGATTAAAAAAATTCAAACCAACACCATGAAGGATTTAAACCTTTGTATAATACACAGGCTCTGTGGCAGGATCCAATTCACTGGTTTCCTTTGTACACAAGAACAATAAAGTCTCAAATAAAGGCTTTGAGAGAGTACATAAACAAGTCTTTTAAAACAAGCAAATGTGTCCTTTTAAGTCCTTTTCATTAAACAGACGTAGGCTGATGCGGATACTGAGGCTACTTGTGCATATAAGAATGCCTGGGAAACAACCCCTGCTGTAGGCAACATGTTCAAAAGTTAGATCTAAACCACAGAAATACCAACTCCATAGGACACATTTAATTCTGTGAAAATGTCTGGAATCAGATTACTTAGTCCTCACGATCATCAAGCTTCATAGAATAAGACTAGGTAACTGAGACTATTTTAACCTTCTCATGTTCTGCCAAGAGCCTTCAAAAGTGTACCTTTCTTAAGTGTTCTTAAGTATCTGTAAAAATGCTATTTAAGAACATCCAGAATTAATGTGGCCTCAAAACTACTAGTAATGCCATTCCAGATGTTTGTGGTGAATTGTTCAGCAGGAAAATTAATAAAGCCATACTTACACAAACAAGCTTACTTTAAAATACTTGTCTGGATCTGTCCTTAACCCGTAAAAATCAGGAAATTCTGTACGCTCTGTCTCTTTACAGCAGTGGTCCCCAACAAACCATGTTAACCTTCCAAATTTCTCATGTATTCTTACCATCAAACTTTTTGAATTGGAAACAATACAAGTTTTACAGTTTACTTTGGTTCTGTGGAACACTTCCCATGACCTCACAGCCTGTAGTTTGGAAGCTAGTCCTCTAAGATGTATGCATATGATGATGGAAAGCATGACTACAAGACGTCAGTTGACTGTTACTTTAATTAGGTACAGTCGATGATAGCAGCATTGAGACATAGACTTTTGGGAAGCAAGCAACCTGGACTTATACCCAAGGTCCTGATCTACCTATATAACCATAAGGACAGATTAGCTCAAAGTCCCATGGGCACCAAAAAACATAAGGAGCAAAAAAAGTTCTTCTCTCATGTCTGCTCTTATCCACCTGAAGAAATCCAAAGCTCTCTCCTAAGTATGTGACACAGTCAGGGCATTTCAGCTCATATGCGTTGTCTTCTTTTTTCTAGCATCTCTCGGTGTATGGCTTGACTCTTCAGCAGGCCTGAAGAGGTGAAGAGCTAGTTCCCTTCTGACTTGAGGGCAAAATAGCATCTAAGTGAGGGGAATAGTGTAATAAGTCCCCAAGCTAAACTGTAATTTTTTTTGAGACGTCTGTGACTGTGTTTTCAGACTGAGTGACTCAAAGTTACACCACAAAAAAAGTATGTGTATTCCCACCTCATGTCAAAAATCCTTGTCCTTAAATACTTTGAATAAAAGTCCTTAAATAGTTCTTAAATATTAAAAGTCCTTAAATACCTTGTATTTAAATGTGTAGCGCTACTCCTGAATGTAAGAATAGCTACTTAGATGTGTATTCCTGTCCTCCCAAATCCAAAGCTATTCATTTGCATGAATACATTTTTGTCTTTCTGCTTTCAATACTAACACAAAAGATGAAGACAAGCAAAAAACTCTCCATCATTTAGGGGTAGATGACACAGTGGCCTCTGTTTAAACTACCTAGTCCCTTCTTAAACACTACACATTTCATGAACAATAAAAGGTACAGCCCTATTCTCAGAGGCTCATCAGTGTTGGTTGGCTCCAAACTTAGGTCTGTAGGGGCTTGAAGGGGTCAGGAGGAGCTGGCCCACGGTCCCTGCAGAACTGGAAGATGCAGGGAGTTCACAAGTCCTCAGGCCAAGTTTCTGTTACAGTACAGAGGCTTTTCATTACGGAGTGGGAAAACTTGAAACGAGAAGCCAGCTTAGCTGTCACCACTGGGGGCCACTGCTACTTTGCAAGAGAGAAGCAAGGGGAAGTTGCTGCAAGGCCAGGAGTCTGCGCTGACTTGAGATGACTCCTGGAGCGAAGCAAGGAAGTGTCTCTGTGTGGAGTCACTGTTCAGAGATGGGAATAGCCAGCAAACATATACACAGGGAACTGAAATCTCCTGACAACGAACGTATGAATGAGATGCTAAGACTTTTGCTGAGTGTCACCATGAACAACGGCAGAAGTGGCACCAACCACTCTTTGTGGCGGTACTCCCAGTCCTGTGCTGGTACACATATCTGTGAGAAGCGTCTTGCACACCACTAATAATTGATACCCCTTGCTAACCAAACCTAGTCAAAAGTGGGTCATCACCACTGTTGTCTTCATTGACCAGGACTGACTTTCTTGCTAAGAGGGAGAACAGGCAATATGGAAAAGGCAAAAAATAAAGTCAGATAGCAGGGACTTTTTGGGGAGTAATTAAAGAACGAGATAAACTGGAAAATCATAAGATGGACAGAAGAATTATGTACAAAAGAGAAGTGGATAGCTTCTTTCTGTAGTCTGAGACATACTTCTCAATACTACTTTTCTGTATAAGCACATTCTGCTGGAATAATGCAGAATTGTGAATTCTGGACTAGATGCAATAGTCAGGCTTTTCCAAGAAAAGAAACCTCAGGTGAAAATCTTTCTCACTCCGAACATTATCCACATCTATAACGCTATTTTACAGCCAAATTGACACTTCTGAAAATCTTTTGTACAAAACATATTCAGCCTTAAATAGAAACCGAGGCCTGAGTTTTCCTGTCTCTTACACATAAGATGAGTGCATAGCTCACTGACTTCAAATGGGCCAGTGTTCATATACTTCACAAGTGACAAGGGACTTACACCTCAAAACCATTTCTCCTACTGGTGCAATATAAATGTTTTGGAGAGGAGCAGTTGCATGTCACATACACCAACATTTGCTCCTCAGCACTGCTAGTTTTTAGACAGTAGCAGATATTTTCTTTTCAGTCTGAGCTGCCATGCTATGCTGGCATGACATCTGAAGGGCCAGCCTGACTGAACATAATCTTTTTGAAAAATATACATAGAGGTGAGAAAAGGGGAACAGGGCAAAGAAGGTTTTCTCACCCCAGAACTAGTGGGCTAGCTGGAGCAATCATTGCTAAGAATTGTTGAATGTTGACCTCCCACCAAACACTTTAAATACGTCTCTGGCACTAAACAAGCATTGTACCACACTGGGCTGTATCAACCCAAACCCCTGTTTGCAGGCCAGGTTGGAGAAGCCCATCAAAGGCAAATGATAAGAAAAGCAGGTGTGGGTCACTGAGGGGTATTCCTGGCCTCATCCCCCTGAGAGATCTCTGGCACTGGTACTGCTATTGTACAGTGTTAATTAGATCATTCTAATTAATTCATTCGAAGTGTAAATTAGGAAGGAATGAAGATAAATTACACTAATACATTTAACCCCATGCTGTTTATTTAGCAGTTGAACAAAATAATGTGGTTAAAAAGAGTCTAACAAGGCAAAAGCCTAAGACACAGCTGTTTAATAGCATTAAAAATGAGATCTCAGCCTGTGCTGCGGGCACATACTGCTTGTTTGCATTTAAAAGGGTTGCCAGGATAGCTGTACTGGCAAACCCGGCTACTGTAGATGCAGCTGATACTAGCAAAACAAAAAATGTATTCTCATCTCCTGAATGAAATAACCTGTGCTGGTAAATGGATTGTATTGCTGGTACAGCTCTGCCAGCACTAGAACTCTTGCTGGTGAGTAGTCTGGAAGATGTTTTAACTACATGGGTATGCCTGCAAAACATTTAAGTGTCAATAAAGCCATATTATAAATTTTGCTATATATTTGAGTATCCAAGAACTTGTCTCAACACAGAAGCCAAACCAATTTAAATAAAGCGTGAGGTGAAGCTCATTTAGTTAAAACAGCAGTGCTTCTCTGCATAGCAAGCTGGATTTGAGTTGAACAAAGAAGTTTTTGCTACCCTAATTGTTTTAGCATCAAATGTGGCACTTAAGAATTCCAGAGATGAAAACTGAAAATATTTGGGGTTTTACACGCTTTCTGTTTTTGAAGGCCACACTTCCATTTCATATAGTCATTTTTTCAGACTTCTTATTAAAAGAAACAAACAACAAAACCAACCCTAGGAGATTATCAACTTCAATGACTCCAGAAGCTGGGGCTTTGAGAAAAGGGCCAATTATCATCTGAATTGTGATAAAATAATGATATTTAGCAACACTTCAAAGATCCTATCTATCCTGGCATACAAATACTAGGAGAAACATGTTTAAACTAGTCCAGTGGGCATGTTAAACTATGTCCTGGGATAGGCTAGGCCAGCTTTGTTTTCAGCAGTGTCAAAATACAGATTGGCCCATCTACAAAACTGGCTTAACCGGAACTGTGTTTAAATGTGACCTGACTTAGTTCTTAGACCAATGTGAATGAGGCCAAAGATTTGCTTTGGACCAGGTTAATTTCTGGAGTATTTTTTCCATGCTAGCCATGCATAAGAGTGTTATTCTTATTCTAAATGTGTTTTAAACTGTATTCAGCCAGAGCTACCTAGTTTTAACTCCTATGCAGAAAGGAGCAGAGGAACTTTGGATGCTTTTTATCACCTGAGCACAAATAGGAGCTCCTGTGAGCGTGTTCAAGAGAACCGCTGTTATGGTTTGTAAGCATTTCAGGTATGGAATTGCAGGCAGAGGACTATGGAGTTACTTTTTCTTCTCTCTCTGCTCCCACCAGCAGCATTGCTTTACACAGTGCGTATGTGCTGTTACATGTGCACAGAAGGGGCTGTCTGGCTGCGTAGTTGTTTCCCCAACAGATGATGTATAGCTTCATCCAATCATTCTGCCCTGGTTAACTTCAACAGGTTCCTCATTTTATGGAGGACAAGGAAGATTGGTACTTCATCGGGTCACTCTTTTACAGGATTATTGCCTCATTCTGTTCATGTAGACTGTTACCCAAATCTGCATGCTGTGGGCAGCTGTGTAAGCCTTGTATATTGTCCTCTCTACAGACCTTATTTTTCACTGACCAGTCCCCATAGCCATGCTCAAAATCAGTTTTACAGTTCAGATGTTGCTGAGTGATAGATTTGGTAACATTATTCCACCCTTTCTGATTCTCACTCATGATAATTCTGCCTGTGTGAAGTTTATCCTGATACTGTATGAAATTATGCATCCCTGTGTTTTCAATTGCATAGGATGATATAATCTTTCTGACACCAGACTGTGGAGTATTCACCATAATGGAATTAGCTCTAACAGGACAGGATTTGGGTGGAATGTCTGCAGGTTTTGTTGGGGAAAATGGGAGAAAACAGGATCAAGGCATTTTATGGGAAATGTTATGATGAAAGGAAAAACCCAGACTTATAACATGAACAATGCAATGTGCAACAGAAGTCAAACATTCACAGTCTAATCCAAAATCCTCTAAAGCTTTGTGACTCAAGTGAGCACTGGATTAGACCCATGGTGTCCGTGAATACCCCTTGCATAAGGTCGTTTACAATTTCCAACAGCTTCTCACACCTAAACAGCTTTGAAACACACTTTATTACATACAGATGTGCAGCACTTTTAGACCTTGCAATGTGCAATAGTTCAGGTTGCAATCAAACAATCTTGTAAAAAGAAAGAATCTATGAAACAAATTACTCTTTTGTCTGCTCCCTGTTCAGCCATGCTCTCTCTCACAAGAGGCTTGTGTACGTCCCCAGGCTTTCTGCAATTTCAGATGTGTCCTGCTGCAAACTGACTGTGTGCTTACCTGCAGACTTTGGAGTCCAGCAACAGGAATACAAGTCACCCTCTGCATGTTGGTGACCTGCTTGCAGGTTTTTTTTGAGGGAGAAATTTGGGGGATATTTCACTATGAGAAATGAAAGAATTCTCCAAACTATTATACGCAGCTATGAGTTTCCTGGTAGTTGTAGTAAAGTAATTGTTCCTATCTTCCTTGAAGCCTCTTTAAACTAATACCATTGCTTTAAATGGTATTAGCAAATGGTAAATTAGCAATACGTACAGTGTTTAGTATGGTATCCTGTATTTTTCCTGCAGAGACCTGCACAATACCATTATGTAAACACTTTCATCACGTCTAAATGTTTATTTTTGAAAGCGGCCTTTTGCACATGTGCGTTTTTCTCGTACTTTGTTAATTGGTGAATAATTAAAGGCAGGCTTAGCTTTGTGCTGCTGAAGCACTCGTGCGCTGCTCTGAAGCCGTAGTTCTGCGAAGGCCTCATGAGAGCGCAACGGCAGCGTGCTCCGCCGCAGCTCCGCGCTGCTCGGCCCCCGCGGTGCCCCGGGCTCCCTCGGGCCCTCCCGGCCGCTCGTCGAGGCGCTGCGGAGGTGCTGCCCAGCGGCTGCTTTGCTCGGCTCCTCCCCGGCCCCGGGTGCCGCAGCTGCTGCGGCCGGCGGGACGCGCCGTGCGGAGCGGTGCGGAGCGACGCGCACCCTCCGCGCGGCCCTTTACCCCCGTGCACTTATTTCGGTGCCTGCAACGCAGAGCGCGCCCCTTCGTTCACTCCGAGCGCTGCGGGCGCTGGCAGGCTGCTCCGCCGCCGCGGAGGTCCCGCCTCGCCCCGCGGAGTGCCGCTCCGCCGGCAGCGCAAGCCTT
>VXBL01001765.1:70379-97750 GCA_013400195.1 Aramus guarauna
CCTCCCGGCAGCGGCACCACCTCTACCCGGCGCTGAGCGGCTCCCGGCAGCGCAGCCGGCCCGGCCGCCTACTCCGCGGGACCGCCGCGCCGAGCCCAGCCGGCAGCCGCGCTCCCCTCCCATGCGCGGCGCTGCGCCGCCCGCGAAAGCACACGGACGTCCGCGCTCGCCCGGGAGCCGCTGCTGTAAGTCGGTGCCCACCGACCTGTTGCAGCGCCGGTCGCGGTGAGGAGGCGGGTGGGCGGGGGGTGGCCCCGCTTGCTCCGCGCACGGCGCCGAGCCGGGCGGCTGGGGCCGAGCTGGCAGGCGGAGGTGCCGCATGCTCGGGCAGGCGCTGCCTGGATCCGCGCTGCCTGCAGCGGGGCTAAGTCCGCGTCGCGCTGCGGTGCGGCTGGGGCTGGAGCTGGAGCTGGGCTGCCCGGCCCTGCCGGTCCTCGGCGCAGCCGGAGCCCGGCCCTCCTCCGCTCTGCCCGGAGCGCCGGGGACCGTCGCCACTTCTGCAAGCGGCGGGGCGCTGGGCGGCCGCTGGGTAGACATCCGCGGTAGCTGTTGAGTGTCTCCGGTAAGGAGCCGTCCTCGGGAAGTGCCGGCTCCCGTTAGGAAGGCTGCTAGCCTCCCCGGCGGGCTTCAGCTTCTCCCTCGGGGCCCCGGGAGGGCCGGAGCATCCCTGAGCGGGCGTGAGGCGGGTCTGGGGAACGGTGAGCGCCCCGCTGCTCCCGGAGCTGGCCGCGACGCGGCTCTCCCTGCGCTGGTACAGAAACTTTTGCACGTGGTTATTCCTCTATAAAGGAAACCAAATGCATTTTAACTTCTGGTACTGCTTCTTCATTCGGTTCGGAAGAAACCCAACAAGTTTCTTTTCAGGGACGGAGTTGTTTAGGCGTTTTGATGGAGCGAACTGGTGGGAATTTAGAGCTGGGTTTCTTTGTCTGCGTGTAGTGAGCAGCAGCGCATTCCTCGCAGGAGCAGCGTGTTCTGCTTTCCGTCTCGCTGCAGGTCCTAGGAAGCCGCTGAGTTTGCGCTAGAGGACTTCAGGTAGGATGAGGATTTGGCGTTGCAAGACGGATAGTATCGCTGCAGATTTAGCAACCGAACGCGGTGTTAGTTAAATCGATGGGATGTCTAGCAGATTCCCTCTCCATCAGCTGTTTCACTGGTTGTAAACAAAAACGCAACCACCACCACATAATTTCAGAGTTGTATTAAAATGAGCCTACATCAGGGATATGTCGCTAATTTGAAAATACTTAATTTTTCATTTGATTTAGGCTGAGACCTGCATGCTGCATAGCTGTTAAGAAGTTGGGCAGAGTCTGTTGTTTAGTCTTAAAGTAGTGCTTACTGCTGGGCTGCTGTGACAAGCAGCCTGTTGAAGTGTAATTATAAATCAAAGTCTTGGTTCAACCTCTGTTCCTAGATAAAATCTCTATCTGCAATTTACTGACCACTACTTGTCTTTTACATACAAATATTATTATTTCTAAGGAAAAAAAATGCCTGAAGGGAGTTGACTCATGTTATTCAAGATGAACATTTGCTCACTGACTGTAAATTACCTCTGCTGAAGTATTTGCACTTGCATAATTTCCAACACCAAATGGAGAAATCAGAGATGTCATTTATACATTTTAATATTCTTGTATGATTCTGGACTGACCTAATTGTCAGAAACTGCAAAAGGACATGTTTACAGAAACACTGCCTGTTGGTAAATTATGGTAATTGCTTGTAAGGGTGTTTGTTCAACTAGTCCATGTGTGAACTCATCTCAGCAACCACAGTGGAGGAAAAAGATATATAGATATGTATCTCTGTTCTGTTTGGGGAAATATGTTAGCTTATCTTGAATGTGAATTAGCATACTTTGAATTCTTCCAATAGATGACATTGAGGTGATAAAGGCAATGTTACTGGAACAGTTAAAGACCAGCATATGTGAAATCTGTAAGTGCTACAAAATTTGCAAGTGCTTCCTAGGAAATGGCATTGCTCACTGAAAGACCAAGTCTTCTATTTTAGTGGAGTGAAACGCTGAGTGCTTTATGCAGTAGCTGTTTGAGAGTGGCAGAATGGCTCTTTTTTTTTTTTTTTTTTTTTTTTTTTTTTTTTTTTTTTTTTTTTTTTTTTTTTTTTTTTTGTTTTGTTGGGGTGGTTTTTTTTTTTTTTTTTTTTTTTTTTTTTTTTTTTTTTTTTTTTTTTTTTACAGTGGTGTTAGTTACTATGGCTGTGGGTGGGCCTGGGTAACACACAGTGATGTGTTCCTCCCCTCTGCATATGGTCTCTAGCTCACTAGCATCCAACGTACGCATAATTGCAGGGTGGGTTTTTATGTTTGCTTCTACTTTGTTGTGGTTATGGGCTCATTCTGAATGATGCTGGGCACTTGGTGCTTGCAGGAGTGCAGAGCCCGCTGAAAGATCTGAACCCCTGTGTTTGCATCCTCTGACGTGAGCTTTACCTGCCCTATTCCTGAACTGTGGATGGCAAAAGAAAGTTTTCAGTACACTCTGAATTCCCCCTATACATGGGAGCAAAGGAGAGGAACTGTGTTTCCATAGAGATCCTGACATGCCTTGACTGTGGTGTCTCCACGTGAACTTGATTGGGATGGAGAGCAGGGGGGGCAGGAGCATCTTCATACCCTGGTGACTTTATTGTCTCTGATCAGTGGGTGCTTAGCTCCTGTCCTGCTCCCTGGCAAGGAAACCTTGCAGGAGTAGGTCCTCAGCGTGAGGAAAGCCACTCTGTAGAGATCCAGTGAATGCTTTGCACTGCATCATAATAGCGTTTGAAATGGTAAAGTGCCTGGAAAAGTTTTAAAATTTTGCAGGGGGGTGAGATGGTGTGCTTTGGCAGTAAAGGGTTCACCCTTCTGTGTCTCCCAAGTGTTTATGTACTAGTATTTCAAGCCATGACCCTTTCTGTAATCCTTCGGTTCCAGCAGGTTTCAACCTGTATACGGTCAGTATAATCTTTTTGGCTATAGATTAAGTGGGTAATTTTAGTCTGAGATTAGTGCTCAGGATCCTTGAATGCCATCTGAGTATTTGCCAGATAATACAATTGCATTAAAGGTAGTTTAATTTTCCTTGTAAAAGGATTTGTGTTGTGAAGACGTACCAGCCTCCTTAGGTTGTTCTGTGCTTAGTGTTAATGCATTTAATAGGTTGGCCTAGGGACCATTGGTAAAACAACTTTCCAAACTTTTGCATGGTAGAGTCGAGAGATACTCTGCCCTGTGGCTCTGATGGGAAGGATTTCTCTGTGTTTTGGAGGATTTTGGATTGAGCACTGCGTGCTGAGCTGTGTTGCTTGTTCTTTTCTATCCTAGTTAAGCTTCATCAGGAAGTCACGTCCCAGATTAAAGGAAATAGGCTATGGTACTTTTGCAATAAAGTGTACCTTTGTTCCTTAATTTATGTTGGTTTGAGGGGCTTTTTTGCTGTGACTGAGGGGAAAGGTGTGTCACAAACTTGGTGTTCGATGTGACAAATTGATTATTCTGTACCTTAGCACAGCTAGTGAGGAGGATGGTACTGGCTGTGCTGCAGTTAATCTGCAGGTGTTGTATATTCCCTATACACAAATCAGTTGATCTGAAATGGAGTCTGCTGTCTAGATTTTGATGGTTTTGATTTTGTTGAAGATTCTGGTTATGCAAATATGTAAAAATACAAGTATTTATTTTAAAAAGCTTTGGTTTTTTGAGGCTCATAAAGCTCTTCTGTCACCTTGAAGCGTGAAATGCGGGAATAGAGTTGTACAGTTCTGTACTGCTTAAACTTGCTCAGTAAAATGAAAACGTTCGAGTCTGTGAGAGAGGGAAGTATATCCACATTAAAAACCTACAGAAGTGGCCCCAGGTCATGCTCTGACTTTGAGCACTGGGCGCTTCCCAGGTAGGCTTTTGCCCTGTTCCTTATTTGGAGATGCAGTAAAAGGGACTCTGGGCATGTGAATATTACAGTGATTAGGGAAGTTTGGTTCTCTTCTTTCTCCAAGCTTCCTCTGCAGTTTGGAGAGAGAGAAGTGAGATTACAGTAGCGGTCACAGCCATAACTTGCACTGGGCTCTGTATGCTTCATCTCCTTTTACTTGCACTGTGGCTTTTTAGCCATTGGCTTTATATGGCTGCCAATATTTCTCCCTTTCCTTATACTCCATACTGTTTTGGCTTGACTCCTAATTAAATCTAGAAACTTGCTGCTGTAATCATACATAGACCTGCATATCATGGCAGATAACAGTAACATTCACCTCCAAACAGGGACCAAGCAGCATTGTGTTTGTTAGGAACATAGGGTAGGATACGATATGTCTTGTGTTTAATGTCTCCTCCAAACCTCAAAATGAACCAATGGCTTGTACTTTGAGTACCTGACACTTGAGGTGGCTTCAGAGGTGATGCCTCTGTGACTTCAGTTGATAGTCAAAACATTTTTCTGCTGACTCTGCCTGTGTATATGCTGTATCACTATAACAGGCAGCTGCTGGCAGAGTTCAAGATATAATCTCTAAAATTCACTCGTCATATTTTTGTAAGGGTTTTGCAAGTGTAAATTTATGATCATTGCTAGGCTTTTATTTTAAAGGTCCCTTTTTTCATTCTCCGCTGTTGCATATGGAATCACTATACCAAAGGGAAGCTTCCTAATGGGATTAGTAGGTTTTTGTTCCCTGTGCAGCTTCTGACATTCCTTAGGTATTCTGTCTGGTAGCTCTTCCTGCTATGATTCAGTACAGGAGAATGTTTCAAGCATGTGCATGTGTACATATGTAATGAATCAGCTGGTCTAGGTTGGGGAAGGGTGAGAAAATCAGTCCTGGTTCCTTTTCTTTCTCCTCCGACTTACTTGCTTACTGTATTGCTATGAAAGTTGGAGATCAGGTTTCCCAAGATAAACCTGCTCTTGGGCAACAAATTTAGAGTATGTCATTTATGAAACTCATCTTACAAAAAAATAAACACATGCCGAAGGTAGATGCAATTCTCTGTCTGCTCGTCTATAAATTAACACTTTTTTTCCCATCTTACATTGAATAGTTGATATACTTTTTGGTAGGTAAAAAATAATAATTAAACTGCCTCATTAATCTTACTAATTTTTTTCTTTGTTTATAGGTGTGAAAGAAAATGTCAGTCAGCATGCATGAAAATCGCAAATCTAGGGCCAGTACTGGCTCCATAAACATATACTTGTTCCACAAGTCATCCTATGCTGATAGTGTCCTTACTCACTTGAACCTTCTGCGTCAGCAGCGTCTCTTTACAGATGTACTTCTTCATGCTGGGAACAGGTCATTCCCCTGCCACAGAGCTGTTCTAGCTGCTTGCAGCCGCTATTTTGAAGCAATGTTCAGCGGAGGACTGAAGGAGAGCCAGGACAGTGAAGTCAACTTTCATAATTCAATTCACCCAGAAGTCTTGGAGCTTCTTCTGGACTATGCGTATTCCTCCAGGGTTATCATCAACGAGGAGAACGCTGAATCGCTGCTGGAGGCTGGTGACATGCTGGAGTTTCAGGATATTCGGGATGCTTGTGCAGAATTTCTGGAGAAAAACCTTCATCCCACCAACTGTCTCGGCATGCTGCTGCTGTCAGATGCTCACCAGTGCACCAAGCTGTATGAACTCTCTTGGAGGATGTGCCTTAGCAACTTCCAGAGTATCAGTAAAAGCGAAGACTTCCTCCAGCTGCCGAAAGACATGGTAGTGCAGCTTCTTTCCAGTGAAGAATTGGAAACTGAAGACGAAAGGCTGGTATATGAATCGGCCATCAACTGGGTTAACTATGACCTGAGTAAGCGGCACTGTTTTCTGCCCGAGCTATTGCAGACGGTGAGACTGGCCCTCTTGCCAGCCATATACCTTATGGAGAATGTGGCCATGGAGGAGCTTATCACCAAGCAAAGGAAGAGCAAAGAGATTGTAGAAGAATCGATAAGATGCAAGTTGAAGATCTTGCAGAATGATGGAGTGGTCACTAGTTTGTGTGCCAGACCCCGTAAAACTGGCCATTCGCTTTTTCTTTTGGGTGGCCAAACCTTTATGTGTGACAAGCTGTACCTAGTGGACCAAAAGGCAAAGGAGATCATTCCAAAGGCAGACATACCAAGTCCACGGAAAGAGTTCAGTGCTTGTGCCATAGGCTGCAAAGTGTATATCACCGGGGGACGAGGGTCAGAAAACGGGGTCTCCAAAGACGTGTGGGTGTATGACACCCTTCACGAGGAATGGTCGAAGGCTGCTCCCATGCTGGTAGCTAGGTTTGGGCATGGCTCTGCTGAACTTAAGCACTGTTTGTATGTAGTGGGAGGACACACTGCAGCAACTGGTTGCCTTCCAGCTTCCCCTTCAGTATCCTTAAAGCAAGTTGAACAATATGACCCCGTGACCAACAAGTGGACCATGGTTGCCCCACTGCGAGAGGGAGTAAGCAACGCAGCCGTAGTCAGCGCAAAGCTTAAGCTGTTTGCTTTTGGAGGTACCAGCGTTAGCCATGACAAGCTGCCCAAAGTTCAGTGCTATGATCAGTGTGAAAACAGATGGACAGTACCAGCCACCTGCCCCCAGCCCTGGCGCTACACGGCTGCAGCTGTTCTGGGTAACCAGATTTTTATTATGGGTGGAGATACTGAATTCTCTGCGTGCTCCGCTTACAAGTTCAACAGTGAGACGTACCAGTGGACTAAGGTGGGAGATGTGACAGCTAAGCGAATGAGCTGCCATGCAGTGGCATCTGGAAACAAATTGTACGTGGTTGGAGGCTACTTCGGTATTCAGAGGTGCAAGACGTTGGACTGCTACGATCCCACGTTAGATGCATGGAACAGCATAACAACTGTGCCCTACTCGTTAATTCCCACGGCATTTGTCAGCACATGGAAGCACCTCCCCTCATAATTGTGTGTATGTTGCAATTACAAATTATCAGGTAAGAAATAGCACCTTTGAATTCCACTGTAATAATGCTTTTCAGCAGCAGCTCTGAGGAGGGTGAGTATATTCAATCCCATTTTACAGCTGGAGCAACTGAGACACCCATCTTCACAGGCTGTTGTCAGCCAGGCACCATGTCTGTGACAAAGCCAGATGCTGGAGGTAGTTGGCCACATATCTTGCAGCCACTTCTTTTTACGTGATTTAGATGTTGAAAATGTTTTTTTTTTTTGCTCAGTCCTTTACTTGTGTGGAAGCGCAGGTAATTTGGAAATTGCGTCCTGCTCTGCGTTTAGATACTAAATGCAGACTAAAAAAGGGTTCGCTGCCATTATCCTGACAGCAGAGGCCAGGTCACTCCATATATCCAATATCAGTGCCCAAAAAAGATACTGTAAATTCTGATCTGAAGCCTGATAATGAATTCACTGGAATTTCCAGGCAGACAGCATGCTTTCTCAAAGCAGACAGCCTTTAGGGAAACTTGCTGTCTTATGAAAGGTGTTTTACAGGCACTTCAGGCTTAATTTTCCATCTCACCTAGACAGCGTGGTTGCATCTGCATGGACTAAGGTTGCATTTGCTCCACTGATATACTTTAAAATACAGATTTTTGAAAATAGTTATGGTCATATATGTTGGACTAGATATAGTGTCGGGAAGACATATAATTAATATTGCTGGCTGAAATAATTACCGGTCTATAGCACACACTGTTCCAAAACAATTTAATTATACATAATGCGCCAAGCTCTTACCAGGTGCAACTTCAGCATTGTATCTTCTCACAAGCAAGTCTGAATTTGGCCTTGCTTGCTTTGGTTGTTGTGAATTTCTGATTTTTAGGAGGAGGGGAGAAAAGGTTCATGAACAAAAGTACTAAAATAATCCAGGTACATACACATATTATTTTTAAAATCTGTTTTTTCACACTAACTACTGTTACTTCAACTATTACTAATTTTTCCTTATTTTTATCTTTTCTAGAGTTGCATCACTTAAAATGTTACAGACATTTTCCAGAACTATGTGTATTTTGCAACAAATTTGGCAGACTCCACTTAGTGTTGTGTTGCTCTTTTCCTCTACTCGCCCCTTGATACTTTAGTACATAATCACAATTACCACCAACCAACCAACCCAGTATAGTGGCATGCTTAATCCTAAATAATCCATGCCCTGTGAGTGGTAGTTTCTTTTTGGATATGAACAGTGTATGGTATAACCATGAAGGCAAGGTAGGTTAGAAGGAACAAGGCAAATAAATACAGTTGCAGTAACTAAACAAGCTCTGCCTTTGCATCTAAGTTACTTAGAAGTCCAGACTGATGGAAATTCTCCAGAAAATAGGAGGAACAGCTTGTGTATGAAGACTTCCCTAGGTTCGCCTGTTTTGGGACAGATCATGTTTTGTCTCCTGCAGCTGGAGACACTTGTCTGACTCTTGCAGTAATCATGAAATGGAAATGTCTTTGAAGCAGAGCAGATAAAAGTATATACCTAGAAATGTAGGGTAGTCGTGAAATTCCTTTCCATGTAGTACACGGAGGATTCATCTCGTAGTTGTCTTTCAGCTGACTGGGAGCTTTGAGTGAAGAATACAAGGTTGGGCCCGCCCAAAGCAGCAGGTCAGCGTGGAAATCTAGTGTGAAATTGGGCTGCGTCGTGCCGTCAGCTGCTCTTGTCTCAAATGGTTGTTTCTCTTGAAGACACTGCTCTCCCTCCTCTCCTTGCTTTGTTTTTCCCAGACTTACTCTTGGGAAAGCAGGGCAAACCCTTGAGACTTAACCAGACCCTGGGTGCCGGGAGTAATCGCACGCCCCGACAGCCAGCAGGTGGAAGCCCTGATTTCTGCGCGGTGGCTTCCTCCCTAGCTGGAACAATGTCTTGACATCTCCAGTTAACTTCTATTATTACTGACTTTCAGCAGTTCTCAGTGTTATCAGAGCAGCAGTATTGAATGCCCGGACTTAGGTCTATGCCAAGAAAAATATTGACTTATTCTTCTGAGACAGACTTAATTGTTCTGAAGTTTACAGTACATGAGAGGGAGTGTTTTATTTTGAAAAAAAGGTCCTCAGAATATAACGGTGCAAAAAGCTTTCGTTTACTCTGCAGTATCTTGTTAAAAGCCATTATTTTATCTTGACTAACACACAAGATAACTGGCTGAACGCAGCTGTAGACTGAAATCTCTCCAATGTTGTGTGCTCATCCAGCAAGTAGGTTCTTTTTTTTTTTTTCCTGACTCCTGCTGCTTTGTCAGTGGGTGGGAGGGACAAAAAGGAAATTACTTCTGATTACCCTCTGTTTTCATGGTGCTGTGTGGCCCCAGTCTGACAGTTTTTTAGGAAGACTTCAGTCTGCTTTGTCCCGTTCCTCAAGCTTAGAGCTTTTGAGTAGGTTGGGGATTTCCCCCCTCCCCCCCCCCATTTCCAAATTGTTTATAAATTTTTTTAAAGCTCATCCCATGACAGGGAACATTGTTTTGGCTTCAGTGTTGATAGTGTGTTTCAGTGGGAAGAATGGCATGCTACGCCATGAAAGGACTAATCAACGCTAAGTGCAGAGATCTTTTTTTAGGCATAATGAAGATAGTGTGTTTCAAGCCCACGGTTGCAAAGAGGCTTGATACTCTGGGCTGTTATGTAGGCTGTGGTGTTTCCTGTGAGTGTTCCCTGTTGTTCTTAGACATCACAGCTTGAGAGTGATGTGATATATTCAAATTAACTGTGAGTTCACTGGAGCTCCTTTGCATTGTAATGATGTAGGATTTCCCTCCTAAAATTCTAGCAGTGCTGTCAGAAATTGCTGTGATGAGCTGATGGTGGTTTGGAAGTTGGCATTTTAATACAGCATCGTACTGAAAAAGCAAAGCACAATCTCTGCGTCCAAAGGCTGAATTTCTCAGTGAATAATCAATTTTTATAAAGGATTCTAGGATGGAATTATTGATGCATGGAGCATTGCTGTGTGAAAACAAATGAGGCAGACTTCTGCTCTAATGAATAGCAGATATGTTTTAAGTAAGGGGATTATATATGTCTTTCTATATTGTGAATAAATTCAATTCAGAATTCTTCATGGTGAATGGAGGCATTGGGGCGAGACACCTTCACCTCCCTTCTGCTTTACTCCAGCCAGGTTTGCCTTGGCCCAGAGACGGAAAAAACTCTTTGTCTTAAATATTCATGTGGGCTTTTGTCGAAGAGAAGTTCCACAAGGTGATTTTCGCTTAAATCCCCAAAGCTTTAAGATTTTGGGGGAATGTAGAAATGATGAAGTATGCAGAGCCCATCATTGGGCTGTATTGGGCCAGTTTGATTTAGGTTTCAAATAACTGAATTTATAGTCAAAAAATTAAATGATCTTTCTGGAGTCAGGGGAATGGTTTGCAGAGTAAGGCTAGTTAGTAAAATAATAAAGGCAAAATCTGATGCTAAATAATTATGTTCTTGACTAGCTTATTTATGAGTAGTTGACTATCACACAGGAACGCTGAGTTGGTGGGGGAGTGGGGAACCCGTCAATTGGATTGTATCCTAAGCATAGCTTTTAGATTTTCTTTGACATGTGACAAAAACCTGATGGTACATTGTCTCAGCAAACACTTTTAAGTATTTTCTCTGAACTTTTTTTTTTTCTCTCTTTTTTTTTTTTTTTTTTCTTAACTTTTTTTTTTTCTCTCTTTTTTTTTTTTTTTTTTCCTTTTTCTCCCCACTCTTCCCATGCTCTTAGTTTACTTCTTTATTTGGAGAAGAAAATTGGAACCTTGGATCTGGAGAAACGGTTTTAATGAAGAAAAATCGTTCAGCGGCTCTTGCATTTGAAGAAAATAATCTGCACCTTGTAAATTATCTAACCTAGACATGAAGGAATGAGAGGAAAAAAACCCTGTCTTCAGTGCTTCAGCACGTGGTTTAAATATGAATGGACAAACCTATGATCGGGTCCTTGTGGTAGTAGTTGTGGATTAATGCCAATATTAATCAGTCCTTCAAAGAAGAAGAAGAAGAGACACAACTTCTCTGAGCTGTGCAGCACACAGCACTTGATTTCCATGGACTCCACTGTTCGTATGTGAAATTTGAAATGGTTGTCACCTCTCTTTGTGGTGGTTTGAAGTGCCAGCGCCAGCTGCAGGGGAAGCAGGCCAGGTCTGAAACAGCGAGATGCCACTGTGAATGAAGGTGCGGTGGTATTGCTGCTGAACTCTGCTGACGGGATCGTGCTTGTGCGTAGGCAGCGCCTACAGCATCTCTTAGATCCCGCGTTGCATTGTCCTGTATGCAGAGAGGGACCTTCTGCTTGATAAGGAACAGCCCAGTGGTGAAATGTTTTTGCAAGAGTGGGGAACGAATGACATGCCCCAAAGGCTCCTTGTTCCCTTTCCTCCCTGTATTTATAAGTAATTCAGACTGTCCCATTCCTGTTATGTTACTTGTTGTAGGTATAGTTATTTATTGTGCAGTGCTTGCATGCTGAAACAATGCCTGCAATTGTCTTCATGTTGCAAGGGCTTGTGTGAATTGTTGTATGTTTTGCACATTTTGTGATTGCTGACTTGCTCTGCTGCACAAAGAAAGAAAACTGTTGGCTGACAGTTGGAGGTGGGAGGGAGAGGTGGCTTCCTGGTCAGAAATGGAAGGATTACAAGGCAGGATCTTAAGTTACACACGTACTAAAAGAAGAAGTCATGGAGGTCACTTTCTCAGGCCACCAGCTCCCCAGGTTGCGTGTGGTGTGTCTTGTAGATGGCGTCCTTGCTACATTTCATTTGTTGGTCATGCCTTTCAATTTCTAATCTGGAAATGGCCAAAATCTCTTGCAGCTCTCTCTTTGTGCAGCTTCCTGATTGCAACGCAAATACTGTGGAAGAGCTTCTGGATACCAAGCCCAGATGAAGTCATTGTCCAAAGTTATTTATTTATTTATTGGGTTGGAGGAGGGGTACCTGCATTATAGCCACATTGACCTGAATGAGTGGAGTATGGTGATACAAGAATAAAAACAAAAAACCTCAAAATAGGTTAGTGATGAAGTATTAAAAAAAAAAAGAAAGAGCAGCAATTTTGCACTGACTGGATTGCCTCATCCATCTGGATTTCAGATGATCATCTGAGTGGCCAGGTGTCAAAGACCCAAGTGCTCTAGAAAAATTCTTATGGGGATAGAAATGAATCTTAAAAATAGCCATCAAACTTTGCTGCCTTTTATTTTCCTTAGCCAGATGTGTCTTTAAACACTTGGTCGCTCAGAAGCGTCAGATACAATCCTGAGAAACAAAAATTTGATTTTTAAACAAATTTGTTTCTCACCAGTCTGGTCTTGAGACAGAGATGAAGCTACTCTTTTTCTTCTGGATTTCAGAAGCTTATGTTTCACAGGTGCTTTCTTTGCCAGATCCTGTCATGAAGCATGTATTGTATTGTGTTTTTTCATTAATGTTTCTGGAGCCCAACTTAACTGGCACATTCAGTAACATGGTTGGTGTGTGCTGCAATAGAAGTGAACAGCCGCATGCGTGCATGCAAAACAGAAATAGTCACATTGGTGATGCTTGCCTTTCTCTGTGTGACAGTGATGTAGCTGTATTTGTGAAAGCTTTGTCATCTGAAAGTGTTTACACTGGTCACTGGAAGTTTCTCTGTTCTGCCTTACATTTGACTTGCTGTTTGGAGTAGACACATACATTTCAGAAATAGAGTATTTGGAGTTCTGTGAATACTGAGACAACATTGATTAATTAGCAAAGGCATTAGCAGTTTTTTAAAGGGTGAGGCCCAGCTAGATGTGAACAGTTATAGTTCCTCTGGTTAAATGGATTTATTGAAATGATAGATTTTTTTTTTTTTAAGTGTTTAAACCCGCAGCCTTCCCCCACGCCCTGCCCAGCATTGGTCCTTGTCTCTTAGGTGGCTTTTAAGCAATAGGAAAACATCTTAGATAGGGTAGGACTCCTTTCTATATCCCTGTACTTGCACAGGTTGCCCAGTTGAACCAAACAGCCTTGGATTGCTGTTGCCTTTCTTCTTGTGGATCCCGCTTCGCGGGAGTGCGAAGGGAGTCATACGGTCAGGCTCCCGGTGCTTTGCACGTCCTCTCCCCAGGCGCTAGTGACTGCATGAGGCACAAGGAAGCGAAGAACCGGCTCCCCAGGGGCCCCCTTGTTTGAATAAGGGCATATAGGTTCAAGACTTCTTTTCTCCGTCAAGCTGATTAGAGTCCAGACGTGAAGCTGTGCTGCATCTAGCTAGCTTATGAAATCTGTGTTGTAGTGCCATGCAACTTCCTAGACTGGGATGAATTTTCTGCAGCTGTTTCCAAAGTTGTGGTCTGCTTTCAAGTCCTCGGCTAATTCCTGTGTGTAGGCTGAAGGAAGCTGAAGCCAGGGTGGGCCTCCGGCTCTGCAGGGAATACGCCAGGCTCTTGCTCTTTGAATTGATGTGGGAATCCTGGCTAGCTATTTGACCATTCCAGTCCCGCAGAACACCCCACACTTTGAAGCAAATGCAGTTCACAGCGGAGTGCACACAAAAACCCTGGCGTAAGACAGGAAGGTTCCTCTTATTTTGCAGGCTGGTTGCTGTAGAAACATATAACAAAGGGCAGCCTTCCTCTTCTGGTGTAGTTGTGCAGCCCCTTTTCTCTAGGTCTGACACCTGTCTGCATAAGAGTGATGAGAGCAGAATAATGTTCCCTTTCCTGGCTATTGAAGATGTGGTTCATGTGCTAAAAGAAAACTGTGCAAGTGAAGAAGTAAAATTGTCTATGTTGTGTCTTTCTGTCTGCTACTACATCTTAAGGTTTTGTAAAACTTGTGGGTTTTTTTTTTCACAATGTGAAACTGAAGGTCAATAAATTATTAGAGATTTTCTCTCCATGAAACATGTATTTCAAGTGTTGTCTCTTCCTCCCCTCCCTCCCCACCCCCAAATGCTTTGAATCCCTTATAATGTCCTTTTCATGTCCTCTTAATAAAAGCGCATCGACAACATGCAGTTTACTGCTTTGGTTTAAGCTTCTGCTTCAGTTGCACTTCCCTTCCCTTTGTTCTGTTCTGCTGCTGTTACTATGATCTCTATCTCAAACTGGAGAGCCTCAAAATGTTTAAGAACAGGAAATGCAAGTTTGTTGGTGCTTGCAGTACAGTTTAGCTAGTGCCTGATATGTCTTGGAAGCAGAATTAGGCATCTTGAATCCTTCCTAATTATTCTTAAGGCAAAAAATACTGTGTGTTAAACATCCCAGTTGTTCTCTATAATGCACACATATAGCCAAACTCTTTTAAGCTTACTTATATTTATATGTGTATACAGGGTTATGGTTTGGGGTTTTTCTTTTGCTGTGGGGTTTTGTTTTGTGTTTTGGGTTGTTTTGGTTTTTTTGGTTTGGTTTTTTTTTTTTTTTTAATGCTATTGATTTTTCTATGTTGGCTTAGCACATCTCTGGCCTTAAGGTGTTGCTGACCACTCTCCAGGTCTAAAACAACATCATGGCGGGGGGCATTCATACACACACTCTGGAGTTTCAATTGCTCAGGTCTGCTAAGTACTGACCTCCTGTCCTGCCTCGAAGATGATTTTCCTCAAGTGTGCATCCATTGCTTTGGAGCAAAGGAACCGTGTCAGTCTTCCTTGCTTGAGTTGTTTCACTACCCACCGTCTCTGCCTATACAGCTCTGAAGGAGGGAGTAAAAGAGAAGGAGGTGTCCACAGGTCGGAGCGAGGACGCTGATGCCTCAGTTGCCATCACTAACCTGCGCAGCGTGACTTTTGTACCTTGTACCTGGGTTCCTGGCCCTGGAAATGAAATTGTAGTGCTTGTTGAGCAGAGATAGAGAAAGGCAAGGCAGTACTAGGAAGTAGTGGTTTCTGCAAGAATTAATTTTTCTGAGATATTGTAATTACCTCTACTAAAGTGCCTGCACCTGCCCCCTGAAAATCACAGGTTTCTTCGCCATGTTTATTTGCCCAAAGGAGTCAGGGGTGCAGTATTAAGTGACTTTCAGGCCTCGGCACTGCTCAGTTAACCCGTGTTTGAGGCGTTTGCAATCAGTCTTGGCTGAGGGAGTGGGACGCTTATCTCAGAGAATCTTGAAATATGAAGGATACTGGAAGAAATCAGCCTTCCCGCAGAACAGGATAAGGTTAAATCAGTTACAGTGCTCATTGCAAGCCCTTTGCTGGACAGTAACCTGGGTTGTTTTGTGGTTTTGTTTTTTTGTTGTGTTGTTGTTTTTTTTTAATTTGGATTTCACCAAGTCCAGGGATGCTTATAGCAGCACTGGGCATGAAAAGCCTGCTGTAGAGTAACTCACTGGTGTCATTTTAGGGCACCAGATTACTTTTTGGAGGACTTTTATCTCGTCATGGATTCAAACTCCTTTGCTTGGCTCTGAATGTGGAAGACTTCTGATACTAGAGGTCTAATATTTGTGGTGAGAATTTAAAATAATTACATTTAGATTTAAAAGCTGATAATCTGTAAAATAGACACCTGCAAGGCATTATCTCTATTTACAGTAGGTATGAATACTAAATGCCTTGAATTATTAGAAAGGAATGAGCTCATTAGCGTTGAGTATGGCTCCATCAAGCATACCTGGGCGATCTGCCTTGACCTGGGAAAGTCTCAAAGGCTCTGTCTATACTGGGAAATTGAACGTGCCTGGCATCAGGCTCTGGCACTGCGGCCAGCTGGCATGAAACAGCCGTGAGCTCTTTGAGCAGCCCCTTGTCCTGGCAAGACCGTGTAGCCGCACGTAAGGTGCCTGGGGTGGCCGCTGGCGTGCTCTGGCTCCTGAACCCTGCCGGGGAACGCTCCAGAGGAGCGCAAGTTTGCACGGGCCAAAACCATACCAGGGTCGCTCAAACAATTTAGCAGAACTGACGATCGCCTTCCAGCGCCTGGGAACATTCCTGAGTGCGGTTTAATATATTGCTGTCATCCCAGCCGGGACGTATGAGTAACAACACGGTTAGGTCCTGGATAACTGAGTGGCATTGTCTGACCCAGCATTAGTGACCTAAATGCTGTTGAAGTTGGAGGAAGGAACGCTGTCTCCGAGTCACACGGACCTTGCTAAGTGGAAAAGATGGGTCCTGAAGAGGTGGATACATGCTGCTTCTTGAGATGCTGTAACAAAGCTGTGCACGCGTGGAGAGAAGGCGGCGGGGTGCTCATGGAGCGAAGAGCAGTTTGTGTGCCGGAGGGAGGAGGTGGCAGCGCCCTGCAGGCTTTGCAGCCGCGGCATGGCTTCTCCTTCGGCTTCCAAAGAAGGAACACGGAGCAGAGCTCTGTCGCAAAGAGACGGCTCAAGTGTCCACGTGGGAAAGCGTACGTGTGCCCATAGCCTTGGCTAGCAAATACCAAAGGAGACAAAGTTAAGTCTGTTTTGTTTTAAAGGATCACTAGTCCGCAGCTTTACCAGCGTGTCCCCTTTTGTCGCTTACACCTCTGCAAGTCCCGCGTAATTTACTCCCCTCCCCAGTGTGAAAGGCCGCGATTCGAACTGGTGATCTGGTTTATCATCTGTATAAATGTACGCACATAAACCATACAGAAACATAAATATCTTAGGAAAATTGTATGTTTATTCACATCTTTACGTTTACGTGTGGCTGTGGCATGAAGCAAAGCACAAACTCCCTCAGAGGTAACATATGCACATACACAACAGGACCATCTGTCCTCTGTGTGTTCTTAATAATGGCTGGTGAATTTTAAAGTGTCGCTATTTGTTAGAAACTGTACGTTTAAATATGAGAATTATACTTGAAACTCACAATGTATGTAAGGCGTGACTGAATTACAACGAGTGGTTGAATAAATTACATATTTCTTTCATAATCATGTTAGGCTATGCTTCTGGCTCAACAATGCTCTGACAGTCTCAGGAAACCAAACTAGACAATGTGTCCTTTTTTGTGTGTGTCTAGTTACCCTAGAAACCATCATCTTTATCTCTGAAGTGATAGGAAGCTGTGAAGGAGGCAAAGCCACTGGAATTTCTGCCAGGACCCCTCCTAATCCTACTCTTATGTTATCAGACATTTAGTAAATTACTTAATGCTTGTGTATTAGATGAAGTTCATTAGATATTTTGTAATCACGGTGCGGAATTTGTGGGTCATAGCCCGTGCTCTGATTCAGAGGTAAAGTTTATGGTTAACTATGTTACTTAATTGCAGCTATATATTTTTATAAGCCAGAGTCACAAATGCAAACTAAGATTTTACAAATCTGCAGCCCTCTCCGTGAGAGTTCAACATATCACATTTTATCCCAGCAACAGGTTTGTGAGGGAGCAAAAATATTTAGTCCCAGCCTCAGGCCAGGAAGCTGGGGCAGGGAGGATTTGTTGAAGGACTTGATGAGGATTCGATGAAGCAGAGCGTCCTCGGGTCTCCCGAGGAGCCGCTGCCTGCACAGCACCGGTCGATGAGACGCCCGGCTGCTTTGCAGGACTGGCTGTGGAAACCCGTCATCTCATTCGCCTTGTTAATTGGCTTGAGAAGGGGTTAAACTGTTTGCAGAGGTGTTGTCTCCCCGGACTAACAGAACTCGGGGTGACTTGCCCCAAGGTAAACACAAGTGAGATGATAGCTTTTTATGTAGTGGTGCGGGACAAAAGTTCCTTCAGGCAGATGGTTACCCTTTGGCTAAAGAGTGCTGGTAGGCAGCGGGCAGGTGTGGGGAGCTGGTGGTGGCAGAGTATTCACACAGACCCAAAACGTGATCCTGCTCCTTGGCATCCCTAACAGTATGGAGAGATACTGACCAAAAGAAAGATGCAGGTCAGACTTAAAGGCAATAGGTTTTCTTTTCCATTCCAAAACCAGAAACATCTTATCTTACAAATACGAATCTTGTGGACGATAGGAGGAAGGGAGGTGAAAAGCTTTTGACGGCATTTGCTTACATATTGCCGTTGAATGTGGTCCAGAAGCTGTATCCCACGGCCTGATAATCCTGCAGAGGATCTGCCTTTGTCTGGCTCTACCTGAATAGCAGAGCTTTAGCCCCTTTTTCACACGGCTCGCAGCTATTAGCTGTTTGCAGCCCTGTTTGGCACAGGCCTGTATCTAGCTGTTTCTGGTTAACTGTGCAAAACCCCTGAAAATACTCATGTCATAAGGTAAGATTTGATGTGTTGTGCTAGCTAGTGTTTTGTTAGCTTTAAAAGGGCTAGTCATCAGTGCTGATGTATGTCCTCTTCTGTTTAGCTGAAACATGCCTTTCATCTTTGATCCTGCAAACGGGGTTCTGGAACAGTGGGGCGCGTGCAGATGCTCTCGCAGGGACCGCCTCGCCCTGCTCGCGGGCGTCCAGCAACCAGGGCTGTTTTATGTTGGGATTTATTAGCTACTTCGCATGTTCAGCAAATCGATTCAAGCTGATAGAAACAGTTCCCTTCTCCCCACCTCCCACCCAGATGAAAATACCAACCCTTTAGTCACAGAGTAGGTAAGTCTGTCTTTCCTCACCTGATGTTTTTTCCCGATCTCCTTGCTATGGACGTTTGGTTTGCTTGGTTTTCTGTACAAAAGTGGAACTTTTTTTCAAGGTGTGACTTGGCACCCACCTGCTTGTGTCCTCCTGGCCGCAGCATCGCAGCGAGGTGGGCAATGCAGAATGGAAGGAGAACGGCTCAGGTCAAGAGCAGCTGCTCGTGGGAGGTGGTCTGGGCATTGCAGCCCAGGAGGCAGGGATGCAGGTGCTGGTAGAACAAGTGGTGACTGTGGCACCTTGGCAAATACAGGAGCTTTTTTGCTAGATGGATCAGACCTAACACAGAGCCTCTGAGGTGCTGAAGGAAGAGAGTTTCCTAGGGACCCAGAAGAGATTTTGTGAGGTTTCTTCAATGCTCATAGTTGCTGGACTAGCAGGCAATGCTACAGGAAAAAATACACATTTTTCTGTCTCGTACTCTTCCTCCAAGAAAACACGGTATTTGTGTCCAAGCATCTCCACTTTATTCACCTCATGCAGTGTGTTTGGCTGTTTCTATTTAAAGGTTATTTTATATGATGCTATAATAAAATATGACTGTATTGATCCAAAACCCTGTGGGTATCTACGGTCCGTCTTACTTCCAGGAAACAGTAGGGCATGCTCACCTCAAGCTGCTGCTTGGCGTTGCTTGCTCAGGATCAAGGATAGAAAATGGGGAGAAATGGCCTTGCTGTAATTGCTGGCCCTGGTGAACGGATGGCTCGGAGCTGAGCACGCAGCCCTGGATCCTGACTCTACGCCGAGGCTTAAATTCCAATAACTACAAATGTAGCTGCTAATAGGCTGAGGCATACTTTGTCACTCCTTGCAGCTACTTCAGTCCTTGGAAGAACAAGTAATTTCTTTCACCTGCTCTAATCCCATTTCAAAGTTGCAAGGAGGAAAAATATTATAGTTTTTGAAAAAAATTTAAAACTATGATGTCGGCTTTATAAATTCAGAGGTAAACTAGGTGGCTGCTTAAACAATTGTACATTCAAGCACAATAAGAAGAATATTTAAATTAAAAAGTGTAAGAATAATTTTTAAATTAGTTGGAACAGCAAACAATGCATTCATTTTTATCTATAAAATAGATAAAGGGCTTTTTTTCATATTTTTGTTGAGCTATTCTGGTTGAAAGCCTTAGCTTTCCCCCTGTCATCTCAGATACAACCTTTGCCCTGCGAGCCTGTCTGTGTGTGCTTAACTTCACGCAGCCTACGTGCTCCTCTTGAATTCAGTGGATTCATTCAGACACCATAATGTTCGCATGCATCCGTTGCAGGATTGAGGCCCACGCTAATAGGAAACAATTTCATGACGGACCACTGCAGGGTACTGATATAATGGGTTGAGGGATGGCCAAACTGTTTAATTTTTCTATTGAGGGCATCAGAAAGATTGTTCCTGTGGCAGACAGAGATTATGCTCCTAAGTGTGCTTGAACAACACAACAGGCAGAAAGTAACTATGACGGCTTGGAATATCCAAATACCAAGCATATAAACAGTACAATTTTAAGTTTTTTAGATTGTCATTATTAGACTTTATTTAGCATTCTTCTCTAGTTATGCTATATATATGAGTTTCTATACAGGGTAAAACACAGAAATGTAATATGTGTTCACTGAAATTTCCCCTGGCTAAACATTGGTGTGTGCATTAAAAAAGTACGTATAAAAAAGAGCTTTCCAGCAGGTTGCCAAGAACTGTATTGGCAGAGAGGGAAAGGGCATTACTTTTTCTTCTCTGAATAAAGAGGAAGGGACTAGGTACTTAGTGATTATTGACAGCCCAGTCTGAGAGTTCACAATATTTGTGAAGAATTAGATGCAAAAGTCTTAAATTTATTCCTTTCCATTCTTACGGCCATGACAACTAGTGATCCACCCTCTCTCTGGTGCTGTTGAACACCGGCAGCACCTCTGACGGAGAGGTGCTCAGTGAACGCACTCTTAGCACTGAGCGTCTCTTGGGATCAGGTGCACAGACTAGGGCTACCGTCAGGCTGGGCAGGCAGTTGTCACTCTAGTTCAGCATCCTGCATGGATTAATCACCTTGTAAAATACGTTAGAGCAGTTGCAAGAAACCCTGCAGCAGACGTGGCATAACTAACCTTCCTGAGAAGTTTCTCTTTGCTTTCCTGGATATGAAGAGATTTCCTTGAAGTCACCTAGACTGAGTACTGCCTCTCCCGGAGCAGCCTGTGACCAGTCTCGGAGTTACCCTCTCTGCCAGCAGCCACAGCTCAGGGAAATGCTCTACCTCCGCCGCATTTATCAGCTGAGCCTGCAGCAAGGGACAGAAGATAACCCAGGACCTGTATGTATGCAGGACCTGGAAAATGGTGCATATAATAATTTGACAGTTTTATTAGTAAGAAGGAAAGAAAATGAGGGTCTATCCAGCATGTTCAAGGGTCACACAGTCACCATATCCCAGAAGCTCTGAGGTTGGAGGAGGCCTCTGGAGATGGTGCAGTCCGACCTCCACCCCAGCTCTCAGCAGGGTCAGCCACAGCAGTTGTTCAAGGCCATGCCCAGTCAGGTTTGAATGTCTCCAAGGATGGAGATGCCACAGCCTCTCTGGGCAAACTGTGCCAGTGTTTTACCACCTTCACAGTAAAATGTTTTTGCTTAAATAGAATTTCTTGTATTTCAGTTTGTACCCATTGCCTCTTGTGCTGTCACTGGGCACTGCTCTGAAGAGTCTGGATAAATCTACACAGTCTCCCATCAGCTCATTGACTGCATCTTTTCAATTCAGCTCTGTTTTAAAAACAGACAAATTTTCTCTTTTTTTAAATCATCTGCTGAAAATGGCATTATAGTAGAAAGGACTTTTAATTGAAGTTGTTTACAATGAATGTGTATGGTTTGCATAAGCAATGACCCGTCTAACCAAGATTTGGTATTAAATTAAAATGAGAATTATGTATTATAATATAGCTGCTGAATTTAGAGTCTCTTGTGGAACAGGTGGTATATATTAAATTATGAACTCCATGTATTGTGTCTTCCTTCACTAGGACTTTTGCTATATGAACCCTGAATATGTTAACCATGTATATAAGCTTCAGACATATAGTCTGCTGCTCACCACTTGAAACATATTTTTAGAATGTAATAAAATAAGGATCAGTCTTTTTATGATAAGGAAGACACCTAGAAATCAGTGTTATTTTACAGACAGGCCACATCTTTCGAATGGAAAAGGTAGATAATCTCTGGGGTGGTGGGCTTGGCTAGCAACTACATGAAAATGTGTAAGGTTTGGAAGGAAAATATTTCTTTGTTATTAGTTGGTAAGTGTCCCTTTCTGCTAGCAGCTGAGATCTGATTATGTATCTTTTTGCTAATGTAGTGTTCACAAAAAAATTAGTAGGAAATGGGTGCATGAAACAGAGCAGAACTTACATAGACCTGTAGCCAACAACGTACAAAACTCGCTAATAGTGCATTGTTACGGGACTGATACACTGTAGGCAGAGAAGGCGTTCCTGCAAGTTCTCAAATGATGATACGAGAGGCTTTGTTAGGAAGAATAAGTTTATTAGCAAGTGAGTAAATAGTGTATTGTGTTTAACACAGAGAGCAGAAGAGATGGTTTATTCACCAGCCCAATACGTAGAGATGAAATACAAATCATCAACAAAGGCATCAGCCCTTATGAAAATAATGATTTCAGACCTAAACCTTCCTGTTGTGTTTCAGATCTCTGTATCTACGCTTTGGACTCACTCTCAAAAGAACACATGCACACTGTTGTGCAGCTGGAATGTGGCAACGATGGGGCTGTTGGGATTTTTAAGACCAAAAGATTATTTTTATTTAACTGGATAGTTGGAGCCAAATACCTTATATTTCTGTAAGGATCAGGAAGGAAAAAGTGCTGCTCAGCCTCCACATGTTATTAGCTAAATCATCAAAACAAAGCTACAAAAACAATTTGCCATGAAGGCAGAAAAGGCCATCAGATAGTTAACTGCTGGTTTACTGGTAAATTAAAAAGCAGGTTAGTTAACTGGTGTTTTAAATCAGAAAAAACTAGCTGCTTGTCTTTTGTCTTGGCTGTGCTGCTGGCATTTAGTGAATACTTCTAATATTACTCCTGGGGAAAACAAAAAACAAAACAAACAACAGCAACAAAAAAAAACACCTGGAAAAAAACCCACTGGAGTTTGCCTTGACTGTGGCCATTGTCCACGAGCATTCTCTCAAACAGGTCTACAGGTAAGGAGATAGAACAGGGAGAATTTTCTAGGGAACAGCCTTGCAGATTCAACGTTCAGACTTATCTTTGTTTCCCTCTTCCATGAATTGTAGCCACAACCTTCCACCTACTCTTTTATTAAAAAATAACTATTTTCAACCAAGAATTTGAATGTTATTTCTTCAAGATATCCATGCTTAAAATAGTCTAAGATGTTTACTTCTTTCTCTCTGCATTAAAAAAAAACGTGATCACAGTGATATAGGCTGTAGCTACAAAGGGATTAATGAACTGTAGAGAGTCGCTAGGTGTATCCGACCAGTGCACATCCAATCTCACTTTCCTCTAATCACACACAGTCTCTCTGCAGTCTTCTCAACATGATGCCTTTTGTTCAAAAGCCCTTCTGGAGGTGTTCAGGGACTGGAATCTCTCTGCCTCCAATGGAACAATCTCCAACTTGCTGATGACATTGAATTTGGCATTTAAATTAATTTAAAAATTGGTCTTTGTCAGCTTGAGAAGCTTGGAAAACTCTTATGCTGCTATTTCTCCCCCAAATACATACAGTTTTAAACCTACAGGAGTGACTGCGTGCTGTAGAAATGTAGCATTATGCAAACCCATGCTCTCTGGTCCGGACTCATGCTTGACTGCAAAGCCAATGAGATTCAAGGTCTAACTGTTACTGCTAAAAATCTTAAATGTACATCCAGTAGAATCAAGTGAAAACTGTTCATTTTTGGTTATGAAGACTAAAAGGGTCGCAGCAACTGGCTGTTCTTACCATATAATCTCTAAAGGATAAGAAGTCTCTTCCATTTGGTGGCAACCATGACTCTGTATATTTTAATCAAATTATTTGTATCATACTATCGCCTTTAAATGTTAATTGTACATGTCGGACATTATCCCCTGTGTTTCCATGGAGACGGAGTTACTTGGGAAACTCCAAGGGATGGCTGAATGTGGCTGAGTACTGAAATCTAGAGCTTAAGAGACCCTTCCAGGGATATACCACTAATTAGATGTACAGCTGACTTAAAAGGTTACACTGATACATAACCAAACAAAAGCCTAAAGAAGCCTTTTCCTTTTCTTTGGATCTCTTTCTTTATGTTTTAGAGGCAGTTTTCTGGAGTAGCCTTCACAAATATAGCCCTTTTCCAAAACAGGGAATTTTTCTTTACCTGATGTCTCACGCCTGTTTTTCCTAAATGCTGAAGACATGCACACATGCTTTGAATAGGCTCATGTTTTGTGTCCAGTTCATGATGGAGTATTGAATAGCCTTGGCGAAAGAGTAGTTAGTACTGCTGGACTGTACCTGCTGTCAGCAAGGAGGAGTTTGGGGTGCAGAACATGACGGACTCGTGCAGCGGGGATGCTCTGTGACCTCTGCATGCTCTGCCCTGTCAGTAATGGAAGGATGAGTTTTCATCACTCTTTGACTGTTTTGGTCAGAAGGAAACTGCGGTGTGCTCCAAAGGGAAGGTGAGACTTTGTTAGGCACTGCTGGGAAACATACTTTTTGGGAGAATTTGGGAGCAAAGCGAAAAGGCTGCTTGTTTCTGAGAGGAGAAAGAAAGGGCTGAGAAAGTGGTGGGATGAGGAAACGTTTATGAAAGGTGGCCTTTGTCAGCAACTTTCACCTCTTGATTGATGCTGGGCATGTGAGTAACTTACACAAACAGAGAAAGCTGCATGGCATTGCACTTCGCTGACTTTAACCACAGCGGGCTTTGCCTTTTGCAGGTTGTGATCAGGTTTTGATCAGTGAATTGAAACAGATCACTCCTGTTGGAAAATATGCAATGAACAGGTAAAACATCCCGTTACAAGAACAGAACTTGCTAATCAATCAATAATGTCTATAAATCAGTAATAATTAGGAGAATGTGAATTTTCCCTGGCAGAAAAGTACGCCTAGACCTGTTGTAACAGTTAAGCAAAACAGATTAGTGGTTTAATTTACTGGCAAATGTGTAGCCCATGGGTTCTAGTTTGCTCAGCCGTGGGAAAAGGCCAGGTTGTCAGTCCTCCTTCTCGCCAGGGGAGAAGTGATGACAGCTGAAGATTTACTTGTCTGTCACACTTCCCTGCTAGGGATGAGAAAGGAGTCCAAAGGGAGGATTAAATAAGCAGAATGACTGAAAGGAGATATGCAGGGAGGGCTGAGGAGGCTGAGGTAGAACTTTCCAAAAGCTAACCTGGCTGGTAGAGAAAAAAACTTCCTAACAGGCACGACTATGCTGAGGACAGGGAGATGTTCAAGCTAGTGGAGATAGGACATTATGCCTGCTGGAAAAGCAAGTGACCATGAAATGGCAAGAGCCAGGAATAAGGTAGAGGGTCCCCTGAAGACCAGGAGTGTAGTTTTGTGCTGAATTCAAGACTGTGAATGCAAGCAGCGTAGAGAGCAGCCCTTGTCTCTGGAGACCTTCTATGCAGCCTCTATTCCAAAATACTCAGCAAGATTTAAGTATATGAAAAAAGACAGCTGATTTACGTATGCAATGCAAGCAGTGAATCATAAAATTATAGAATCATAGAATGGTTTGGGTTGGAAGGGACCTCAAAGATCATCTAGTTCCAACCCCCCTGCCACAGGCAGGGACACCCTCCACTAGACCAGGTTGCCCAAAGCCCCATCCAACCTGGCCTTGAACACTTCCAGGGAGGGAGCATCCACAGCTTCTCTGGGCAACCTCTTCCAGTGCCTCACCACCCTCACAGTAAAGAATTTCTTCCTAACATCTAATCTAAATCTACCCTCCTTCAGTTTAAACCCATTACCCCTTGTCCTATCACTACACTCCCTGATAAACAGTCTCTCTCCAGCTTTCCTGTAGGCCCCTTCAGGTACTGGAAGGCTGCTATAATGCCTCCCCAAAGCCTTCTCTTCTCCTGGCTGAACAACCCCAACTCCCTCAGCCTGTCCTCACAGAAGAGGTGCTCCAGCCCTCTGATCATCTTCATGGCCCTCCTCTGGACTTGCTCCAACAGCTCCATGTTCTTCTTATGTTGATGCTTTTGTATCAAATTTTATCCTACTATTACAGTAGTTGAATGCTGTCTTCATAAAGCTGCATTGTGATGTGTGACTCTTGCAGTGCCTGGTGTTTTGCCAAGTCATCGAGTGCCACAGGTGCTGGGCTGGGGTCTGTGTCGCTTCCCCAGCACTTCCGCAGGAAGGTTAGGACTGCCTGGACAGGAGACAGGACTTTTGTGTGAAGGGAGAACTGAACAAGTAAGAACAGAGGTTTTAGAAAACTGTGAAATTAACTTTCTTTGATCAAAGACCCATTAAATTGCCTTTATGCTCACATTTCCTCAACTTTTCTAAACCAAGCATAGCAGCTTGAGTGTATATATGGATGTATAAATATAGGTGTATACCTACAAAGCACCCCTTCCCCTGATACTCAGTTGTCCTTTGCAACCCCCACGTGTGCTCAGCACACGTCTTGGATTTGCTTGGTGAAGATGGTGTAAGAAGCTGCATAGGTCAGAACAGACATCTGCACTGGAACTGAATAAATCTTTCTAATCCTGGCTGTGAAGTAGAGAAGTATTATCTAATTAAATGTTATATTATGCAGTAAACTACTGCAAATGTTCAGAGCCCTACATTTATGAGGAAGGATGCTTGAGAAATTTTTTAACAACAAAACTGAGAGAATTGGCAAATGCCTATGATATACTGTGGCTAAACCATCACATTTTCTGTTTATGGCCTGAACTGACAGAAAGTTGTGTGTGAGCAGATAATATTATTCTAAATCTGAGGAATTAAGTCTTGTAGAGGGTCAGAGTATATTAGCTGGAGCAGTACCAGCTTGCGCTCGGACTGTACTGGCCTGCACATGGTGCTGGTTGTTCGCTTGGGGCAGGAAGAGGACTCACTTCTGTCTGAACTGAAAAACACCCGACAGACAATTCAGCACTGGGTCTGCAAGAGCTTACCTTTAACTGATTAGATGCATTAGCAAAATGTTTTAAGAAACTGGCTTTCAAAAGTCTGATTTTGCAGTGTAGTGTTAGGATCTAAGAACATCCCAAACATGCTCCTCTGGCTGAAAACCTATTTTGTGTCCACTGAAATGGATCCTGGAAACCAGATGGTTTCTAGTGTATTTGTTTTTATAACAGGTCCATGAGGGGAGGCTCCGTGCTGTGCATTGGCCAAGAGGCACAGAGAGGTTTGTGCACGTGAGGTAATTTTACTGAGCAATCACTTCGGTACGGGGAGTCACAGGAGTATAGCCATGTAAGCTGTAATTTGTACTGTCTTACGCTGTGGTAACAAGGGGTTACAAAGGAACTTTGTGGTGTGGGACAGAAACAAATCCTCATCTTCCAGAGTGTTAAACAGCATCCAGACTGCCGGACCACCCTTACTCTGAAAATTAATGAGCTCGATGGCCAGAATGAAACATAGGAAAACTTGTTCAAAGTGAAATAATGTTGACATCTAAAGATACCACATACGTACTTTCTCCTCGGTCAGTCTGACAGTCATAAAGTTGTGCTAATACTGCAGCTGTGCTACTCTGTCCCTTACTGTCCTTCACCCTCTCTCGTACAGCATGTCCTGAGCACCTGGAGTACGCTCAGCGTCCCCTGCAGTGCTGGTGACGGAGTGACTGCCCCACAGCTGGTACCTGTGAATCCAGTGTGCCGGCAGTCACTCCGTCACCAGCACTGCAGGGGACGCAG
>VXBL01001765.1:97756-113666 GCA_013400195.1 Aramus guarauna
CTTCTCACCTTCAGCCGTACCAAAGGAAATTATACATTTCAAAACACAGGCACACATGAGCTAGGGGATAAATGTAAATCTTTGCTTTTGGTTAGAGCCTAACCAATAATTTCAGCTTTCCTTCCCCTTTCCTTCCCCTTTCCTTCCCCTTTCCTTTCCTTTCCTTTCCTTTCCTTTCCTTTCCTTTCCTTTCCTTTCCTTTCCTTTCCTTTCCTTTTAAATGTCTGTTCTGAAAGGGCTTAAGAAATGGCCTTTAATTAACCAGTAAACAGAGTCTCTTGCCACTGAGGAGGAGATTTAGAAGATCCCTTTAATTACCGGAACCAGATTTAAGTTTGATTGCAAATACAAGTTGGTTCCCTGTTCAAGCGAAGTGAGGTGCTGGTAAAGTCTTACGAAAAGCTTTCATTTGCTTCATCTGTCCACTTCATCTGAAGCTGCTGTTACATAAAGGGAGCACTTGTTTAAATCCACATATCCATGTAGTTCTGTTGTTTGAACTGGAAAGACAGGTGAAATTGGATTCATATGATGGGTCATGAAATTTAAAGCGGTCTTCTCATGGCTGATTTCTCCTTGTTACACAATTAATGCCTCACAGTGTGTCTTTGCAGTCCAACTATACAAGCCAGAAGTTGACAAAGAACTTTGTTATATTAAATGGATGCTTTAGGTCAAGGTTTATAAGTAGTTCCAAGAAATTCCTAACTGAGAACATTTTTCTAGGACTCCAGATGGTGAGCTGCTTGTCTTGTCTTCCAAGTAAGCACTGAAGGCTGTCAATATATTGCTATTTTCCTCCCATGCTTTGGCTCCCCTGCTTAGGTACATAACATACAAAATTATGTTAATCCTGCCTCTCTCAATGCTCCTCCTTTTTGGAACCATCTGCTTTAAATTTTGCTTACCTGCTTAGTGTGAAACAAGTCTTCTCTGCTCAACTGTATAAGGAAGTCACAAGTCATTAACAGCTTATGTTAAAGTACCTGGTGGGAATATGCACTCTGCCTGCAATGATATGTTTTCCTAAGGTGGGAAAAAAATGTATTGAATGCTGCAAACTAAGAATGGTGATTGACTTACGGAGATAGCTGTAGGACTTTGCCCGGTCCCAAAAATCATTTACAGTTCCCTGGAGAAAGTCCAAACTGGTGTAAAATACTTCCATGTGAAACATCAGATGTCCTCCAGCAGCAGCTGTCAAAGCCAGAAGCTGTTGCTAGAACAGGTTTGACCAGTTACTGCAACTCAGTTTAGGTAGTTACGTACTAGTGTTACTGGATTAATGTGTGTGAAAATACCCCCACTGCCCTAGCCACCACCACAATGCACCAGGATGAACCTTTACCTCTGTTTCAAGGGTTATTGAGCAGCATTGGTACCTGGGGTTATCCCAATCAATGTATTGGCAGCAGTAGTGCCCAAATCCCTAACTCCAGAAGCATGAGATTGGGAAGAGCTAAGGGAGCAGGAAGGAAATGTTTAACTGGAACAGCTGTGGAAGAACAGGATGAAGTCCTGCGGCTCTTTCTTCAGGGCAATGGTCTCTCTCCTGCTCTTTCTCTCTCTGTTGCTTCAGGGTGTACGTTAGCCAGCCCTGCTTTTGCATGTAATTTGAAAACTGCTAGTAAAAAAAATGAGCTGTGGAGGAGAAGGCTTTCAGCTCTTAGTAATGGCCACATTATGGAGGGAAAAGAAAGGATCAATGGGTGGTTTTGGACAGGAAGAGATCAGAGGCGGGTATTCAGTAGTAAATGGTGGGGAACAACACAAACAGAAGAGATCCAGGCCTGCTGGCTTCACTTCATAGCTGAGATTAATGGTTGCAATATCTCTAGCTATTATTTAATACAACAAAAACAAAATGTAATTTCTTATTGTTGTAATACCATATGTCAGGATATCCCATCCCACACAATGAGACCTGCCTGGTGCATGCAGATGTTCCAATGCAGACCAAAAGATGATTCCTATGTCCCAAGCAAGATGTCTAGCATGGCAAACAAACAAACAAACAGATGCCAGAGTGTAAGGAAACAGTGGAAAGATCAAGTGGAAATACGTTTTGGTGGCTCTGCCATTAGGTTGCTGTGGAGGAGTTATGGATATCAGGGCTATTGATTTTAACATGCTTATTCTGAGGCCTATTGCCACATTTCCAGTTCTATTATTCTCTTTAGTAGGACAGGATAGGAACTTCATATTTTCCTTGCTTCTCCCAAATCTGCTCAGAATGGGCTAGAGTGAAAGCAGGTCAGAAAATATATCAGCCTGTGATTTGGCCTACCAGCCAGATTGCTGCAGCTGCGTCTGTCACTGATTTTATCTCAGAGATCTCTACAACAGTTCTTGATGTTTTGATATGTTATTCCAGGCTTCATATCACAAATGTTGATGTGAACTTTGGTTTCAAAGGAATTATGATCGAGTTGTCACTGGAGGAAGTAAAAAGGCTAACGGCTGAAACTGATTTTCTTAGATAAAACAATAGTAGGAAAGTGGGTGGCTTAGGTTCAGGGCTCATAGATCTATGGTTAGAATTGACTAAAGGGCATTGATTCCCATATGTGAGCTAAGAATGGATTTCCCAGGAGGCTGGTGTCACTATTACAGAACTGCATCAGAGTTCTCAAACCATGAGTATGTGCAGAAGTCACTGGAGATAACAGGTTACTCTGCATCAGCTGGTCTGCAGGTTCCCATGGTAAGGGTGAGGTAGTTTGAAATTGTGTGCCCTTTGTTGAAAAATGGATGGACCAGTTTGCATTTGCAAAGTGATGTTGTGGGATGAAAACATACATGAAGGGGCAGTTTCTGTGGTAAAATATTGATGACTGCTAGCTTGGTATTCAATGGTTACTTGTTATGTGTTCTTGTCCACATTATCCACAGGAGTATAAAGCAGAATGCAGAAAGTGTTAATGGCTACGGCAGCTGTGCTGTGTGGCGTTGCTCTTTCATGTGAAGGGATCCCTGTTACTGGGACCTAAAGTGGTTACTGCTTAAGATGTGCCTTCTCCTGGCTAGAGTGAAGATGAGTGCTTCCAGGGCTAATAATCCCGTTTACTTTGAGAACCAGTACCTGAAGGGGCCTATAGGAANAATCAAAACAGCAGTCACCATGATGCCTACTTCTGTCTCATTAGTATATTGGCTGCTAATGGCCTTTAAACATAAACTCTGCATGGAGAAAACCACAAAGAATTCCTCAGGTCTTTGAATATTTTTAAAAATTGCAACTATTTTAATTTTAAAAAATTTGCTCTTGCTCAGCCCTATCCTAATAGTCATCAGGCTGGCTAGATAAGCTATTAGTCTTTCATCCATATAATACGCTTTTAGCCTGAAGCAAAACTTGAGTTGCTCAGTAATGTCAGGAGAACCACACTAAAATAAACATCCACTTCTGATGTAATTTCTCCAAGGCTTTCCTTTGTGTGCAAAATATTTGAAGTCCAGCTGAAAGTTGGGGTAACTTCTTCAGGCAGTGGCTTTTGCTTTCCTTTTAGGAAAAGATGATTACAAGGATTATCACTTGAAGCGACAAGGCACTGATTCTCTCATTTCCACCAGCCTGGATCAGGACTAATTCTACTGACTTCAAGGATTTAGTCTCTGTGAGGGAAGAATGTGGGTGAAAAGGTGCTCAGAAAGCTGCAGCAGCATTTTGATGCCGATTAGCACTGTTAAACACTCGCAATCTGCTGTTGCCAGCAAGTGGCTTTCTAGAATTAGCCAGGGTGCTCTGAGCACAGCAACAATTAAGAGTTCACTTGCACCAGGGCCAGGCTTTTAGAGGGATGTTTGGTAAAATGTATACCAAGATCTTTCCCTACTTGTCCTATATTGACTTTTGAAAAATCCACTTCTGTTTTGCTTATATATTTCTCAAGCATTGATCTCTATGGTGAAGTTTAACATTTCACTTCCTATCTCACTTCCATCCTGTCAAATACAGTTTCAAATAACAGGAGCCACTTGTCTTTCATGATCAAAGTGACAGAGAGACTTGTGTTCTCAAGTTTTCTTGGCAACATGTCAAGAACAAATGGGTGACTGCGTAGATTTTAGGATGGTCTTGAGACATATAGTTTAAGGAATACAAGGAAAACTAAAATCAAGACATAGGGAGACTTAGCTTTGCTACAGGCAAACAATGGAGATTCATAGACTGTAAGGTCAGACAGGACCCTGTGATCTCATCATTTGACTGGTTATATAATTTAGGCCACAGAGTGTAATTTAGTATCTCTTGCAGTGAGAATTACTTGTGCCCTTCACGAGCTTTCTCAATTAGTGATAAACGCTTAGTAATTTATTTAAATTCAATGCCAATCAAATAAAACACAGAGTAAATTTACCAGTCATTTTCCTGATTTCATATGCTGCAGGGTCGGTGACCTGCAAACCCCTTTATGATCCCTGTGTTGTGAGAAGAACTCAAGGGCTGAAGTCATGGTGCCCTCTGAGTCTCAAGAAAATCTACAGGTCAATAACCTTTTATTTCTGACCTTTTAACTGGCTCTAGTGGGCCATGAAGACCTAAATGCCAGCTCTTTCAGATTCCTGGGAAGCTTCAAGCCTCTTGAATCTAATTCTCTCTGAGAGTTTTGCTCTCATGTATTCAGGTCACTGATATTGCAAAAGCAACTTGCAGCCATGTGTGAGGGGGAAGCTTTGGGGCATCAAGTGTTGTGCAGCTAGTGCTACATGATGAATTCAGGGCAGTCGTGTAGCTCAGGAATTACACTTCTACCTGGGAGTAACTCATAGCTATGTCTCACCTAACTGTGTGTTTCCAGGGAAAAGAGCAGTGATGCAGATTCCTCATGTGTTTAATCTGGATGAGACCAATCAGTCCACCATAGAGGAACTTCTCTCCCACTCTGGTGTTTTCCATGTTATCAACTCCACTACTTGCTTTTTAGTCATCCTATCTTTCACCTTCCTTGTAAGAATAGCTTTTCTAATTATACTAAAACAAATCGACTATTCTCCTAACTGTTGTATTAATTTCTATTCTGCAGGCTTCCAAAAATTTTTGTAAATTGCCTCGGGGCCATTTTGAAGACAACTTCAAGAAATGTTGACTTTGGGGGATGGAGGGTTAAACTCTAATTGCATTCAACACCACCAGTGTGCAGCCACTCTACTGGTAGAGAGAAAGGCCACATGAAAGAATAAACATGTTACCCTTTTACCCTTCTTTGGCCAAGGATATCAAGGAATAACCCCCTTTTTTTTTTTTTTTTTTTTCCCCCCAGAAAACTCTTGAAATCAAATAGGACCTGTGTTTTAGGTTCTTTTCCTCTCCATCTAGCAGAAGTCAGGAGTTATTGAAAAGGCAGAAATCAGGATTTGACCTTTATGATACTTGTCTCTTTTTCACTTTTTTGAACACATCTGTACAAATGCACGCCTGGGCTAAATGGGGAAATACTGTCATACAGCATCAGATTCTTTTATTCTGCTTTTTCCTCCGCCATCAGTTAAAGCAACCATTAGCTTACTGTGTGGTAACTGTCTCCCAGGGAAGGGAAGATCCCATGGAATGATAGCACCCATCTGCACCAATTGCTTCTGCTGACTTCCCAAATGAGAGTGTGTGGGCACGTCACACTGGGTCCACCTGGGGGACCTCCCTCAAGACCAGTCCTACCAGGCACTGATGCTGTAAGCCTGGCTGGTGTTGCAGTTGAAGACTGCTTTGCAAAGCACAGAGAGGCTGATGCACTTGTGTGCACGCAGGTGGATCACAGGTACTTTCTAAGTGCCTGCAGCAGGGTTGGCTTGGAGGGAATAGCATAGTCCAGAGTTATGGTTGTTGTTTCAGAGAAGATCAGCTGCTGGCCTACACTCCTTCCTGGCTGCTCTGGAAGGTCTCTTTCCCTTTCAGTATAAATATATGTAAGATACTGTGCTGTCACCTTGTATCCATGAGGGCTTCCCTTAAAATTGAGAAGTTAGATCTCAATTGCATATTAAAAAGTTGATGCCCTCCTCATCTTGAACGTTAAGAAAGTTGATATATGTGTTGAGCTGAGTTTTCTGAGCTGAAGATCAGAAAAAGTTATTTTTACCGCCTAAGGAGGCCATGGGATGTCTGTCATTGGATGTTTTTCTGAACAGGTTAGACAAACATCTGTCAGGAATGGTTTAGGTAGAGCTGAGCTTGCCTTGGGGCAGGGGGACAGATGAAGTGACCCCTTGCAGTCCCTTCCAGCCCTATTTTGTGCAATCCTGTGTCTCCTTACTGGAATGCAGTCTATGTCCAGTTTGTGCAGAACAATTCACATGTTCATTGTGGCAGAAAAGCCTAAATTCCCCCCTCAAGCACCAGTCAGCTGTACCGGTGTGGGTGCACTGTGAGACTCGGTGCTGAATGCTGCTCCATCAGGATGTTGATTCAGGGTGGTTATTGCCTTCAGTGCAGTCGTTCCCAATGGTTAGTAAGGAAAAAGGCAGTCAGCTTCTATAGAGCTGTTAGGAGCTTGGGATCAGAACGACCATTCCACATACTGCGAAATTGCCTGCTGTGGTTATCTGGGGACTTGCTGGTTGTGAGGTTCAGGTAGACCAAGTTTCTAGGGTCACAGTTCTGGGTCACTGGAGAATGTGGTAGAGTAATTAATTCATCTTTTCAGGTTTGACTATCTGGGTCACTGGAAACTAGTTAGTTTCTAGGGAGTGTTACAGAGCCATGGGATCCTAAAACATCTATGACCATTTTGTGATGGTCCATTGCACTAAAAGCCTGAAGGAGTCTCAGCTATGACAGCTCAACTCTGTATTTCCTCACTGTTCTGAACTGAGGACATGCTGGGACAGGCTGATGTGGGCATCAGTCTGTCCAATGCTGTCCAGACTTATAATTGCAGTTCTTGGGCCGACTCCGGGTTCGGAGGATGACAGGATGCTTGTCATCTTTATCCACCCTCTCCTTATAGGTACACAGAGCACTACATTTAGTTCCCATGAGGAACAAATCTATTTTGTTCTCAGTGCTGTAACAAGGGGTGGATCTTCTTAGTAATACTCTTGAAACAAGCTGGATCTCTTCAAGGGAGCCACGCAACTGTCAAGGTAGGATAATCAATAGGTGCCATTTAGTTTTGAATTTTAATATGCCTTTTTTTTTTGATGCAGGTAGGTATATCTTGCACTGGCCTAGCCTGCTGGTTATGCAGAGACAGTCTAAACCAAAACCTGCTGAAATGTACAGCAATCTTTCCATGGACTTTGGTGGGATGCCAGGAGTGTTGCTGCCTGAGACAGACTGCTGCCACAGAGGAAAAAGCCAGGGCTTTAACTTCAAGGGTTTGCACGTACAGTCAATGAGACTTTATTTGCATGACAAGCTAAATGGTATCAGCAAAGTGTAAGGACAAGCTTCTGCCTATCTCAGAGAAAGCTTTTACTCAGCCTGAGTTGGAAAATCTTCCTGTCATGAGAAACATTATTGTAAAATGCTGATTTGTTGAAAAGAATACTTTCCTGAGAAATCTTTGCTGAAGTTACAGCTGGAAAAGGCTTCTCACAGAGGACTGGGACTCCAGGAGAGAGTGACAGAGAAAAGGGAGAGCACATATATCTGATTCTACAGGATCAGATCAAAGATCCTATTTTCTGCCAATGCTTGGAACTAGATGCCCATGGAAAGAATTTAAGAACAGAGGATGTATGTGATGATACCTTTCTTCGCATACTCCCCATTGAAAGGCAATGGGAAGAGAGAGAAGTTGAGTCCATTCAAGCCAGAGAGCGGCCCAGTGGTGAGGGATCTCACCTGGAGGTCCTGACTCCAGCCTCAGATTAGGTATAACAAAAGCTGCAGTAGGTAGGTGGGTGCCCTGAAGAGTGTTGCTGGCAGCGTGTATGGTAGCTTTAACCTTTCATCAAACATTCAGTCTGATTTAAAAGAGAACGTTTTCCAAAACCATTCAGTTTCCCAGGAAGCAGGATTTGCATTCTGTGGCCAGTTCTGGGCTTGTTCCACCACTGCTGTCACATGCTGTCTGCTAGAGTCGGAGGTATCTTTCCCACTCTGGTGGCAGGGAGCTTTGTACAGCAGTGCTGTCTCCACCATCTCCCTCTTTGTCTTCCCATCAGATCATCAGATAGGTTTCTTCCTCATTGCTCTTGGGTGTGGTGGTACCATATCAAAAGAGACTATTTGCGCCTTTGATACAAGGGCAGTGCAGCAGTGTGATCTACCTAGGTAAAAAATTAGTACCTATTAATAATGGGAAAATGTTAAGAGCAACATCTCTGAAAGTCTGGGCAAATGAGTTGCACGGCTCTTTGATAACCAGGAACATAGTAGGACTGGGAAATCCAGATTTCTCCTCAAAGGTCTGAGGCAAGTCCTCCTCTGTTGCAACCTACCTCTCAGTCCCGGCCCACCGAACTGTCTGGTTTGCATTTCAGAGTTTGGTCCCTTCCCCAGGGGCTCAAAGAAGGTATTTCATTGGCCTGGTGACCTATGCTGGGTGTGAAGGCAAGACAGCAAAGATTTTGGAATAAAGAATTTGTGTGAAACTGCAGCCATACAATTTTACTCCAGTGGGCCACATTTCTGATATCTTTGAGTATATATTTTCCTCATTAATACTTTTGTGCTGCATTTTATATAACTGAAGGACACAAGAAAAAACATCTCCCTTGTCCATCCTAAATAGCTTGCTTTTTTTTTTTTCTCCCTTTTTTCTAACTTGCACTAAAATCTGATGTGTATTCAGCAGCAGAATAACAGTTTGGAGTGCAAAACTGAAAAGTGATACGTTGCTAATCATAAAACAGCATGGATCAATATGTCTTTGATTTCTAGCTGGCTTTAGAGTGACGTCTTGAGCACAATATTGATGGGCCTGCAGTTAATGATTTATAGTCTCCAATTATCAAATAATATCAAATAATACAATAAAAAACTGTATGGGAAAGGTTACAGTCAAAGGTATCCTTGACATATTTCTGCACATGTTTCTCTTCTTAATAAAATACTTCTGTTACCCAGGAGACTTCTCCCTCACTCCAGAAATGTAATTCTCATGTTTAACATAAAGTGACAGGCAAAGTGTCATGAAGAAAACACAGGCTTGGCTATACCAGAAAAGCCATGAGAAATGCACGTTCTTGTGTGAGAGATCTTATGTGTGATATACATGTTCACACTGTATGGATGACTTGTCAGAGCATTGCAGGCCTGGAGGGAGCAGGGCGGGGTTAAAACAGGATGGAGAGAGCTGATGCTTGGGCATGGCGCTTGGGTGGTTTAATACGACACGGTTGGGGATTTAACCCCAAGGTAAGTCCCACAAATCATATTTGCCAAATTGGGTGCAAAAGAAAGTGTGAATAGTACAGGCATGAAAAGGGGTGATGCGGGGTAGGGGAAAAGGAAATTACTTGCTAAGGTCTCTGAGCCATGGTTCCCGTCTTCTTCAGTTGTGGTGGCTAAGGAGATTACCGTACACCTTTCCAGTCATCCTCTTTCCAAAGGGTACTACATTGCACAGTCTTGACTGCTAATTTAAACTACTGTCCACTTGGGTTCAAGTTGTTGGGCAATCTGTATGATTTTCTGCCTCTTCTAAAGTGATAACTTTTGAGTGAAGGCTCAGAGAGAGTAGGGGTTTCAACCCGTCTCAACTACTGCCATTGAAACCTGCAGGAAATGCAAGTAAAAGCTTGACATCCTCAGGCTGCCAAACAAAAAAAAAAAAGCTACCCCTTTTCTAATAAAAAAATAAACAGAATTCTATCATTTTCCTCATGGCTTTGAGTAATCAATATTGGCACACTGGAGCTCAACACACTTCTGAACTGTCTATTTTATCTGCATGGGTAAACTTGAGAGAATTCCAACCCAAATTACTTACTCTCACACTCTGCCGCAAGAGTCATATTAGAGAGTCACCAGAAGTGACTGTTGTTCATGTGAAAAGCCAGTATGTTACACAGCCTGCCCTTTCTTCCAAATTACCTGGTGTAGTTCAATATGCCACCCTGAAAATTTATTTTTAGTGGCGAAGATAGTACCTTGTCATTATCTGTGGAATGCAGGAAGCGCAATGACTAATCCTTTAGTCAGTCATTCTTCTACAAATTCTTCAAACCTGTAACAATTTCCCATTATGTCACTCTTACTAAGACAGATGTGGCTGAGAGATAAGCCTTGGGGAAGAAGGTAAAGGTGCAGAACAATCTTAAATGCCCAGAGTAACCTATAGACATTGCCTCTTACTCACAGTTGTTCTGATTATAATAATGGATCCTATGCATTAGGTCCCATATCCTTAAGACATGAGGAATGAAAGAAATGAAAATGTCATTTGTTTTGTATGCTGGTGAGTTATGTACTTTTAAGTGGATTCTGCTGCTCAGTGAAACAAGTTTTCTTTGACAGATTGCTCTGCTACTGTATTTGATTTCCATTTCCCACTGAATAGCGCCAAGTGAAATCTGTTATGCTTTAAGTTGTAATATGACTTTCTCCAGCACTATCCTCATATCAATCATCCCAAGCCTTTTTTCAGCTAGATGCTTAAAAATGAAATTAATACAGGGCCCATATTTCAATCAGTTACAGGTCAAACTCTGGGCAAGCACCCTTCTGCCCTTCATGAGCACCAACAAAGAGAAATCAGAAAATAAAGATTAAAACAATTTCAACATAGTGACCCAACTTTTCTGTGTATCGCAGAGATACCCTGCTTCATCCTACCTTCAAAACAGAAACCTGCACTCTGGAGGAACTTGTAGATTGACAGACTTTTTGTTTGCTCTCGTCAGATTTGTTGGTGCCTCATTTTGGAGAAAGTTCACATAACTTTTTACTAGTAGAAAGCAGCAGGAAACCTTCTGCATTTCAGAGAATCCAGCCTGCTGACTGCTGAAAAGTCTTGTCTTGTCGCAACTCCAGGGATGCAGAAGTGAGTGGTCACACAAGACATGGGTAGTTCTTGGCTGCTGTCTGGCTTTGTTCACACTGGGAAATGCACAGGGGGGAACCACACAGTGAATGCAGCAGGGTTGTACCTGCAGGTTTCCTTAGTGCCCAATGGGCACAAAACCCGAGGGAGATGCATAAACCTGGACTCATCAACTGCCACAATGCAAAAGGGTCAATCAAAAGTGCAGAGCTTAGCGGATGATATTTGCCGAAGCTTGGATGGGCTCCAATTGCTGCAGCTCACCAGGGTAATCCTGGGGAGGAACATCCTACAACTCACATGCTCTCTGCTTGTCCCCTGACTTCTAGTGACTCATGGTGTGTCCACACTGGGCTTCCTTCCCTCTCTTGGGCTACATAAAAAGTGCACCAGAAAGTTCGCTTGCTCATATTAGTGAATATCTGGCTTCCCTGAGAGAAGGAAATATCTCTTAATATGAGTATACAACTGCAGAAAAGGGCATTAGAGAGAGTGTTTTCTCATATGCAGAGTCAATATTATTGCAGTTGGGCTAGTCAGAGTGAAATTGGAAGTTTCATCTAACGGTATTCATTCTGCCAAAATTTGCTGAAAAGTCAGTCCACAAGCCTGCTGAAGCAAGTGATTAAACACCTCTTGCCACTTTGTAACATTCACATTGAAGATCTTAGTTTTTCTTGTGGTTGAACACTTCATTTATGATTTCAAAGTGTCTTGAAGTAGATAAGGTAGAATAAAAGAACTTTGGTGGGTCTTTAAAAGGCATTTTTCTCCCCATTTTTCCTCATCTTTTACCTATGACACACTTTGCAATTTTTTTATCTATAGAATACTGTAAAGCTGCCACTGGGATCTTTAAAAATGTTTCCTGCAAGTGGCTTATCTGCTCAGCAGCTGTTAACTTCAGCCATGTCTCTTTCTCTATAATCTTTCAATTATCATATATTTTCATTTTACTGTATCTTGCTCCTTCAGTGTTAGTATAAGAACTGCTTACTTTGGAAAGGACTCCTGGCTATCTGTTATTCAGCGTGAGTTGATATAAAACTTATGTTCCACAGTCCTTTGTTCCTCTTCTGGCCCTGTCACTTCATTGTCTGTTGAGTGAGATTATTTCCTTAATATTTGTTTTATCCACACAATTGCTTCCCCTAAAACTTTTTTGGAAACACTTCTCTGTCTGTATTGTCTCCTACTTTGCTTTATTGTTTAAATGTGGGTACCTTCCTTTCTTGTATTGATCTAGCAAATGCCTTGTATCTTGAGATACTTTTTCTTGTTTGTGCAGTTCTCTGTGTAAGCAGGCAGACTCATGCATTAATCCCTAATAATCTTGATTCTACAAAGGGCTAATTGAGAGCCAATGGTTGGTAACAATTGTGCTCTGGCATTTATACCGCTGTGCTATCTCAGCTCCTTCTGATGTCAAAGAAATCTGTTGGAATGCCCCTATCAATTCCTGCCACAATAGAGGAGTCTTACTGGGTGTTTTTTACATAGTGCGTGTGTGTGTTTGTTGGGTTTGTTTCATTTGTTTTTTCACAATGCAGCTTTTTTGGACTTATAACTCACATATTACCTACCAGTAAACATGTGATTCAGCAGAATTATGGGTTATTCAAGTAAAGGAAAGCAAAGTTTACCTCTAATGATAATTTTGTTCTGCTTTTCTGATATACAATTCTTTTAACAATGCAAGTTTTGTAATGCATGTGTTATGTGCACAGGAAACCCCTATTACTCTGAGAGTTATTCAGTCTAGAATGTTGTTCTGTTTAATTCTGTTCTGTCTTTAGCTTGTCTGTCCCACACATTTTGAGTCACGTAACTCATGGTCAAAACAGAGTCTGAAGAAGAGCAAACTGGTTTTGATGACTGGGTTATATCCTAGCTCCATCGAATCAATAGGGGTTTTGCCACTAATGTCGTGGAATTGACTGAGCTGTCTCATTAAGGAGGTAATGTAGCCGATCAAAATACAGCTCTTGTCTTATACCATTTCTGTGAAGAATGACAAAACATGTTTCATTCTGTTTCTACATATTTTGCTTTCTCTGGTAATCAGATCAAGAGATCACAGTACTTATGAAGCAACACTAATTCATGTGGACCCTGCAAGCCCCACAGTCCCTTGTAGGCCCATGTTCTTAACTTGCATCCTTTGGTCTCCTTCACTCTCCTAGAAAACATGAAGCTACCTGGAGACAATCAGAATGAATGGACGTGGCCAAACAGAGACAGCCCATTGTGTGGTTGCACTTAAGTTGAACTTTTTGTGCCTTTCAGCTGTTTTTTGTTTAGCAGTGGACATGACCATTATATATAGGAGAGGGCTGGGGTAAACTGGAGCAGAAGCACTTATATGGGACTTCCATACTTCTGAGCTGTAGCCCAGGCATGAACATAAGCAGGGACACTGACATTTCTGTCAGTATTGCACATGCTCTGCACAGCTGGTCAACGCAAGCATAGTACATTCAACGCATTTCGGAGGTGGGATTTCTGTGCATGCCCAAATGCACTGTGTAACACATCTGCTAGAGGCCCAGTGCCTTCTGGATGCACTGCACAGTCTATATGTACAAACTGCATGTTCAAATGGACTTTCATGTGGGGCTTTGGGGCATTGGCTGAGTAAGGCCTGCTGTTCTGGTAGGGCTGAGGAACATGCAGTGGTTCTGGTCAGAGGCACTGTACCTGGTTTTCAACCTGGTTTAGGTTGCCATCAGCCTATTCTGAATTAATCTGGTGATAGCATCTGAGTGATTTTTGTCATGTTGGTGCAATTTTGAACACAGCTGGTGTATCACCTGAGTGTGACTTTGTAGTACACCTTAAAGGCAGATGTAAAAGCCCTTTGTCTCAAAAAGTCAGTATTCAAACTACATGCTTGGCAACGGTAGTCTGGAAAAAGCTGTGTAATCTCCTCTCTTATCAAACAGATTTCCTAAGTACTGATCTGATCTGAAGCCTCTAGCAGTAGTTAAACTGATTATTCTACGATCTCCTACATGTTTGTGTAGCTGTGCTGGCTCATGTTATGATATGGGAGGGGTGATAATTGTCAGGAGGTCAGATAAGAAAAATCTTTCCCATCTGAGGATGTTATTCCATATGTTTTCTTCAACAACAAAGCCTGAGAAACCTCTCTTCCTCCTTGACCATTAATTCATTCATTCTTTCCAACCCTTCTCTGCAGACATCCCCCATTCACTGGTGCTGATAGAAGGGACGTGCTGCAAACCACGTTGCAGACAGGAGTGCATGGCATGACTGAGGGCATGCGAGGCTATGGCATAGCAGAGAAATGGGCAGCTCTTGAGAGGGACGAATGAGAACTTCTAAACCAGCTTTGCCAAGAAGAAAATGTGTTATGAACTACATCCTTCAGCCTAATATAGCCATTTCCATGTGTAGATGACTGCATGAGCCATGAAAAAAGATAGCTTTGTCCAAGAAGTGCACATTACACGAGAGACACATTTTGAATGGACAAGAGAAATGAAGCAAGATGCATATGGACTTGGAGAAGATGGCAAGGCAGAACACTGCCTAGCTATCTGTTTGCTTGGCATGGCTAGGGGTTGGGATTTACGTAAAAAAAGGAGTACTTGGGAGGAATTTGATTCACTAGAAAGCCGTGTCTGGTGTCTTGCCTATACACAGAGAGCCATGGCAGAAGGATTGAAAAGAGTCAGTGAACTGGCATGATTGGAGGGATAAGAGAGCTGTTGTGGTCAATCAGGCAGCATTAACTAGTCCAAATGAGACTTGCTGTATGACAGGTGCTGTACTGAAGACCATCATGATCCTCAAATATTTGCACGGTTAAGATGGAAGATCCAGTGCAGATGTGAAGGGCCTCAGAGAGCCTTGAAGAGTTTAAAGAGAGCTTTGCATTGATGGCAAATCCCAGTAACAAAGTACTTACTCTAATGAATTCACTTTAAATGCCTCCTCTTCAGAGACTTCATATGCAAACCTTATAGGTGTGACAGTGCTCTCCTCTCAGACTACCTGTTAGAGGCACATTGGGCAATAGCCTCTCCTGCTTACTCAGAGTTTGGCAAGTAACTTTTTTCTCATGGGTACCTAAGCTATTTTTAGATAATGCAGCTGGCACCTTTCTAAAGGACCAATAATGAGTTAGGAATGCACATCTCAAGCACGTGTATTTGTTCCTTCTTCAAGGCAAGCAAAACTGTCAGGGATCAACAGAGAGATTTATGAGCCTCCTGGAAGCGGGGCTTTCCCCAGCATTGTTCTCAGCAGGGACGGTGTAGGAAGGGACACGGTCCCCCCCCCTTTGCGTGAGCCCTGAGGGGAAGAGTTTTGCAGATAGTGACTATGGGAACCAGTTCTTTAGCACTTGCCTGTCAATAAAATATTCAATATCCCCTCTGGAATGCACCTGCAGACTGTTCCTGGGGATTTAGAAATGCATAAGATGATAACAGGAAATCAAAAAGCCACCTCATTTTGGCAAGGACAGCATGAATTCACCTCTGGAAAGATGAGGGGGGGGTCCCTACATGCTTTAGAGAAAGTTTTGAATCAAGACTTCTTGTCAACAGTTGGAAAAAGGCCTCAGTCCCCATCCTCACTGAATGGCCTTTCTTCCTCATCAGCAATTCACTCAAAGAAGCATAAACCCACAGAGTTCCAGTTGAGTGTATGATGGCAAAGCCTCTTATTTCTCATTTCAGGCACTCGGCTATTTGTAAACTGAATGTCTGGTAAGATTTTATTGGATTGTTAACTAAACTATTTTGATGACTGCAATCCTGAGCAGATTAGGATCTCACTGTGTTTGATGTTGTACAATAAAAGGATGAAAAGCCAGTTCCCTCCTCAAAAAGTGTGTGCACTCTGGATGTTAGATAGCCAGCAGAGGCATATAGATGAACAAATGAGCACACTCAGAATGAGAGACAGGGAATGAGAGATTTTTGTTTGTATCTTAACAAGGAAGACTTCTC